>JAJJMC010011034.1:1704723-1770262 GCA_023531435.1 Papaver californicum | reverse complement strand
CTTGGGGGTCTCTTGAATTTCAAATTCAATTTTTGCTCATTTAAGAATATCTTTCAAATACGTTTTTACTACCACTAATGACGTATTTATTTGTACTAATTATGGTATAAATTTTATATACGTTTGTTTTTGACTGTTGTGAGTGTTTTATGGTAGTAATATATTTCCCATTAATTCTCCATTAATACGAAATTAAGTTTTGGGTAATAAAAAAAAACAGATTTTGGAGAAAAACAAAATAAGAGTTTTCGTTTTTGTTAACAGTGAAAAAAAAAAGACTAGGTTCTGAGCAAGATTAGAAAGAGTGGAGTGTTCAATCTCTCATTGTGTGCGTGAGAGATTGATAAGGAGTTTTCTTCTCGGCTGTTTTATACTGGGGACGTTGTGACGAAGAAAGAACTGCTTGCACAAACTCAAGGCAAAGCCACGAAACGTATTAAAGAGAGCGACCTGGTCGTGACTCAGCTGTCACTATTTTTGTGCTTAATCTTTGTTTTACAGGTGTGAAATCAACAATTGTTATAACAATTTTAAGACGTTGTTTTCTGCCATGGAGACTGATAAGAAAACTGTTGCTGATATCAATAAGCCTTTCAAGTTTGAAGGACTTCACTTCAGAAGATGGAAACAAAAGTTGTTCTTTTATCTCAAACTGATGAAGCTGCACATGATGGTGACTTCCGACAAACCAGCTGATCCAAAAGATGCACTTATTGCAAGTGCAACTCCGCAACCGACTGAAGAACCTCCTGTGATTCAAACCGCTGAAGAAAAACAAAAAGCCTATGAAAAATGGGTTGATGATGATTTTGATTGCAAAAACTATATCCTTAATGCTTTATCTGATGATTTGTATGAATATTACTCCACATTTGATACTGCTAAAGATGTGTGGGATGCTTTACAGAAAAAGTATGATATTGAGGAAGCCGGATCGAAGAAATATGCTGTAAGCCGCTACATGGAGTACCAAATGGTGGACGAAAAATCAGTTGTTGCCCAGGCTCATGAACTTCAGAAAATAGCTCATGAAATTTATGACTGAAGGTATGAAAATCGATGAACAATTTTAAGTAGCTGGAATGATTGATAAGTTGCCTCCCACTTGGAAAGATTATCGTAATTCTTTGCGTCATAAAACTAAAGAATTTTCTCTGGAAAGTTTGATTGTTAAGATCAGGGTTGAAGAAGAGGCACAGAAACAAGATAAAAAGAAAGAGATTCTTATTGTTTCGAACAATAAAAGTCATACTCAAGCGAGTTTGAAACCTAAGAAAAGGATTATGAAACCTGACCAGAACCAAAAGAAAGAAAAACTTAATCAATACAAGAACCAACCCCCATCAAGAAATGAACAGAATTCTAATTTTGATTTTAATTGTTATGCCTGTGGTAAACTAGGCCATATGGATCGGAATTACAGAAATAACAAAGGCAAAAATAGCGCACAAGCTAATGCTGTTGAAAGCGTTATAGTTGCGATGGTTTCAGACCCAGAGTTTTATATGGTTGGTGGATCCGATGGGTGGTGGATAGACAGTGGTGCTTCGCGTCATTGTTGTTTTGATAGGTCCCTATTCAAGAGTTATACAGAAATCAAGGATAAGAAAGTGTTGTTGGGAGACTCTCACACCACTATTGAGAAAGGTTCTGGTATGGTAGAACTGAAGTTTATTTCTGGTCGGACACTTATGCTGAAAGATGTCCTTCATACCCCAGAAATAAGAAAGAACCTTGTTTCCGGCTATCTTCTCAACAAGGCTGGATTGTATCAAACTATTGGATCTGATCTTTAAAACAGAATGTTTGTAGGAAAAGGTTATGCTACTGATGGAATGTTTAAGCTTAATGTTGAAATGAATAAAATTGCATCTTCTCTTATATGGTGTGTACTTTTTAATGTTTGGCATGCTTTTGTCATTTAAACAGTAGATCAGTAGATACCATGAGCAAGTTAGGTCTTATTCCTAAACTATCCATGCATGATTTTTAAAAATGTGAATTCTGTAGTCAAGCAAAAATAACCAAGAGTTCCCATAAATCTGTTATTAGAGAATCTGAACCTTTAGAGTTAGTGCATTCTGATTTGTGTGAATTTGAAGGTGTATTAACTAGAAATGGAAAAAGATATCTCATGACGTTTATTGATGACTTTTCTAATTATACTTATGTTTACTTGCTAAGTCATAAGAATGAAGCTATTGAAAAATTTAAAGTTTTTATTGCTGAAGTGGAAAATCAATTTGGTAGGAAAATTAAGAGATTTCGTAGTGATAGAGGCACTGAATATGATTCTAAACCTTTTACTGAAATTTATGAATCTTATGGAATTATACATGAAAAAACTGCTCCATATAACCCTGAAATGAAGGGAAAAGCTGAAAGAAAAAATCGTACTTTTACTACTCTTGTGACTGCATGTTTACTTAGTTCTGGTGCTGCCTCTCACTGGTGGGGAGAATTTTTTTTTGACTGTTTGTTATGTTTTGAATCGTGTTACAAATTCAAAAACAAAAAAATTTCTCCATATGAACTTTGGAAAAACAGAAAACCAAATGTTTCTTATTTCAGAGTATGGGGTTGTTTAGCTTATGTTCGTATTCCTGATCCTAAAAGATCAAAGTTATCTAGTAAATCTTATGAATGTGTTTTTGTTGGGTATGCTCAAAACAGTAAAGCTTATAGATTTTTTGATCTTAACAATAAGGTTATTATTGAGTCTATTGATGCAGATTTCTTTGAAGATAGATTTAAATCTAGAAATAGTGGGGGTTCTGTACCTAGTGTTGCACCTAGTACAAGTTCTGAACTTAGAATAAAAGAACCTAGAATTGAATAATCTAGGGACATTGAAGTGACCTCAGACGTAGCAAAAGAGCTAGGATTGAGAAGGACTATGGTCCTGACTTTTATGCCTATACCATAGAGGAAGACCCTTCCAGTCTTCAAGAGGCATTTAATTCTCCAGATTCTAGTTTTTGGCAGGAAGCAATAGATAATGAAATGGACTCTCATAATTTTAATGGAACTTGGCACTTAGCAGATTTACCTTCTCGTTGCAAACCAATAGGTTGTAAATGGGTACTTAAAAGGAAGTTGAATCCTGATGGCTCGGTAGACAAATACAAAGCTAGGTTGGTAGCTAAAGGATTTAGACAAAGAGAAAATGTAGACTTATTTGATACTTATTCTCCTGTTACTAGATTGACTTCTATTCGTGTTTTGGTTGCTGTTGCTGCTGTGCATAATCTTGTTGTTCATCAAATGGATGTTAAAACAGCTTTCTTGAATAGTGAGTTAGAAGAGGAGATTTATATGGACCAACCTGAAGGTTTTGTTATTCCTGGTCAAGAACAAAAAGTGTGTAAGTTAGATAAGTCACTTTATGGTTTGAAACAAGCTCCTAAGCAGTGGCATGAGAAATTTGATAATTTGATTTTCACATGGTTTCAGAATTAATGAAACTGATAAATGCATATACTATAAGTTTGAAAACAATGCATGCACCATGATTTGTTTGTATGTGGATGATTTGCTAATTTTTGCTTCTAACTTGTCTGTGGTTGAAGAAACTAAGAATATGCTTATCTCTAACTTTGAAATGAAAGATTTAGGTGAAGCTAGTATAATTCTGGGAATCAATATTACTAGAAATGATGATGGTATTTCTTTAAATCAATCTCATTATATTGAAAAGATTTTAAAGAAGTACAATTATTTTGATTGTTAACCTGTGAGTACTCCTTTTGATTCTAGTGTTAAACTGTTTAAGAATACTGGTGATAGCATTAGACAGTCTGAATATGCTAGTATAATTGGTAGTTTTCGTTATGCAACTGATTGTACCAGACCAGATATTGCGTATGCAGTGGGGTTTTTATGCAAGTTTACCAGTTGTCCTGGTTTGGAGCACTGGAATGCAGTTGAGAGGGTTATGCGGTATCTTAAAAGGACCGTTAACCTAGGATTACACTATAATAGGTTTCCCGCAGTCCTTGAAGGATATTGCGATGCTGATGGAATTCCCTTTCAGATGACTCCAAAGCCACCAGTGGATATTTGTTTAATATCGCTGGAGGCGCTGTTTCTTGGAAGTCAAAGAAACATACAATTCTAGCTCAATCTACAATGGAGTCTGAATTGATAGCACTAACAGCATCTAGTGAAGAAGCAGGATGGTTGAGAAACTTGCTTTCTGATATTCCTGTATGGGATAGACCGATACCAGCTATCATAATCCACTGCGATAGTACCGCGGCTATTGCAAAAGTACAGAACTGTTATTATAACGGTAAGAACCGACAATTACTTCGAAAGCACAGCACAGTTAGAGAATTTCTCACAACTAGTGCTGTACGTGTGGATCATGTTAGATCTGAATATAACTTAGATGATCCTTTGACGAAAGGATTAGCTAGAGAAAAGGTATTAACTACCTCTAAAGGCATGGGACTTTTCCTCATTATAAATTGAGTCATTTTGTGATGGATACCCACCTAGAAATAATTTCAAAGGGAATAACGATTCACAAATGATATGGATATAGAATATGCATCTTTCCCATGGCATGATATCCTGAAGCGAGTTAAGGTTGAGTTCTTTAACTCTTAATGATGTCTATAGATCTATTTAGATTGGGGTATCAAGCTACAAGAGTACCTTTGATAGATTCACCTATGTGAATGTGAAAGTGTGGCCGCTTTTTATGAGAACATGGGCAGTTCTCTAGGTCATTCATTAAAACTGGGATAAGCACAAGGTCGTAATGTGCTGGCATTAGGACTTTACTCTTAGTATAGTTGTGTGTGTTTTAAGTAATCTGTTCTCTCCATAGAATTCAAAGACATATGTTCACTCTATGTCAGAGTTTAGAGAACTTAATACTGAGTAAAGGTTCAAAATCGAAAGATACCTTTGCTCATGCACATAACTGTACGGATCTTGCTCAATGATTTTTTTTTTTTAAATATAAGTGCGGGATTGTTGGGATATATGTTTAAAAGAATTTTCTCTTGGATTTAATCAACATATAATCTCTAGTCTAGTGGTAAAGGATTTTGGGCATTGTAAGGTAGGTCACAAGTTCAAGCCCCCTCCCCTACTAATTGGGTGTATATGTGCACGTACCCGTACGTGTATAACATTAGTCCGGGAGCGGGGACTTGGGGCCTTGGGGGTCTCTTGAATTTCAAACTCAACTTTTTCTCATTTAAGAATATTTTTCAAATACGTTTTTATTACCACTAATTACGTATTTATTTGTACTAATTATGGTATAAATTTTATATACGTTTTTTTGACTGTTGTGAGTGTTTTATGGTAGTAATATATTTTCCATTAATTCTCCATTAATACGAAATTAAGTTTTGGGTAATAAAAAAAACAGATTTTGGAGAAAAACAAAATAAGAGTTTTCGTTTTTATTAACAGTGAAAAAAAGAGACTAGGTTCTGAGCAAGATTAGAAAGAGTGGAGTGTTCAATCTCTCATTGTGTGCGTACGAGATTGATAGGGAGTTTTCTTCTCAGCTGTTTATCCTGGGGACGTTGTGACGAAGAAAGAACTGCTTGCACAAACTCAAGGCAGAGCCACGAAACGTCTTAAAGAGAGCGACCTGGTCGTGACTCAGCCATCACTATTTTTGTGCTTAATCTTTGTTTTGCAGGTGTAAAATCAGCAATTGTTCCAACATGAACATAGACGGGTCAGCAAGACTGCAAAAAAAAAACCGAGTTGAAGAAGAAACTGACTGAACCTCTCGAATTACGCCCTAGGCGCTTGCTTAAGCCCATACAATGCTTTACGTAGTTTTCAGATATGGTTTGGTTTTAGAGGATCAACAAAACCCGAGGGTTGTTCGATGTATACTTCTTATTTTATATAACCATGAAGGAATGCATTTTTTTATATCTAACTGACGAATTGATGTATTCTTGATGACAGGAATAAAGGTCTCATCATAGTCGACGCCTTCAAGTTGGCTGCAACCTTTTGCAACAAGTCGTGCCTTTAAACGCTCAACGATGCCATCTTGTTTTAATTTGGTTTTAAATACCCAACGAGAACCAATAAAATTTTGATGATATGGACGTGGAACAAGAGTCCAAGTATGGTCATCTCGAAGAGCTAATAATTCGTCATTCATCGCACTAACCCAATTTGGATCTTTTGGAGCTGTTTTAAATTTTAAAGTCTTAGGCTCTATGGGCAGTGGAGCAAGCATTGCAGACATCTCTGGGGTAGATGATTTTTAGCCTTTTTCCGAGTAACCATAGAGTGAGTGTTGGTGGCAACATCTAAATCAGGTAGAATAACTTTTGGGCACTTATTGTAGACATCTCTCAAAGAAGCATATTTAGTGTAAGTGGAAGCTGGTGTATTAGAGTTGTCTGGAGAGGGATTATGTTCCCTTTGAGATGGACTAATGTTTTGAACTAGAGAGTCGGATCTAGTTGATGGTGGTGCAGGTGCTAAAGCGTGAGTGTTTTGTACCCATTGAGCAAAGACGGGTTGTAATTGAATAGCGGCATCTGAAAATATATCTTGTGGACGGAATTAATAAAAAAATTATTATGAATGAGCTGCGATGTTCAAATGATGAACAAGCATTGTCCCCCAGGCGAATCAGTTGATATTTTTCACAAATTTTATGAACAGAGGCCCTTATTTTCATATTTGTCATTCCTTACCTTAATTCCGAATCTACTCCTTGGAAGAAAGTAAGTCTGTTGGAATTTTTAACCTCGAGTTGTATCCCCACAAAAATAATATCGAAAAAAATACACCTAATCGTTTGAATCTTTATTGCGGAGTGTATAAATTATACGTCCCCTTGTTGAATCATAACAACTTACTATTTTAACTTTATCTCCTGGTAGTATCCGTATAAAACTACGTTCATGAGTTAGATTTGTGTGTATGGGAGATAGTGTCATATTTTCTGAAGGAGGGAAAGGAATTTGGGGTTGTGATGGTAATATATGGGATGGAGGCAAGATATAAAGTTGAATTTTTTGTTCATGTTGAACACTAGCTGGTTAATTAGGTAAGTTTGTTGTTGGTTGTATATCTAATGAACTAACTGTTTGATTAGGTAAGCTTATTGTTGGTTGTATAACTAATGATTCTGACTCTTGAATTTCTGTAGTAGAACTAAATAGGTTGTGGATATGTATTACTGGTGATGAGAATGAGGATAGAGGTGGAGAAATCCAATCGTCGTAAGTTGTAATATCTAGCTCCGATTCAACAACCAATTGTTGTACGGTGTTACCTGAAATGGAAAACACATTTCATCAAAAACAACGTGACGAGAAATATATACGCTTTGTCTCTGGATGAAGACATCGATAACCTTATGAATATGGCTATATCCAAGGAAAACACAAGGATATGACTTGGGGCCAAACTTATTTTTGGCATAATCCCGAAGGTATGGAAAACACCTGCAACCAAAAACTCGTAAAATATTAATCAAAAATGGTGTTTCCATCTTTAACTTAGAAGTAGGGAGTCGATTAATAAGATATACAGCAGTAAGAAATGCATCAGTTCAATACTTAAGTGGAGTATTTGCATGGTATAACATTGCAAGTCCTATTTCAATAATCTGCCTTTGCTTACGCTCCACAACCCCATTCTGTTTCGGAGTGTGCGGACATGAACCCTCTTGAAGTATTCCATTTCGATGAAGATAATCAAGAAAATGGTTACAAGTGAACTCACCACCACCATCGTATTGAAAAACTTTTAACTTATGGCTAAATTGCCTTTCTACCATTTTATGAAAAGTGAAAAAAGCATCATAGAAATCAGATTTTTGACGAAGAGGTACAATCATCGATGAAGATAAATCGGGTATAATCATCGACGAAGATAACATAATAACGAAGGTTTTGTTGTGATGCAATTGGTGCTGGACCCCATAAATCACAACGTATTTTGGCTAAAGGTTCATCATAAATTTTATTAGAGAGCGGAAACAGTAAGCGACAACTTTTACCAATTTGACAACTACTGAAGACATTATAACTCTTGTTCCAACTAGATATAAAGATTAACTGATTGGTGTTTAAGATACTTAAAAACTTAAAAATTGCGTGGCCCAACGTTGGTGACATAACTCAACAGACACATGTTTGGTCTTTATTGCAGACAATGCTTCGGGTACTCCTCCTATGTTTAAAATATATAAATCACCTCTTCTACTTCCCGTTGCTATGATCTTGCTTATCCTCAAGTCCTTTATCTTAAAAAAATTATCAAAAAATTCAAATAAGCATGTATTATCGTCAATAAATTTACTAACTGACAAGAGATTTTTTGTTAAATTTGGAACAACAAGAACATTCTTTAAAGTAACATTTGTACTAAGAGATGAGGTGATACTCTTGGTCCAATGTGGGATATTTTCAAACCTTTTCCATCACCAACAATTACCTTGTCAGTACCTTGATATGGTTTTAATGTTTTAAATGTACTTGAGTTGCCCTTCATGTGTGAAGTAGCGCCGTTATCAGTATAGCAAGTTGGATCAGTAGCTTGATTTGATACAGTAGTAGCAGCCAAAGCCTTTGAAAGATTTTCAACTGCATCGTAAGGATGGTCATATCTGTACCAACACTTCAATGCTACATGACCTGGGCGATTACAAATCTGAAACCTCGGACCTTCTTCTAGAGTATATTTGGAGGAGTTTAATTATTTGTTTTGAGGTGTTCGATTTTGACCATGTGATTCACGGTATGGGGATTTCCCTCCTGGTGTAAATCCCTTACCTATTTAGCTAAATTATTATTACCACCTCTTTTGAAACCTCTACCACGATCTGAATTAGTTGTTGCAAAAGCAAAGTTTTGGTCGATGTTTGTATTGTTTGTGGAATGACTTTGCTGCCTTAAGTCATATCCTTGTAATGCTGAAACAAACTGACTAAAAGAAGGAAATGGAGGCTTAGATAAATTTTAGTACTAAAAATTTCATACCTGGGTCCAAGACTTTATCTTTTTCAGGGATTGGTTTTTGGATGGCATCAAGATCATCACATATGATTTTGAACTGTTTCAGAAGATCATTTAGATTGAGACTATTTCACGATTTTTTTTAGCTTGAAGATAGGTTCCTTCTAATTTGGTTCATACTTCTTTTGACGTGTTCATTCCAAGAACTGGTGTGACAGACCGAAAATTCCGCCTCCAGCACTGTGCGTCGGGAAGGCCAGAACTCCCCGATGCGCCAGTAACCGGGCCTTAAAGCTTCACTTCTCGCTAGGCAAATGCAAGTCGATTTTCCTTTCCAAGCATGCTTAGCAAGCACGATACTCAAACGTAGTTTCCATACCGTTCCAACTCACCCTTGTTCTGCAAAGGGTACAAGGTCATTAAAGTCAATGGTGAATGCCTTTAGCAACCCTAACATACTTACGAGCATTGTCCAGGCCTAACTCATGCCTTGGACTAACACCTAGGCTATTTCAGGCCCATTTTTCACTTTATCAACTTTGCTTCGACTAAGCGCTGGGTACATGCACTGATCTTGCTCTTTCTAACAGTGCATCAACGACATATTCTGTTCATACTGTATGGCTTGATAGGAAGTTTTAACATCCATCAAATGAAATGCAACTACCTCATCAAGTGTGGTAAGAATCATCTCTTGCCTAGCATTGCCGAGCAATATGATATGAGTTACCCAAGCGTCACAATCATCTCCAAATTAGATGAAATGAATGACAAGATGACGCACCTCAATGCATTGTATTGCGGCTTCCTACGTACCCAAACCGTACCTTGAAGGGATTAAGCATGACGGTAGTTCATCCGGATACAGACAAGCAACTTAAGCCTATTAAGGCAAAGCCAACACTGATTCAACCTTCGTTGCAAGGCCAAAGGCCAAGCTAAGCCTAGTCTGCATTGGCCAAAGGACTTTTACGAAGAATGTACCAACTTAAGCATAACTATCAATACTTAGCATGCATAATGCATTATCGAGTACACAACTGTTTGTACCTAACATTTGCTCTTAGGAAAAACAATGTACTGTTGAAGTACTTTTTGTAGGTTCGAGGATCAAAATCTTACAAACAAATCCGAACAAGTAGGATGTTTGTATTTGTTCTGCTTCGGTTACAAAGAGAGGAGGTGGGTTGATCTTAGGGGAGGGAAACAAATAAAATTGAAGGAATTGTATGTTGTGGTGAAAAAATAACAGCGCAGGCGCGTGGGCGTAGCAATGGAGCTTGGGGCGCAACAAAGGAGCGTGGGGCCTGGCATTGGCCCGGCAGCAGCGCTGCTGCCATCCACGACCCTCTCCGCTTTTAGCCCTTCGTCCAGTGTTTGTTGCTTGGTGGCTTTGTTGCTTTAGATTCATGCCTTTGGTAGCTTTATTGTTTTGGTTGACTTTTTCTCCTTTATCATTTTGATACATTTGTGTTAGAAATGAGGCTGGGGCTTACTAAAGCCTGTATTCTTTGTTGTCAAAGCTATTGCCTATATGTTATTATTTATTGACATTGACTAATGCCATGACCATGTTACAACCTATTTGGGGTTTCTCAGTCTTGTGAGATTTAATTGTTTGAAATTTATGCCTAACTTTTGTACAATGCATGTAGAATACCTTCAAGAGATTCAGCCGTGGAAGTTTGCAATCTTGAAATTATGCTTGATGCGACTCTGCAATTAGATGATATGCATCTAATTGTCACTACTATTAAGATATGGTGTACAAGGCCATCTCTAACATTTTGGAGGCTCAAGGCGAACTTTCAAAAAATGACCTTTTTCTAATATACATGAGGGAATATAAATGATAAATAAAACGACAATCAAATTAATCAAAAATTCTACTCCATCTGTCCCATTTCAGTTGTCTAAATTTGATTGTGCATACAAATTAAAGAAAGGATATATAGAGATTAATTTTTTTTCCATATGTACCCTCAATTAAGATATCATAAAAAATTTAATACACCTAGTTTTTAGTTTTTAATTGTAAAGTTTTGTAGCATCTAGTAGAAAATATTTAGGATGTTGAAACTACACAACTTCCCAAGTTAGTGGTTGGGTTTAAGGTGGGGATAAATCTGGAAACATTAGGGAATAATATAAAACTTATCAAGTAAAATGGGACAAAAAAACCCTATTTTGGCAACTAAAATGGGTAGGAGAGAGTATTATGCATGTATATAAAAGTAATAAGAATCCAAAGATAATAAAAACTTTAACTGGAAAAAGTACAATACAAGCTAATACATACAATGTGGAAATATAACGGACGAAGGCCGCCCAATTATTTTTTTGCAGTTTGATCTTTTTTTTTCCTATAAAAAATGTAACTAAAATACCATACAAATTGTAAAGTGTTTGAATAAAATATTAAATTTAGTGATTTATAATAATTATGACTTCATGATTACTCTGTAATTTAGCGAATTTCTAAAAGCCCAAAATTTATAAATGTTATGCATTAACTAAATTATTAATTTATTAATTATAAACAAAGATGGAAAAATTCAATGTAAAGAAGTTAAGAAGATAAACTTCAAAACTCGAACAAATATAAGATATTTACGTCGTTTACCTGTTCCAGTTCTTAACAGCCTTTGTTAAAATCAAAAGGTTAAGATAGACAAACCTAAGAACTTATCTGTAATTTTGAATATATAGAGGGTCAGTCAACAAATATTTTTCTTTCTGCTTCCTTTTTGATAAAATTTCATCCTTTTTTTTCTATAAAGAGAATTTTTTTTTGGGCCCCTCCGTCTTTTGGGCCTAGGGAAGTCGACCATTAGGCCCTATGTAAAAGATGTCCTTGATGGTGTATCCTTTATTCTGAATGTTCACAATTTTTGTATAATCAGTATATTCTGTTTTATACAAGTAGTTTGCATGGATGCACATGTAATAACGAGGTTTTTGTTGCACAAAGCTCTGAAATTTCTATGGTGCATATGTATGCCAAAGAGCTACAGGGCTAGTTTAGCTAGGAGCTGAATATGCATTCTCAATTCTCTTGTGGAATGTAAGATAGTAGTAATATTCATAATTCTGATGCTCGTCAGAAATTAATGTATATTTATTTCATGCTTCTGCAGCTAGGCGAAAAACATCATTTCAGGAGGAGTATTACAATTTTCTCCGTTGTCAAAAACTCACTATCAACAACAACATGGATGAACGATGCTTTCGCATAATTCAAGCTTGCCTGGGTAAGCTACAAGCATATTGATTCTTAAGCATCAAGTATGCACCAACGTATAGGTCACATCACATATATGTGCATTACCACTCGTGCACATTCAACTAAAGCTCCCCCTATAAATGTTTTATTCACATTTCCATATGTTTGGTATAGAAGGGTAAGGGACATCCATCGACTACACTTTTTAGTAGTGCATACTCGAGTACACATCACGGATTAGTGAAGCTTCCTCGGGTACACGTCCTCGGGTACACCTCACATCAATTGGGATGCTTGCTTGGTAAGCATCCTCGGGTACGCTTCATCGATTTCCAACCAACGACTCCTCCTTATATATGTTTTATTCGCATTTCTACAAGTGGATATAATGAGGGTAGATGACATTCATCTACTACACTTTCTAATGATGCATCCTCGAGTACTCTCCACGGTATATTAGTGTCTTAGTACTATAATGCGTTCTCGGGTACGCAACATAGGGTATTGATGTATTCTCAAACATGCATCACGGCATAATAGTTCCTTAACACTATAATGCATTATCGGGTATGCAACATAGGATCGATGATGCATTCTCAATCAAGCATCACCGCATAATAGTACCTTAGAACTATAATGCATTCTCGGGTATGCAACATAGGGTCAGTGATGCACTCTCAATCATGAATCACGACATAGTAGTGCATTAGCACTATAATGCATTCTCGAGTATGCAACATAGGGTCAGTGATGCATTCTCAATCATGCATCACTGCATAATAGTACCTTAGCACTACAATACGTTTTCGGGTATGCTTTATGAATTTCCAAACAACACCTCCTCCCTATATATGTCTTATTAGCATTTCGACAAATATATATAAGGAGGGTAGATGACATTCATCTACTGCACTTTCTAGTGATGCATTCTCGGGTATGCATCACAGCATAATAGTGCCGTAGCACTATAATGCATTCTTGGGTGTGCTTCATGAATTTCTAACCAACACCTCCTCCATATATATGTCTTATTAGCATTTCGACAAGTGGATATAAGGAGGGTTATGAGCATTCATCGACTGCACTTTTTTAGTGATGCATACTCGGCTTTGCGTCACGGCACAATAGTCCCTTACCACTGTGATGCGCTCTCGGGTACGCGTCAAGGCCATTTGTGCCTTTCCTGGGTAAGGGTCATTTTTTACTTGTGATGTATTCTCTAGTATGCAACATACATAATAGTGCCTTAGCACTATAATTCAAGGCCACTGCATCCACACCTGATGCATTCCTAAGTAAGCTTTATAAGTTTAGGATGAAGCTTCATCCCATGTCATGGCGCGTCCCTGAGTAAGCGTCATGCTAAAATTGCGGGTATTACAACTGGTCTTTACGATTGTTCAGTGAGCGAGCTAGTTAACCAATACTTCAAAAGAATATCGGTATTCTCCCATTCAACAAACAATGGATTTTGTTCTTCCACGTCATTTTTGATGCTGAACTTTTAAGGTGCGTCTTCTTTGATGTGATCCATTTGTTTCATACCCTGGATCAGCTGGAAAATTTGCATATGCCCCATAAGATAATTTGATTCTGTCAATTTAATTGACACCATCTTCATAAGATTTAGTAACCATTCTGCAGTAAGAGCAAGGACACTAGTGCTAGTTATTTTATTTGATCCCATTGTAAAAAGAAATGAAATAACAAGGATCTACTACTTGTTTGAGCTTTAAGGCTCTGATACCAAGAAGAATTTTTAATGAAGAACAAGTTGTATTCAAATGTATTTTTCTTCTTAATTTACATTGAGAGGAGATTTAAATATATATAGATTTTACATATAACAAGGAATAACCAATTTGTGCAAAATATATGCAAGACTGTTGGCTAAAATATCTTCTAGATTGTGTTGATTGATTTACTTTCCATATGTGGCCATGGATGATTTATCTGCATATATATTCTTTCCTTGTTTGTTGATGTGATATCCTTTGACAGGATTTCCTCAGATGGGGAATCTTCTAGATATTGGGAAGTATCTTTGAGATCTTTATCAACCCTCACTCCTTTCTCGACACTCTTCTACCATATCTCTTTTGTTACTTCACCATAGATCATGATCATCATGTCAGTAATGATCAATGTCATTATTGCCATCGATTGTCTTCTTTTGTTGCTTCCAAACTTCCTAAAAATCTAACTGAAATTATCATGTCTTCAAGTTCATACAGATCCACCAGTTTGCGTTAATCAATCAACAAAAATTCCTCGCTGATTTCTCTCTATTCTAATGGTTTTAGTTTAGGGAAGAAGATGCTGGTGCCCCCTATCCACGAGGTTGGTGTTGTTAACATTATTTAAAAACATGGTAGCCCTGAGCAAATGAGCAGGTGACTTGAATAATATTTGAATTAAGCTTCCCCTTAACATACAACATGATGCCAATAGTAGTAGTCATTGAAATGACCATTTTTCCCTTAGTCCTCGTTTTTCTTATAACTTCTTCATACGACCTCAAAATGACTTTGTTCTTTCGCCCTTGGCTTCGTAATTTAATTTTCTACAAGATGGTGGGGAGTTCACAATTCTTCCCTTGTAATGCTCCATTTCTACTTCTTTTAGAGATGTAAACTAACAAAAGACACAAACTACAAAAGTAATAATAATACAAAGTAATCCACACGAAATCTAGCAAATAAGTGTAAGAAAATGATACTTAAAATATGTAAATTATGCACTTATCATAAAACCACATGAAATGGAGACAGTCCGGAAGAAGTTATGCAATAAGATAAATACGGATAATTTGTCTACCTTTTCTACAATTTATGCTGCCAAAGGAACGCTCCAAAGAACGGAATGGGATGGGAAATTAATTATGCAACAATATTTGTGGTTAAAAGATAAAAAAGACTACACAATGCAAGTAAAGATGGGTTTGGATAAAAAAGTGACTCACATTTTTCTTGCACATCCGAAGATGGTGGAATTAACACAATGTTTTTATCAAGTTTTGATAATAGATTATACCTATAAAACCAACGGGTATAACATGCCGATGTTGGCATTGTCGGTCATACTTCGGACAATAATTAATTCATGGTGGCTTGGTGCTTTACGGATTAAAAGACGAATGATGAATTATTTGGGCATTGTAACAATTAAGGTTGATTTACTGCGATGAAAAAAATCCAGGGGTTATAATTACTGATATGGAGATTCCATTGATGAATTTTGTTCAACATGTTTTTCCATTTGCACAATATTTTCTTTGTACGTGGCACATCCAAAGCAATATTCTATCAAACTGCAAGCGTCATATCCAAAAACATAAGCCAAAGACTAATAGTCAGCGTTTGAAGAAAGAAGACGAGCGTCTTAGTCATTTTTTAAGAATAATGAAAGAAAGAGGAAAGGAAATAAAACGAAAAATACGGTAACGATGGAGAAAAATTGAAAGAATTTCTAAAAGATTAGGACATTTGACTCATTCCAAGACCGAGGTAAAGTAGTATCCTAATAAGCAAAAGTTTATTGACGATTCGATTAGTAAAACGACTTATTATTTACTCGATTCATGGTTATGTCCATACAAGGAAAAGTTTGTTTATACCTGGACCTATAAATATAAGCACTTCAAAAATGAGGCAACAAGTATGGAAGAACAGTATCATAGTCGATTAAAAAAAATTTCCTGAAGAACATTAGAATGGGGTTATTACGATACATGAAGCTATCTATGAGCACATCTTGAATGATATCGATAAGATTAAGACGCAAGTGTAACATAGTAGGGAAAAGTTTTTGTTAGAATACATCACGGATGTTAAATTTCTTAGGGATGTAACCTACCAAGTGTTGCATTGGGCAATACATTACATGATGGCGTGGTAGATGTCTAAAACACCTTAATTATTATCAATTGGTTATGTTTTTTTTGTTATTTTTCTTATATTTCGTATTTTACAGTTATTTTGAGTTTTATAGGTACTTTGGAGTCATGATAGGAAAAGAAGAGAAATGGGAGATTAAGGCATCATATGGATACATTGGGAGTTGGCAGACTCAAATGGATAGGAGAATACAAGTCTTTATAGATGTGAGAAAAGAGGAAACTACTAAAGGCAGATGCACAATTTTATCAGGGTAGCTAACTCATTTAATTCATAGGGAAGCCCCTATCTAATCATTGGGTGCTTAAATCCAATCCTTTTTTGAAATACCTAAAGATTAGGTCGAGCTTCATCCTTTCTTTTCCACTACCAACAATGACTACGCAATTCGCGTTGGCAAGATTTCTCACTATGGCTAGTCATAATGGGTTAGCTAGGAGTTTTAATGGTTTAGAAGGTATTTTTAAATACAAGGAGGAAGACATGTTGTTGAATTAGAGATAGAAGAGACGATGATGGTTTTTATTGTTCGAGAGACATGGAAGTGACTGAAATTTGCTGCCATGGTAGAGATTGATGAAGTTCTAGAGTATAAGGAGATTTGAAGAGTTTGAAAAGAACTAGAAGATGGGTTTTGGGTGTTGCTACGATTTATATAGTTAGAAGAAGATAGTGAAAAGCTAAGATACTACAATTGATTCTTTAAAGTGAATAGAAATAATTTGCGGTGCCAATTTCTATATTCGAATGGTTTAAATTAGAGGTGGTCTGAGGAGATTATGGAGATGTTGATTGAAGAAGTTTTGGGTTATGCGAGTTTAGCCAAGATTACAAGGATAGAAAGGGAGTTCCCTTACTGGCGGAACTTGAAAAATATAGAAAAAACACGTCTAATGGTATTATGATACAATGTAATTGTACGATCAAGATGATTATCAGGCTCATATGTCGTCATAAGCTTGGTAAGTACAAAGATGTTATTTCTCTTGAAGATATTGATTAGGAATGTGTGGGGTACCATTTAAGATTTTATTCAATAGGAATTATAAAGGTAGTGCATAAAGATTAGGGAGTGCCAATAGTTTTCTCAACCATCTGCTACCCCAAAGTCTTCTTGGACACCCTGCCTATGCCAGGTTGAAATGGTTGGTTGTTAGTCAAGCAAAATTAATTCAAGTTCTTTACTTCACAAATATGAATTAAGTATAATAGTAAGAACAAGTTCGTTCCTCAGGGAGATATGGGTTGTTAACTATTTTTGATTACTTATGTAATTAGAGGGGTAAATTAATAAAAATAATTAAAGTTGTAAATAATATGATGAGATTACTGGTTAGAGAGTTCATCTTCCATCATCAAACATGCTATCAATTAAAACTCAATTTTTAATTTCTTTTAATATCAATAACCTTTAAGCATCCTATCACAGGTTTACTCCGGTAAATCTTCATTTATCATCAAAGGCGCAAGCGCTGCTCTTTGAATCCTTTTCACTAGATAACTTTGCGCCAGAGCAACTCAAGTTTAGCCCAATGAAAGCAATGGTATTTATGAGTTGAGGTTATTCTAAGCAATCCGGCGCAAGAGTCACTCAGATTAAACCTAGGTTATGCTTCTACATATAATCGCATAGAAACATCCCGTCGTTAGAAATTATGCTATGCTACATAACAGTTTTTACAAAATTCTGGATCTCAAACCCTAGTTTAGCTATATATATGAATATATGATTATTTAATTCACGACTCAAACAAACAAATACTGAATCATCAAAGTGCTATTGATAGTACAACATAAACGATATTAAAAAGATTATGAAAATTAAGAATGAATATTTTAATTAATAGACATGTTCTAGACTTTGGACTACATCTCTAACCAATAAAATAAGTTAGTTACTCATAATGGAGTTAATAAAAATCAAAGTAGAGAGAGTATATGAAACAAACTATTGTCGTAAAGGAGCTTTAGCTAATGTCGTTGATGTGACAACAAACTTGAGCTATTGGCGCATATAGGCTAGTAATGGTTCCTAAATCCAGTTCTATGGTATAGGCTAACCTAAACCTAATTCAAACAAAATGCTTATTCTTTATTAGGTGAGGTTCAAGATAATTTCTTCTTCCATTCACCGCATGCTAGCTATTAGTTTGGTGGGTCTTTGCAATGGTTAAAACATGGATTCAAAGCAAAAGGAGAAACAGAGTTTGGGTTCGAGTTTGTAAGGATTTGAGTTGGGTTTATGGCCATAAATAACAAGAAGGAAGGTAGAAGAGATGGTGCTGGCTGTGAATCAGATAGAAGTTCAAATGATGAAGTATGGGTTCACTGTAGAATCAGAGATGAGAATATAGGTTTGAGGTAGAATCATAAAAAATAAAATGGGTTTTGTTTGATTGAGTTAGTTTGATTCACTGTTGCTCGAGCTAAGACATTGGAAGCGCCAACGAGAATGGAGAGTGAAACTGAGATCTGTAGTGTGTTCATCCGTTATTTGAAGAAGGTTGTTTCCATTGATTGACTGTGAAGAACAAAAAAGAATAATATGAGAAGGGTTTGTTGATGCAGTTTCAATTAGAAATCAGTAAAAAAAAATAAATGGTTTTGTTGAGTTGAAGAATTTAATGAATTTTTCTGTGTTGGATGTTGATTAACTGCATGGAAGGAGATATAGAAGAGATTAGAAATCAACATCATAACTACCTCTCTATTATCAGATTTATACACACAAGGTGTTTGACAGATTACCTGAACCAATTTTCTACCAGGTTTTTCATGACTTTTGTAATTGTGTACATATGGCCAGGATAGATTCACAAAGCATAAAGACGTTTGATTAGGTTTCACCTTGAGTGAGCTACTACTTGGTAACTCAGACGAATAGAATCTGGTGTTCGAGAGCTTCGACATTCAGTGATACATGGAGTTTTGGGGATATCACTGCGCTAGTTGCTATTCTCCGGTTGGTGATGAATGATTCTAACGAAAGATAAATAAGTATACTGATTCAGACAATGTTTGGTAATGACGAATTATTCCTTAATTATCTTTTCTTATTATTATTACTCTTTTTAATTGTTTTAAACAACCAATCCCCTTTAGTATTGTTTAATTTTATTTTTGCTATTCTAAATAATCTATCAATTACAAAATTCTCTGTGGGAACGATCCTTACTGCCGCTATATTACTAGTTAATTAGTGATAAATATATTGATTAATTTGTTGTACTTACGACACATATCAGACATCATTCTCAACTGATTTTGGACATGGGAACTTATCAAGTTCTGAATTTTTGTTCAAGTTATTGAATTAGATCATAAATCACATTCCCTTGCCTTTTTAAACTCTTTATTAGCACCTCTTAATCCTCTCCGTTCATCCATAAATTTATAACAAAAATCCCTGTTCCATACCAAGGGTATAATCAAAACCTATCTTTTGGATATGATCCATACCCTACGGAACCTTATGGATATTCTCATACATATAAACCTTATGGTGGATATGTAAGTGAGCAACCACAAGTATGGGAGGATAGTTATGATTTTAATCATGAATCTTCTAGTTTGGCAGATATGATGCAACAATATATGAATAAATTGGACCAATACAGTCAAAATACAAAAGAACACAACAAAAAAAGACTGAAGATACACTCCAAGAACTTCAAAGGACTATGGATATCTTGAAGAATCATATTGGTCAACTTAAAGAGGAAATGAGGAAGGAAGAAGTTTGGTTTCAAAGACAAAATAATTCTGACTTTCCCACGATTAGTAATGAATATATAATCAATGATATTTCTGAAGATGATCAACTTTATGAAAGTCCATGTAACAATGATAAAGTTATTTCAACTCCAGATCATAATAATGATCATTCGCCTATTAAAAAGCAGAAGATTGGGTATGACATATCTATTGTTATAAATGGTGTAACATACTCAAATGAAGATATTAGGATGTGCACCAATGAACTAGACTTTTTGGCATAGGATTCTGATTCTGATGATGAGGAGTATAGGGATTGTAATATATCGAAAAAGTACATATTAGATGGCGTTCTTACATATGAACCTAATTTTTGGTCCTATGACGACGAAAAATATGAGCGACCTTTATTTGAGAATGAAACCAAATTGATTAATTTCGTGGAAGACCCAGTTGAGCTTGCCAAAGGTTATAATGATACTGATATTTTAATTGAAGCAAAAACTGACGAAGAATGGCTTTTAAATAGTTTGACAGAGGACCACGATACATATGAGGTAAGTAATTCATTGAAGTTATATAATAATGATGAGGATCCCGTAAAAGGTTTGTATAATCCTTTGCATAATTCTATATCTTTTGATCCTCCTTCCCCAATCGAAACAGTTCCTCAAAAAGTTGTTAACCTGATTTTAAGGAGCTACCTCACTTAGGGTTGGGTATATGTGCTACTAAAATTCTTAAGGATTATTTTGCTTCTACCTATCCACCACTAGATGTGTTTAATTCTAGCATTATGCAGGTGATGTGGTTTGTGATAGTGGTAAGAAGGGGTTTGTTTCAGAAGTGAAGATTTTGATTTTAGACTTAAGAATTAAAACTAAACTAGAAATAGCAAAACTTAAATAAAAAATTGATATCAAGGTTGAGAGAAAACTGAGGATAAGATTCCACTATTTTTCAATTTTTACAGTGATTTAATTCAATAATTATAATTGTGCAATTCATACGTTCAACTTGATTCAAAAATATTGCAACAAGTAGATTTTCAAAATAATAATTGTATGTAAAAAGCATGGAACATCAAAAACCCTAGGCCAAGCATGTACCATCAAAAGAAATCATAATTATTTAATAAAAATCATTTAATCAATTTTTAACCAAGGCAAATAATCATAAAAAAATTGAATAAATTAATTAAATAAATATTACCACATAATTATTGGAAAAATAGCTTCCTCCGTCGCCTCAGTAATGGGGTTTAGCTCCTCATGTTGGAAACACGCTCAAAATTTTTATTCATGGCTCAAAAAATGTTTACAAAGGTGAAAAGATAACACAAAAAATTGAGATGTTTATAAACGTTATAAAAGGTGCTCTTACTGTCGCTGAATGGTAGAAAAGATAACGGTTTTATTTTACAACGTTGTGCTTTGTTTTTATGACGAAGTTCTTCTTCTTCTTTACTAGCAACAACAGAATGTCTGCAACTTGATTTTTTCTCTCTGTTCTTGCGTCTAAACTTCTCTAAACTCTCGATAACCCACTATGATCCCCAAACAACCTATATATACTAGACAGGGCCATCAAATCTCCAAATATCTCGTGTTTAATTCCAAAAATTATTATTTCCAAGTTACGGGAATAATTCCATTTTTATCTCCTTCATGCGTCTGTAGCTGGCAATTTCAGGGCATATTTTCCTTTTTTAACTCGTTCACGCTCCAAACTGTTGCTCGAGTCTTCCAAACACGTTCAAACTCTCCACAAACCCATGAATATCTTCTTCCGGGAATATACTCCCCTGTTTTATCAAAATTACTCCAAATCTTTTATTTCCTCGATTTTAAGAGACTTACCATCCCTGTATTGTCTTAATAGGACAATACATGTCCAAATCCGACCAACAATCCAAGAAAAGATCTTTCAAATCAAATCCAGAAACTTGACTTTTCAAAAATAACTTTTCCGCCAAAATATGTTCAAGCCGTGAAGACAAGATGGATGCCCCCTATCCATCCTCAGGTGCTTGTAGTACTGGAGTGCCCCTATTCAAAATAGGGGTCGCTTGAGCAATTGTTCTCGGGGTGCCTTAGTAATTTTTTGAGCTAGTTTTTCCAAAAATATTTATTTCCCAAAAACACATACACACACATAAAATAACATAATTAGTACAAAATCGAACATTAACAGTACATAAAATTGAGAACAGTTTAGACATAAAAATGTGTCTATCAACAGGTTCACCGAGAGGAACCCAAAGAAGTTTCCTTGTTCTATGTTCTTTATACACTTCTAAGTGTATAAAAGACTAAGTGTGGGGGAAACTTCCATAAAATAACAATTTCATTACTTATATCTTACGCTAATCATTGTGTGAAGTTGTTATTAGAACTAGAGATTGTTATCTGGGTGGATCCCCGGATATTCAGATTATATATTGGTGTATGGACGCTAACAAGACGGTCAGGCCGAAGATGTTAAACTAAGCGCTAAATGGGAGGCAACCCATTGGTTTTGTATTTTTCTTTCCCTTTTATTTTAAGGTTTTATTAGTTTTTCATATCATATTAGGATTTCCCATCTTGATTTTACATTGGAGGAGTCAATTACATTGGGGAGAATGTAAAGATTAAGTGTGGGGGAGTATTTAGCATAGAGAGTTTCTAGTCTTAGAGTTTTCACTTTTATATGTAAATTTTTAAACTTTTTGTACATATTTTCATGAAAACCTCCAACTTTTTAAATATTTTAGAGTGACTTAGTATACTTCTATCTAAGTTTACATATAGAGTTCTTACCAGAATAACTGAACATAGTATTATTAAAGAACTATATTCGGGTTTCTTAATTGTTGAGAGGCAATAATCGATAAAAAGGTACTTAAACCGCCAGTGGCGAATTAGGTGAAGAAAGAATACAATATCAGAGAAGCTAATCAATCATTAGTTGAGACTACCTATTGTTATGTCAAGCTAGGCACCCGATCTTCAATTCTTTGTACATGTCTAAAAATTTTCCTTTAGAATGTGTGTCATCTTACGCTAATTTCGGGTAGAATGATGAGCTACTCAACCTCTCACCCCTTCAACACTACTTTCTGATCTCTTGAGTGCTAATTCTATCAATCATGAGGGTGACATCAGAATTGCGAAAAAACCTTACCTTGTAGTTTGATTTGCAGTTGGTACCATTCTCTCTGTCTCGAAAACAACAGGTCCATAGAAATATTACCATCATCAACAAGCGGAGAGTTACAAATTTGAAGAAAGTTGAAAACGTTCAAGGTTTACAAGCAACAATACAAGGAGAAAATTTTTATATCTAAGTTGAAGACTAAGTAAAAGAGCGAAGAAAATCAAATAAGTGATTTTTTATGAAGTTTATGATATCGAGACAATACAAGTTATGAAGAATTAAGTGGTGAAGTCCTTCTCCCATGACCACATTAATTTCATTATATGTTTTTAGTTTAAAAAAATCATTGAAAAAAATAAAAAAAGAAAAAAAAAGAAAAAGAGAAAAGAAAATAATAATAATAATAATAATAATAATAATAATAATAATAATAATAATAATAATAATAATAATAATATATATTATAGTGCTTTAGAGTATATTTCTTTTTGTATTCATTCAATAAGGTCGTGTGGAAGAAGAAATTTATAAAGAAGTTTCAAGCAACAAGAATTTGAGAGAAAAAGTTATAAATTGTCAGAGTTCTACGAAGTTCAAGAGTTAATCATCTACAGTTGAAGCCGAAGACGAAGACATTTCTATGGGACACCGTGAGAGTGGTGCTAATTGTAGATTGGATGAGAAGGTGAATGAGCATTCTCATTGTCGCATAGTGGTTGATTTCCTTTCTCAGAGATCATCATAAAAAAGGTTCTTTTCTTCCCGAGTGGTTAATTCGGAAGGCTTTCCCTTCCAACCATTCAACTTGTGCAGGATTTCTATCTTCATTCCTGCCTGCACACGTGAGAATCATAAAGTGCATCTTCTGAGTTTAATTTCATAAACACTATTGGTGAGGCAGAAGTCGAGGCGAAATGCTTATTCGATCGCTCTCGAGGATGGATTTTTTCATATGGTTGGTTTTCTCCTAACTCAAGAGTTAAGCATGGGATTGATGTTCTTTGGCATTTCTAACTTCTTATTATTAGTGTGCAGAAACTCTATGTCCTCATAGCTATTTAGATGCTTGTGACTTTGAAGTTGGAGTAGGTTTTGTGGGTATACCTCTTGTAAACCCTCACGAGACTATAACTAGTCCACTAGGGACACCTAGAGGTTTAAAGGCTTGTTGCACATGCTAAGTGTAACCGTGTCCTCAACGAAAGGGAGTTGTGTTTTAGTTTATTTTACTCGAGGACTAGAAAATATTAAGTGTGAGGGAATATGAGCCTAAAATACATAATTTATGTATTAATTTCTTATGCTTTTCTTTACTAGTTTTCTTTTTTTAGTTGTGTATTACGCTTGTTTTCTATTTTGTAGGTATTTGGAGTTATTTGAAGTAAAAGAAGAAGAAGTTATCTAAAAGGGAAAAAATGTCATTTTACTTGTAAGTGTTATGTGCATACAACCATATGTTGAGGGCCAACCCAGCCATTCAAGTGTTACAGAAGATTTTGGCACCCCACTCTTAGATCAGGGCTTCCATTATGGTTTTATTACTTTAAATTTAAATGGCTGATCATAGCTAGTCTATGGGTGCCTAAATCCAGTTCTATGGTATAACCTAACCTAAACATAAGTTGAACAAAATGCTTATTCTTTATTAGGTCTGGTTCAAGATAATTTCTTCTTCTATTCACCGCCAGCTAGCCATTATTTTGGTGGGTCTTTGCGACGATTAAGTCAGGGATTCAAAGCGAAATGAGAAAAAAAGTTTGGGTTCGAGTTTGTAAGGATTTGAGATGGGTTTATGGCCGGAAATAACAAGAAGAAAGGTATAAGAGATGGTGATGGCTGTGAATCAGACAGAAGTTCGAAGGATGCATTATAGGTTCGATGTAGAATCATAGAAGAGAATATGTGTTTGAGGTAGAATCGTAAAGAAATAAACTGGGTTTTGCTTGATTGAGTTGGTTTGATTCACTGTTGCTCGAGCTGAGACAGTGAAAGCATCAGCGAGAATGGTGAATGGAACTGAGTTTGTGGTATGTACTGCCGTTAATTGAAGAAGGTTGCATTTATTGACTGTGAAAAACAAAGAAGAATAATCTGAAAAGGGTTTGGTGATGTGGTTTCAATCAGAAATTAGTAAAGAAGAACAAAGGGATTTGTTGAGTTGAAGAATTGAATGAATTTTGTGTGTGTTGGATGTTGATTAACTGCAGGGAAGGAGATATAGAAGAACTTAGAAATTAACAGCAGAGCTGCCTCTCTATTATCATATTTACACACACAAAGCGTTTGATAGATTGCCTGAACCAATTTTCCACCAGGTTTTCCATGGGTCTTGTAGCTGTATACATATGGCTAGGACAGATCCACAAAGCATAAATCGTTTGATTGGATTTCACCTTGAGTTAGCTACTGCTTGGTGACTCAGACAAATAGAATATGGTGTTCGAGAGCATCGGCATTCAGTGATACAGGGAGTTTTCGGGATAGCACTGCGCTTGGTAACGTTTGGTGACAAAATATAGATAAGTATAGATTGATTACACAGCTTGCTAACAAAAGATAGATAAGTATACTGATTCAGTCAACGTTTGGTAACGGTGAATGATTCCCTAATTATCTTTTCTTCTTATTATTATTCATTTTAATTTTTTTAAACAACCAATCCCCTTTAGTATTGTTTTAATTCTAGTTTGCTAATCTAAATAATCTATCAATTACACAGCTCTCTATGGGAACGATCCTTACTACCACTATATTACTAGTTAATTAGTGGAAAATAGATTGATTAATTTGTTGAACTTATGACACGCATTAAACATCATTCTCAACCGTTTTTTAGGATGTGAACTTATCAAGTTTCTAAATTTTTTCTCAAGTTATTGAATTCGATCATAACTCACATTCCCTTCCCTCCTTAAACTCTTTATTAACACCTCTTAATCCTCTTTGTTCATCCATAAATTGATAACAAAAATCCTTGTTCTTCACTGAACTTTCGGTCAGGTTTGAGAGTTTCAGAGTATATCAAACTCTTCTTTCCTGACTTCTCTCCCGTTAGAAATTAAATCCAACATCAATCTCCATTACTTGAATTTTCCTAACAACCACCATTACCACCAATATCCAACAACCTCAACTCATTTTTCTCTCGCCGCAATCAATACCCATAATCTCAATGATGTTCTCGAGCTCTCTAAACTCGATTTCAACTTCAACCCAGTCCTTATAACAGCTCCATTAACGGAATATATCAAATTCTTGTTTTCCTGACTTCTCCCTCGTTAGAAATTAACTCTAACATCAATCTCCATTACCCGACTTTTCCTAACAACCACCATTACCATCCTATATCCAACAACCTCAGTTCATTTTTCTCTCGCTGCAATCAATACCCATAATCTATCTGATGTGCTCGAGCTATCAAAACTCGATTTCAATTTCAACCCAGTCCTTATAACATCTCCATTAATTCACTACAATGATTATCAACTCACTAACGCCATTCGAGCTCAAAATCAAATATCACTAACCATTGTGATTAATCATGGCAGTGAGAATCAAACACTCAACGCTCCATCTCTAGCTAATACTCCCTGTCATTGCAATTCTCACCATTATCTTATTCTCAACTGCCGTCACTACTCCATATTGGAATATATTGTCCATATCCGACCGAGGTGATCGTGATGTGAGCCGAGATGACTGTAAATACCGTACAACTAAGAAGAAGATTAAGAGACCGTGCAGTATGTGCACGTAAAGTGAAGATAAAGTCAAAGATTATCTAGATAATTATGTATTTAGTTTTCTAGATATGTATTACCTAATCAAGCAAAACTGAGATTCTGTATTATCTCCTAGGTTTGGTTAAATCTATAAATAAAAATGTAAATCATCCGGTTATCTTCTCATGGATCAATAATATATTATCAACCCTAAGGGGTTTTTCCATGGACATAGGTCGAGTTGATCGAACTACGTTAATATCGTTATCTCACTGTCTTCATTCGATTTTAGTATGTAGTTTAATTTCTATATGATTTATTTGTTTATCATTAATTAATCTTAATAACGTTTTTTGTAATCAATGTTATCCATCTTATTTTTGATCTACGTATCAAAATTTAAGATAGTATCAGGACGGGGTGATCCGCTCAAATCGCTTCCGTATCTAATCTTTTTATTTTATTTTTAATCAAAGCGAAAATCATTCGTGGATATCATTTTTTTTTGTTTCAGGCCAAATATATCTCCTCCTGGAGGTCAATCTTTCACATTATGCTTATGTTTTTTTTTACGTTTTCATGAGCCAATGCATTCTCCAGTTATTAATCATAGTTATTCGTTTTTTTATCTATAATCTTTTTGTGGTATGTTTGAAGCGTGAAGTACATTGACATTTTCGTTCACATCTGTTAGGAAATAAAAGGTGAGATAACACGTGTCAAACGATTAAGGAAAAAGGCAGAGATTCTCAGAAGAACGAAAAACACACAATCAAAACCTTATAAAAAGGTTGAGTAGATGACAGATGTGAAAGACTGAGTATATCGTTGCATGATCAACACGTAAGATCGGGAAAATGATTTCACTCTGATCGAAACAGAAAGCATTAAATGAAAATGGAACGGGAAAAGTAGGAGTAAGAAATGCGGATAGAACGGAAAAGTGAGAGCATTAATTACCCCAAATTACTTTAACTGCATAACTGACACCTAGGATCGGGAAAAAGATGACTCATAAAGAACAAAGAGCACGTGTTAATCATACAAGGTATCAGACCAGAAAGGGAAAAGCATGACAAGGAAGCTACCTGTCAACCATACGATCATCTTGATCTGAAGATAATAATAAAATAAAGAGAACACAAGGAAGTAACGGGACAAGAGGGATCAGACCAAGAGATTGTTGTAGAACGATAATCAATAAACTGACAGATAAGATCGAGAAAATGTGACTCACCAAATTCAGAGGATAGACAGAAAGGAAAAGAGAGGGAACCATTAAATGACTTATAAATAGAGGAGTTCATTCAACAGAGAAGGGGTTGGAAAGTGGGGAGAAAAAAAAGACTGAAGGAAATAGAATCAGGAGAAAAGAAAGGTTATTAGGTATGTATTTACTATGTAATATAGGGTATAAAGTTGCATTTATATGATCCATTTTCGATTATGGTAAAAATTAAGGATTTTTGTATGTAAATCTGATCAAATGTTTTATATATAAAAAAGTTATTGACAATATCATATTTTATGATTTGATTTTTAAGAGGATTTTGTGTATCAAAGTGTAAGTTAATTTTCTTCAATATACATCATTTTAACAAATCAATGGTTGTTGATGCCAATGAGAATTTTGGCATAAACAATTTGGCGCTAGAAACAGGGATGAATTTCCAAAAGACATTATTTTTCTCTCCATCAAAAAATATAGTTAGATTTCCAAAAAAAAATCGCTAAGTCCGTAATTCTATCTTTATATGTTTCCCTACTCAATTAGTTTGTTGAAATTATATGACTAATTTTATTAGGTTATTAGCACAAGGAAATTTTTCAGAAAGCATCAAGTAAAGGAAAGAAACAACCAAGGGAAAACAAGCTAGAAGAAAATATGTCTCAAGAAAATTCTGGAGATCAAGAGAGTAACACAAATGGGAATTATCACCAAAATAAAGAAGAGAATGAGACAGAGATTCCACAGAGTGATTCAGGAAACCATACACTCTTTCAAGACTATTCATCAAATACCATAACCCAACTCATTCCCCACCTCAGGAGGGAAATCAAAATAGTGTAAATTACTTGCAAAATTTGATGGAGGAAATGAATGAGATGCGAAGAGAACAAAGAGCCTATACTGATCAAATTACACCTCTGACTAGGGAAAATCAAGTATTAAAAGATACAATTCAGCGCGGGATGAGATCAGCTGCAGCAGGACCACGGGACCCAGAAACAACTTCTGGTAGACAAACACCCAAAAGTGCAAGGGACAATTGTGATCAAAGAATGGTGATAGCGGGATCATCATCTCGACCAAAGATACAACGGGAAGGACAGAAAACACAATGGCAAAGATGTTTCGAAGCAATGGAACAAATGAAGGAAGAAATAAAAAATTTGAAGAATAAAGAAGGAGGGAGGATAGAAGAAGTGTTGAAGGAAGAAAGGCTAACAACGTTGGCTCCGCATTTAGCATGTGCACCATTGCCTCGAGAATATAATATTCCGGCATTTGAATGTTACGATGGCACAAGGGATCCGACTTCGCATTTGAAATATTACAATCGGGTGATGTCACGATGGGATCGAAATGATGCTATAATGTGCCGATGTTTCCCCTCAAGTTTGAAGGATTCGGCACTTGCATGGTATGACAAATTGCAAGAAAGTTCCATTCAATCATATGCACAATTGGTTTGGAAATTCCTCGAGACATACATGTATAACAAACCTGTTGATTCGGAAATAGATAGGTTATACTCACTTGCTTCATGGCCAGAAGAATCGATTCGAGATTATACAGGTCGCTGGTATACAATTTGCCAGGCGATCGGAAATGTTGAATCAAATGCTGCGGTTAATCATTACAAATGGGGAATAACAGACCTGAGATGCCAGCTTTTTGTTGACATACATCGTAATAACCCAAAAACTGAGGGGCACCTCAGAGAAATAATAGAAACGTGTGCAAGGCTGCAAGATGTGCAAGAACAATGTCCAAGGATAACCTCACAACAGCAAGGTAGTTCAAAAAGAGCAAATTCAATTGAAACGTCACCGGACCCAAAGAAGAAATTTCATAATAAAGTTGGGAATAGCGAATCGAAACGCCCACGAACTGGGGATAACAAAAATTTCATTCAGCAATTTCAAGAAAGAGTATTCATAAAGATTAACATTTCATATTCCGAACTTTTCAAAATCATAAAAAATAAACCGGATTTTCCATGGCCACTTTCAAAAGGGCGACAACTGGAGTTTACACAGAAATCAAAGGACTACTGTGAGTATCACTGCTACAACGTCCATACAACAGATCGATGTAGAAACTTCATCATTCTGGTACAAAGGATGATTGATGCTGGAGAATTAAAGGAATTTATTCAAACGCCCGAATCAACAGCAAGACCTGAAAAAGGGAAGGCAGTTCATATCCCATACAACAAGCAAACTATCAATATGATTTCTTTTTCTGAAAAAAAAGATATAAATGTGAATGCTGCAATCGACATAAAACTATGCAAAAGGGTCCGAGACCATGAAGTTTTTAAAGTATCGGGAAGAATAACAGAATTTTGGGAGGACTCGATGGCATCCCCTTTGACTTTCTCAGCAAGAGAGGTGAATCAAGAAATTGAAATGCACAATGACGCTTTGGTCCTCACTTTGCCGATGTCCGGATGGAATGTCAAAAAAATTCTTATGGATGGGGGTAGTTCGTTGAATGTTATATTTTATGATACATTTCGCAAAATGGGACTCAATGAAGATCAGCTGATTCCATCTCATTATGTAATTTATGGATTCAACGGAATAGCCTCAAGACCAAAGGGGGAACTTGATTTGGAAGTATCTGCTGGACCAATAAATATTTTGACAAGATTTAGTGTTGTGGATGCTCCATCCCCATACAATGCAATTATCGGGAGACGATGGGTACACCAGTTAAAAGGTGTAATCTCAACTTATCACCAATATCTGCGGTTCCCAACGCCACAAGGGGAAATGGAAATAAGAGGAGATCAGGATGATGCCAAATTGTGTATTTTAGCAGAAATACGGATGAATGAAGAGTGGGAAGAACAACAGCGGGACAAGAAAAAAGACCGAAAAGCAAAAGCAAAAGAAGAAGAAATAGACCGATACTTAAAACAGAGTACCGGACCAAAAATTACAGATGAAGTAGGGGAAAGCAACAAAAATCAAGGAAATTCATCAAACCAACAATTTGAAAGACAACCACTATAGCAATTAAAAGGAACTCCGACATCTATCGGAGTTCCCAAACCTGTTTTCACTTCCATAGAAGAAACCAAAGTTGTAAATATTGGCACCACCGAATTTCCCAAGCATGTGCGAATTGGAACGCTAATGAAGGCCGATACGGAACAAAATTTGATTGAACTTCTTCGTGATTCTGTGGATATATTCGCATGGAAAATGGAAGACATGCCATGGATAGACCCAAGTATTATGTACCATGAATTACGGATACGACCCGATGCAATACCATTTCGGCAGCGGATACGTAAGGTTGCTCCAGAATATCACGATCCCGTGGAACAAGAATTAACAAAACTCTTAAATGCAGGATTCATCCGTGAGGTACGATACCCGACATGGATTTCTAACATGGTGATCGTTCCAAAAAAGAACGCTGGAGTAAGAATTTGTATAGACTTCAATAATTTAAATAAGGCATGCCCGAAGGATAGTTATCCACTTCCCAATATCGATCAACTAGTGGATACCGTTCAAGGCCATGAGGCTTTGTCCTTTATGGACGGCCAATCAGGATACAACCAAATTGCACTTGCAGAGATGGACCAAGAGCATACTGTATTTTTCACCCTGTGGGGGTTGTATTGTTATACCAGGATGCCATTTGGATTGCGAAACGCAGGAGCAACATATCAACGCCTGGTTGACGCAATATTCAAGCCTTGGATTGGGCGAATTTTAGAAGTTTATGTTGATGATATGTTGGTAAAGAGTAAATTATCTGCAAATCATCTACTAGACCTCACCGAGATATTTGGTGATTTTGCAGAGATATAAAATGAAAGTCAATCCAGAAAAATGCATTTTTGGTGTGACTCGGGACGTTTTCTGGGATATTTGGTTACCAAGAATGGGATTGAAGTGGATCTGGCAAAAATTCAAGCTATAACAAACATGCCATCCCCAAAGAGCATTAAAGCTGTGCAGAAATTGAATGGATGTTTGGCTGCTCTCAACAGGTTCATTGTCAGATCTTCTGAAAGATGCAAACCATTTTTCGATATACTTAAAAAGAAAAATAAATTTGATTGGAATGAAAAATGTGATCAAGCTTTCCAAAACATAAAGATGTATCTTGCCACATTGCCAGCGTTGCAGAAGCCAGAACCCGAAGAAATATTGACTTTGTACATTACGGCAACGGAGGATGCGATAAGTGCAGTGCTGGTACGTACGAACGAAAAATTAGAGAAACCTGTATATTACATCAGCAAGACTATGAATTCGACCGAAAGAAATTACACCAAAATTGAACAACTCATTTTGTCATTAGTTTTTGCTACCCAAAAGTTACATACCTATTTTCTCACACATTACGTGCGTGTCCCGAGCAAAGCACCATTAAAATCAGTATTGAAGAATACCGGGAGGGTTGGAAAGTGGGGAGAAGAAAAAGACTGAAAGAAATAGAATCAGGAGAAAAGAAAGGTTATTAGGTAAGTATTTACTATGTAATATAGGGTATAAAGTTGCATTTATATGATCCATTTTTGAATGCACAAATAGAGCAATTCAACATTATTTTTGAGTTGCAAACTGCACAAAAATCTCAAGTTTTAGCTGATTTCCTTGCGGACTTCCCGATTGAAGAAGATTATGAAATCCAAGGTCCGATAGATGGAAAACTTAGTTCAATCACAAATTTTATCATTAAAATTTTTATCCTTTTAATTATTTGCTTTAATTGTATATTTTTATTAAAGGATTACCAGGATGTGAGGAAGAGGATCCACAAGATATCTTGAGCTCTGCAAATTCTCAAAGGTGGGAAGTATTTGTTGATGGGTCCCAAAATAAAGAAGGGGCGGGAATTGGCATTGTAATTACTGCACCTGTGGGAGAACGGATGATACACTCATTTCGACTTGAATTTGATGAGAACACAAATAATATAGTAGAATATGAAGCTGTGGTTCATGCTCTCAAACTCATCATTGAGTTGGGAATCAACAAAGTTCGGCTCACAAGTGACTCACAGTTGATAATTCGACAGGTCGAATTAAGATACCAAACAATTGATGAAGATTTGATAGAGTACAAAAATCTTGTGCAAACTCTAGCAAATCGCATTCCAAATATAATTTTTTGACATCTCTCTCGAGACAAGAATCGACATGCTGATGCACTAGCATTCATTTCCTCAATGATAAGAGATCCCAATGTTACAACCATAAAAGTCGGACGAATATATGAGCCATCCATCAAATTAAGAACAACTGACAACATAAAGGAAGGTATAATCGAAGACGTTGATGATCCGGCAACACAAAACACGGCGCTTACACCTCAACAAGTGGATGATGACTCAAATGAACAATATTGGAGGATTCCGATTCATCAATATTTACAACATAAAACATTACCCATCAACTATAAAGAAGCAAGGAAGATTCAACTGAAATCTGAGAATTATCAGTTGCGGGATGGAATTTTATACTGTAAGTCCTTTTTGGGACCGTTGTTTCGATGTCTGTCACATAAGGAAGGATTACGCATACTCAAAGAAATACATTATGGAGATGCGGGAAATCATAGTGAAAGACGATCCTAGCAGTGAAAGCTAAAATACAAGGTTATTATTGGATATCCATGATCAAGGATTCAGAAAACATGGTACGAAGGTGTGAAGACTGTCAACGTTATGCAAAAAGAATTAAAGCACCTGCCACATAACTTAATTCTGTACTCAGTCCATGGCCGTTTTCAAAATGGGGAGTAGATATTGTAGGTCCGTTAGTTGAGGGAACTAAGAAGAGGAAGTATTTAATTGTGGCCACATATTATTTTACTAAGTGGGTCGAAGCCAAAGCATTAGCCCACATCAGGGATTCAGATGTATTCACTTTCTTATTCGAAAATATCATCTGTAGATTTGGGATTCCAGCAGCCATAGTTTCTGATAACGGCAAACAATTTCAAGGAAAAAATATTGATATGTTATTTGAAGCTTTCAATATTCAGAAACATAAGTCCACACCGTTTTATCCTCAGAGTAACGGACAGGCCGAAGCTACAAATAAAACAATTGCAAGAAATTTAAAGAAAACATTGGATGGGCACTACAAACAATGGTGTGAATAACTTCATAACACATTATGGGAATAGCGCACCACACGAAAAGAATCCACTGGAGAATCACTGTTCCTACTCACTTATGGCACGAAGGCGGTTATACCAACAGAAGTCATTTTACCTACGACTAGAACAAAAGCATGGGAGAAAAATCTAAATTCAGATTTAATGTTACAAAAATTAGATGACTTGGAAGAAAAAAGAGAGGTGGCACTTCAAAAGATGGAGAATTATCAACGAACTTTGGCACGGGATTACCATAAAAAAAGTCATGTTACGAAACTTCGTTCAAGGACAATATGTCTTGCGTCAGATTTCGGAGTACCATCAGGATAAAACTGCAGGCAAGTTCGCACCAAACTGGGATGGTCCGTACATAATACAAGCACCAGCAGGACAAGGATCTTATTATTTGCGGAACATGCATGGTGAAGTTTTGCAACACCCATGGAACGCACAATATTTAAAGCTATATTATCCTTGATCAATCATGCAATTAGGAAAGTACATTGTATTCATGTTAGGTACAGCATAAATAATGCGTCTTCTCTTGAAAATCCTTGATTAATAATACATTTGATAATGGGATTTCTTCATACAGAGATGCTTGACATGAAAATATTAATTACTTCAGGAACATCTTATTCTGGAGAGCGCTTGCGATTAGCGAAACAATCGTAACTCAAGCAGATAAAAATTTAGGTAAGTAAAAGCCCTTAAAGAATTTCCATAACTACGAGATTCTTATAAAGAAGGGATACCTAATGAGATAATCTATAAATATCATTCTCTTTTTCAGGGTATTATTTGGGACCACCTTGTAGCTTACTCTTGGCCCGGGTATGACTCATATGTGTGGATTCCTGAATTACGTGTTTTGAGGTATAAATACTTCGATGCATTGTACTCATGAAATAATTTGATTAATCCACTGATTTCATAAGAATATATCATTTTTTCATGCAGGAACGATATTACTCAGAACACAACAAAAGAAAGTTTCAATTCAAAGTTACTAATTACAGCATATCAAAAACCAGAGTTATCAGGTTCGGGATTTGAACCGCATGGACAAAAAAGAACAAGTGACATTAAGCATCGGGATTGCTACTTCGGGATGGCTGTGGAGGAACCTTCGGGACAGGAGCTCGATTGTTCATCATAGAGCTATCAGCCTGTGCACGATCCAAAGCAGTATTAAGACATTGCGATTTTTGCTTTTGCATCCTGTCTCACCCAATTTGTAAAAGCACGTCCATAATCAATCTCTAATTGAAGCTCTTGAATTTTTTGATGATCTTTTCTTACTTGTTCATCCAAGCGGGATCTTTGATCTTTCTCAGCATTTAATCTTTTTAATAGATCATCAGATTTTGATCTTTCTTCTGCAATTGAACGTTCGCAAGATTCAACTTTAGTAATTTCTACACTCAGACGAGCACGCGTATCCTGAAACTTTGTTGCATAAAGAGTCACATCACCCTGTAAGTTCTTCGTCTCTACATTGAGATGTTCCACTTCACCATTTGCAATATTAAGTTCATCTTCTGCTTTTATTGCCCGAGCATTAGCATCATTAAATTTCTTTTCCATCCCTGAAAATCAGAACAAATATCAAATACATCATGTAATGCCTTAAACAGATAAACATATAACCCAAGAATATACCTCTAACTATGGACTTCAACTTTATTTCTTTAAGAGTTAAAGTTTTCAGAGCTTCTTGGTATTTCAATTCAGCTCTATTGCGTCTCCAAGCATTCAAGTCAAGACTATCGGACAATCGTGCTAAGTTTGCTCTAATAACTTCCATTTCTTTATTTACTTCTCTTCATGATTGTTCAACTGCATCATCCTACGCTCCATCCTAAATATGGGTTCCGAATCCCCCACTGATCCCATAAAGGAACTTCAAACTTTGCATCGCTCAAAAAAAAAAAGGGGGGGGGTCAAGGGAGATACGAACCTTGATTCTGATTTTGAAGATCTTGAAGTTGCTGTTGATTCTGATTTTAGATCTTGAAGTTGTTGTTGAAGATCAACATTTTGCTGCTGGAGTCTCTCATTTTCCCGCTGCAAATTATCATTTCCCTGATGTACCTCCACTACTTCTTGTTTGTACAAGGACTCCATCATAATAGCCCGAGCTTTATAAAATTTAAATGCAGCAAACGAGCAATCGAAGCCATATTTGAGCTGTGAAATAAAAATTATGATCAAGAGAAGAAGAGATAAAATAAACTAATAGTATAAGTAGATAACAATACCTGAGCAAGGGCCTGCTGTGGGTAAGCATACAGTGAACCTTCTGCAACAGCTAGAGCATCGTTGAGAGAAGGAAGAGGATTCAGCGGGAATGCCTGTTCAGAGTATTCATACCAAGCATCCCTTGCATCCTCCAAAGGAACGGTTCCTAATGAACTCCGTAACTTAGACATGGAAGCACTATCGGATTTCCATGTATCGGGACAAGTTACAGTAGTCAGAAGCCCTTTGGATAAAAACCACTTGTAGGCTTCATTCTCGTCACCAACAAGATTTACCCCTTCATTGATCCTTACTTATATCAATTTGGGAGGAGGTCTTTTGAACTTTTGAAGGTTCTGCTTCGGTCGAATCAACATCGGTCATATTAGTGTTGATGTGAGAATGAACCGTTCCTAATGCCCCGAAAGGTACATTTGTTTCACGGTTGGCTTCAGGGACGTCCTTTTCAACATGAAAGGTCGGGACATCTGTTAATGAAATGTTAGGAGCTATATTCTCAACATTTTCTTTTTCAGTAGCATCATCAGCCTCTTCCTCAACATTCTTTTCTTTAACAACATCATCTGTTTCTTCCACATTTGATCCAGAAAAAACTATCATGACACCTTCTTCGGAGCAATCGGTTCAACTTCAAAATTAAAAGGAAGAGGAGAAAAAGAGTGGTAGAAACTAATGGGAGCAACAGAAATTGGAGCAGCTTCGGGAACAGGCTGCGCTCTTGCGGTCTGATTTCTAGAACCAGTAGGATGTCCCGAAACAACATGAGAATGATCCGATGAGATCCGGTCTGAAGAAGCAACATACTCTTCTACATTTAGAGTAGCAGCAGCAACATCATCGAGATGTCCCGAAACAATTAGGTCCGTACCCTCGGTGTGCGGAATCTGAGTAAATTGGCCCGAAGCTCCAACATATTGTCCCGCCGCAACATTGGAAGTGATAAGAGCGGAACTTCTACTTCCTTCAATAAAATAATCCCTAATTTCACCTTCTTCTATTTTAGAAATATACAACGGTCTTTTTGGTTTTTTCTTCTTCTTCTCTGGGAAAACCATTTTACGCTTCCCTTTACCTTCAATAACTTCATCTTTTTCAACCCTTTGCCTTCCTTCAATAATTTGTACACCAGGCATTGGGCGAGTTGGAGGTACTTCAATTTGAGGCTCGGTAGCGGGATCAACCTGTAGCACAAAGTTCTGTAAGAGAAAATTCAATTTTAATTCAGAACAATAGTAAAAGAAGGGAAAGTACGATATTGAAACTTATAATCATAAAAATTTAACTTCCAGGGACAATAGTTCGGAAAGCGTCTACGAACACTATGAAGTTCATCTTTGGAAATATTACCAAAAACCCAAGGACCTTCAATCACAATTGGAGTTCGATACCACTTGTAATCATGATCCTGTCGAATTCTTTCTCTTGGGGGGAATTCAATTTTGGTACCTGGAATATACTTGAGTTTGGATCGTCAACTTCATGTAACAAGGGGAATCCCGAGCTACATTTACCAACAGGACTAACACTCCATTTCACAAAATTTCTGGTGTTAACACCATCTATTTAAGTAGTATGAAAATTCTTGACTGTGTAATGAAGCTGTTCTAAAATATCTGGAGAATAGCAGATGAGATTAGTTCGCCTTCACTTCGGAGGCTACACTCATCAAGGATGCGCCACCAATTTCCATTATATTGGATAATGGATCGAGCAAGACCATGAGGAGCATCACAGCGGGATGCAAGACTTCAAATTGAAAAGGATGATCCTTCTCATATAGGGGGAGGCGAAGTCCAGCCTCTAAAGCACTAGCAGAAATCAATAAATTGTTGTAGGAGTATTTGAACTTTTCAACTGCTCCCAAAGTCATTACGTCACTATTATCATCATAAATTGAAACTTTAAATCCTTCAAGATTGTGTCTTCTTTTAAAATCTTCAATGTTCATCAATCTATAACTACAACTGGCATGTGCTCGTTTACTCCTGGGGGAAGGACTAGCAGTTGTAGAAGGATCAGAAACTGAATCACGAACATGCCGGGATACAGCATATCTAGATGTAGAATTTCTTGAAGGTCTTCTTATTTCTTGTTGGCCATCATCAACTTCGGCAGCATTTTGATTTCTTGAAGACATGGTTAAAAGTATCTGTTATTTGAAAAAGAAATTTTAAAGATAGGAGAATCAATGAATGAGAGAATCAACAAGTTCATAAAAGACTGTATCTTATTTAAGAAGGGAATAAAGAACCGTCAAAATTTGAAAATGCGTTAATCGAGGCAAATATTTGATTTCCTCGAAAAAAGGTAACTGACACAAACGTGATAATAGAAGTTACTGCTAGCGGAAAACTCGGATAACGTGCAAAAAGAAGTTATGACAAAATAAAAAGTAATGATTGTTCTTCTATTTTTTTCAAAGCCTTGGATTAACCGTTAAAATTTTTTGAAAAAAAAGAAGAAGAAGGGGGCAAGTTGTTAGGAAATAAAAGGTGAGATAACACGTGTCAAACAATTAAGGAAAAAGGCAGAGATTCTCAGAAGAACGAGAAACACACAATCAAAACCTTATAAAAAGGTTGAGTAGATGACAGATGTGAAAGACTGAGTATATGCACATAGAACGGAAAAGTGAGAGCATTAATTACCCCAAATTACTTTAACTGCATAACTGACACCTAGGATCGGGAAAAAGATGACTTATAAAGAACAAAGAGCACGTGTTAATCATACAAGGTATCAGACCAGAAAGGGAAAAGCATGGCAAGGAAGCTACCTGTCAACCATACGATCATCTTGATTTGAAAATAACAATAAAATAAGAGAACGCAAGGAAATAACGGGACAAGAGGGATCGGACCAAGAGATTGTTGTAGAACGATAATCAATAAATTGACAGATAAGATCGAGAAAACGTGACTCACCAAATTCAGAGGATAGACAGAAAGGAAAAGAGAGGGACCCATTAATTGACTTATAAATAGAGGAGTTCATTCAACAGAGAAGGGGTTGGAAAGTGGGGAGAAGAAAAAGACTGAAGGAAATAGAATCAGGAGAAAAGAAAGGTTATTAGGTATGTATTTACTATGTAATATAAGGTATAAAGTTGCATTTATATGATCCATTTTCGATTATGGTAAAAATTAAGGATTTTTGTATGTAAATCTGATCAAATGTTTTATATATAAAAAAGTTATTGACAATACCATATTTTATGAGTTGATTTTTAAGAGGATTTTGTGTATCAAAGTGTAAGTTAATTTTTTTCAATATACATCATTTTAACAAATCAATGGTTGTTGATGCCAATGAGAATTTTGGCATAAACAACATCATCGATCATTAATTTTATCTCAAATCTTATTCTTTACCCTGAGAAACTTCTGTCAGTTTTGGAAATCGAATTGTTAATACTTCTGATCATGTTATTGATCATGTAATCCAGGATGTAAAACTTGATGTTACTGATCATTTCAGTCTGATTAATTATCTTTTTAATCGTCAAATTTGAATTTGGCCGGTGTACATATTCCTTCGGCTACATTGGTATCTGTATCACGAAACACGGATGCTTCAATTATAATCCTTTAGTTCATACATTTAACACATATGTGACTATATGTCTATGTTCTTCCAAAATAAGATTGCTTGTTTCACTTTGACAACAAGTTTCTTCTTTGTTGATTCATCTATAGATTAACATTTTTAGATCTTTATCCAAGATCTTATTATTCACATATTTTGCATCAAAGAATAGTGTCTTGCTTTGGATTTTTAACAAGTTATTTCTGATTGTCAAAAAAACTTGTTGCTCCAATTCATATATGTCTCAATCTAGGCCTTTATCCTAGATAAAATATTATAGTCTATTGATTTTCATAAGGTAAAAATATTGATTTTCATGGACTCTGATAGGAATCATATGATTTCTATTTTGTTCCTCTAATAAAACCAAGTCTTATACTCTCTTAAGTTGGTGTTTTTACTGATTTTGTATCATCATTGGTTGAATTCAAAACTAATAATTTCATAATCTGTGACTCATTGATATAAGTGAATTAACATAATTAATTCTATTATATCTATGACTTGTCTGAGATCGTAAGCCAGAAACATATTTTCATCATTACATCAATCATCGGGTGTAGTGTGGTTTTTTAATAATATTTCTTTTACAAGTTCTTGGCTTATTTCAGGATTTTGATTTACAAGGAATACTCTTCTTCGACTCCTTTGTTTATGATTTATGGCTGCAATATATATAATCTTTGGGACGCATCCACATGGGACGGTCCTTTGGCTGTGGCGCGTATAAGAGAAAGACACATAAACAGTGACACGTCCTCAAATAAGAATACTAGAATGATATGTATTATTGAGAACAGGATATCAGATTGCGATATGTTCTTTGCAAATAAGACATTGAGCTAGAATACGTATTCGAAGATCAAGCATTAGCTATTCCAGAATAGATGGATGTTATTTGAACATTGATGCACATTCGAGACAAGTTCAAGAAATTCAACTATGGGAATTATGCGGCTTGAGACTGGTTTGATATGGCATAAACATTTTTAATATTAGAGAGACTATGGGATCCATATAGAACGCCTGTTGTTATTTCTAGAGACTGTATTCTTGATTCTCTTGCGCAATATAAGTAGAAATACAGTGTTTCATGTTTTGATACAAAGTCAGAAATATGCACGGATATTTACATGTTTCTGCTGCTAGGCAGAGGGCGATTTTAAAATTCTATCCCTTGTCAAAAATCCACCATTTACACATGTTGATAAAGAAATTAACATGGAGACGAACTCTAATTCCTCTCTGAACAAAGAAATTGGGGATAGTAAAAACCATAACCATAACTCTAAAAATTATAGATCTTTCTTCCATATGCCTAGAGCGGCAGCTCAAAAATATTCAATGAAGTTTACTCCTCTAGATGAAGCCAAGGGGAAATTGGTTTTCGCTGCTTAATAAACAAATTCCGAAGCATGAAAAAATGTGAAAATCTGGTGGTAGGCTTATTTGTTTGGTAAAGAATATTATTTTCAGTTGTGCAAGTTGTGGTGAGCAAACTTTGGAAATTCAAGAAGGAGGTAAGTATCAAGCTCTATGCATGTTTGAATTCATTGATGATGATGATGATCGTAGATTAGTTCTAAATAGTGGTTCATTCTACATCTCAAAAAAAAAGTTTGTACTTTGAGACCTAGACACACCTGATTGAAAAATAAATTTATGCCATTAAGGCAGTTCCTATTGGGTGTTGATATATGGGCCACTCCATATGTGGAACAATGATGGTCTTGGATAGATTTATAGCTATCTAGGAAAACCCTGCTAGTTGAACACTGCATCATTAAACAAACTAGGTTAGCTTATTCTAGGACTTGCATAAAAATAAATTTTGATTTCTCATACCGTGATAGCATCCCGTTATTGACTGATGGTAAGTATGTCATGGAACTTCCCGTTGAATATCAATGGAATCCACCAAAATGTGAGGTGTGTATGGTTTTTGGGCACATAAGCAAGAAATGTTCAAGGAGACTAAAGACTATATGACTTTTAAAAAGTTAATCCTCAAATGGGGTCACTAGTAGGGACCTTGAACAGAGTAAATGCAGGGTCAAATCATAGGTCAACTATTGAAGCTAATGGAGGTGAAACAAATATAAATTTGGGTTCAGCTAGAATAAACCAAACTGGTGGTATTAGGGCATTAAACACAAGAATTATTGAAGCAAATGAAATAGCTACAATTGGAGCAGTCAATGATCATAGGGTTGGTGTTGCAATGATCCCAATCTCAGAGACTCTAAAAGATAAAATTGATAGTAACCCTATGATCCATGTCAAAAATTGTGCTAAAGTACAAAATATAACTTATACTAGCTGAATCTAGCCTGATCCATGTCAAACTTGCTTAAGGAAGCAACCAACGTGAATGGCATATAAAAAAATTCAATTCTAGGCTTAGGAGATACCAAAATTTGGTTCGCAAAACTTATAAGTGTCTCAAACAGCCGACAAAGCCTTCCATCCCTAGTTCAACAAAAGGGACGACTCAAGATTGCAAACAAGGTTCAGATGGTGAGTTTTTGACAAGGTTCAGAATTGTAAAATCGTCATTCTTCCTAGTTGTAGGAACATAGAAATATTCGCATATACTTGTGCGCATACTTCTGACTTCACATAAAAATACAAAATGTTGTAATTCTACTTATATTTCGCAAGCGAATTGAGGATAAAGTCTTTACAAAAGGCTACATGCATTTTACGCTAACAATGTAGTCTATAATCTCTATATAATAAGTTCCAAGATCCTAGATGGGTTTCCCACTAGTGTAGAGAAACTTGAGTCTTCTCTAAACAACTACAAACATTCTAAACTGGCCTCGTAGCCTCCTCAATACTCATAATATTTATGCCATAACGAACTAGTCTCAAGTCATATAAAATTCCACGGATGAATTCCTTGAACTTGTCTCAAGTGAGCATCGATGTTCTGGTAACATCTATTAGATTCAGGAATAGCTAATGCTTCAACCCCAAAATACACTCTAGCTTAACGCCTCATTCGCAACAAATGATCCTCAAATTTCTCTTCTAAGCTCAAATATGCTACTTTAGCACTTTGCTTAAATATAAGCCGCAAATAATGTGATACTCCTCTTGGATGCGCCACAATCAAGAAGCAATGCCACAAAAGACGCATTGAACCTCTAAGCTACGCTAACTCTAGCCTTTTCTCCTATCAGCGCCAAGTTAGCACTAGTTATGTGGCTTAGCACCACATTGGCACTAGTTAGCCACCATAGCGCTAAAAGCGCTAACTTTCCTGGCACTAACCCTAGCACCTAAAAAGCGCCAATTTACCTAACATGGCCTTAACTAGCACATCTTGGCCTAATGAGGCCTTAGCTAGCGCATTACTACCTTATCACCTTACCTATAGCGCTAAAAGTGCTAACCCTAAACCTAGCGCCAAAGACACAAACTCTATTGGCTAGCTCTAGCCTGACGCGTCCCTGAGTAACGTCCTGATTTGGATGAGGCGTCCCTGAGTACCGGTCTCATTTGGATGAGACATCCCTGATCAATAGTACTCCCGGAATGATACGTCCCATAGGAATAGCGCTATCGGACTGATGTGTCCCATACGATTAGCTCTCCCAGACTGATGCATCCCATAGGACTAGCGTTCCCAGATGCGTCCCATAACACTATGTCACGGACCGGAAAATTCCTCCCCCGGCGCTATGCACTGGGCAGGCCAGAACTTCCCGATGCGCGGCTTAAAAGATAGTAACCGGACCTTGAAGCTTAACTTGTCGCTGGAAAATGCAGTTAGATTTGCCTTTCCAAGCATGCTTTGCAAGCATTATACTCGGAACGTAGTTTCCATAACGTTCCAACTCACCCTAGTCCTGAAAAGGGGAAAGGGCCATTTAAGCCAATGTGAATGCCTTTGGAAAGCATCACATACTTATAAGCATTGTCCAGGCCTAACTCATGCCTTGGAATAGCACCTAGGCCATTTCAAGCCTAATTTTTCGCTTTATCAATTCAGCTTCGATCATACGGTGGAGTCTGCACTGGTTTTGCTCTTTCCAATGATGCAACATCCAAGTACATATCGTTCCATGCCATAATGGTTGCTAGGAAGTATGACCAATCCATCAAATGGAATTGCAACTACCTCATCATGTGTGGCAACAACCATCTCTTGACTTAGCATTTCTAAGCCAAATGATACGAGTTACCATAATGTCGCAATCACCTCTAAATTAGATGATATGAGCGACAAGGTGCTGCACCTCAATGTATTGCATTGCGGTTGCCTACGTACCCAACACGTACCTTGAAGGTATCAAGCATGACCGTAGTTCATCAAAGTGTCAATTCGAAAGGAACAAGCAATGTAAGCCTATTAAGGAAAAGTCAACATCAATTATGAAGTTCATCGCAAATCCAAAGGCCACGCAAAGCCTAGTCCGTATAGGCCGAAGGACTTTCGCAAGGTATGCACTAGATTGTGCATAATTATCGCTATTTACTATGCAAATATGCGTTCTGAAGTACGTAACATGATTGAATGATGCTTTCGCATAATTCAAGCTTTGTGGGATAAGCTACAAGCATATTGATGCTTAAACATCAAGTATGCTCCAACGTATAGGCCACATCGCATATATATATATATGTGCATTACCGCTCATGCACATTCAAGCTTCATCGGTTAAGCTACAAGCATATTAATGCTTAAGCATCAAGTATGCTCCAACGTATAGACCACATTGCATTTACATATATGTGCATCACCGCTCATGCACATTCAAACTTCATCAGTTAAGCTACAAGCATATTGATGCTTAAGAATCAAGTATGCTCCAACGTATAGGCCACATCGCATTTATATATATGTGCATCACCGCTTATGCACATTCAAGCTTCATCGGTTAAGCTACAAGCATATTGATGCTTAAGCATCAAGTATGCTCCAATATATAGGCCACATCGCATTTATATATATGTGCATCACCGCTCATGCACATTCAAGCTTCATGGTTAAGCTACAAGCATATTGAGGCTTAAGCATCAAGTATGCTACAACGTATAGGCCATATCGTATTTATATATATGTGCATCACCGCTCATACACATTCAAGCTTCATCGGTTAAGCTACAAGCATATTGATGCTTAAACATCAAGTATGCTCCAACATATAGGCCACATCGCATATATATGTGCATTACCGCTCATGCACATTAAAGTAAAGCTCCCTCCCTATATATGTTTTATTCACATTTTTACAAATAAATGGAAGAAAGGGAAGTGACATCCATCGACTGCACTTAGGAAAAAACGCCAACTGGTTGGCGCCTCTAAGGTAAATCAGCTAACTGGTTGGCGCCTCTAGGAAAATCCGCTAACAGGTTGGCGCCTCTAGGCAAATCCGCTAACTGGTTGGCGCCTCTAGGAAAATCCTCCATTTGGTTAGCATAACTAAGGCTATTTCGCTTCCTGGTTAGCATAGCTAAGCTTCATCGATTTCCAACCAACACCTCCTCCCTATATATGTTTTATTTGCATTTATACAAGTGGATATAAGGAGGATATATGACGTTCATCTACTGCACTTTCTAGTGATGTATTCTCGGGCATGCTTCACGGCATAATAGTGCATTGGCACTGTGATGCGCTCTCGGGTACTCCATATAGGGTCAATGATGCATTCTCAATCATGCATCATGGCATAATAGTGCATTAGCACTATGATGCTCTCACGGATACGCAACATTGGTTCAGTGATGCATTCTCAATCATGCATCACGGCAAAATAGTGCATTAGCACTATGATGCTCTTACTTACGCAACATTGGCTCAGTGATACATTGAATCATGCATCACGGCATAATAGTGCATTAACATTATGATGCTCTTACTTACGCAACATTGGTTCATTGATGCATTCTCAATCATGCATCACGGCATAATAATGCATTAGCACTATGATGCATTCTTGGTACGCAATATTGGTTCTGTGATGCATTCTCAATCATGCATCACGGCATAATAATGCATTACATATATAATGCATTCTCGGCACACAACATTGGCTCAGTGATGCATTCTCAATCATGCATCACGGCATAATAGTGTATTAGCACTATAATGCATTCTCGTTATGCAACATTGGCTCAGTGATGCATTCTCAATCATGCATCACGGCATAATAGTGCATTAGCACTATGATGCATTCTCGAATACGCAACATTGGCTTGGTGATGCATTCTCAATCATGCATCACGCGTAATAGGGCCTTAACACAATAATTCGAGGTCAAGGAATACACACCCTAATGCATATCTGAGTAAGCTTTATAAGATTAGGATGAAGCTTCATCCCATACCATGACGCATCCCTAAGTAAGTGTCATGCGAAAATTACGGGTGTTACATTCTTACCACCTTCAAAGAATTTCGTCCCTGAAATTTGACTCAAAAAATATTGTGGACAAGCTTCATCGATTAAGGTTTTCTATGCATATGCCCCATACCATGATGAACAAAAATCTTGTAAGGGTCTAATGTTTGTTAATGAACACAAATTAGAACCTTCGGAATACGCGTTTCATTTCGTATATCCCGGAATCCTAATATGGTCCGTAGTTTGTCGTAAATGACGATTAAGACCTTCCAAACATACATCCCATACAGTATTCTCGATGATCAGAAAAGGTTTTACAACTCCACTAAGAAAATCAATTTGGATTCCTAAACATGTGTCCCATACAACATTCTCAAGAATGCAAAAGGATTTACTAAACACGAGATCTCAAGTGGACGTCCTATACCATACACTTAAGAATCCCCAAAGTTCACAAGAGTTGAAAGGGTCATCGAATATGACAAGCAATATTTTACTTAGTACTATGAGGACCAAACTCGATTTCCAGAGTAGTCGTATGCCAGCCTACCGTTATAGCTAACATTCTTCCGGGTTGCCACTCGTAAGTGGGAGCTAGCAGGTATGACAACACACACCGTTCCAGCGACGGGTGGGGATGATCAGTTTAATTGTCTACCACCGTTCCAACGACGGTCTTCTGGGTTACCATTGGTATGGTAAACGAGTTTAATAAGGCCTGGCAAATTCATAGTACACTCGAGCGCGTCCAAATATCAGCAAAGTAACTATTGTAGTAGCTACAATTTTTCTTAGCACAGGCGCTTGTCCTGATTGTCCAACAGAAACTTACAAAGTAACTGGCATAGCATTCACAAACTCTTTTTTTTTCATAACATTTGGCCTACTCTTCCAACCTTTTTCCTTTTTTACTTTGAAGGACAAATTTTGTAGTCGCATTACAAACACTCACTTGACGAGTCTAAAACGCACAGTCCCTAGTATTTTCTCGGAACTTGCTCTGATACAATTTGTCACGGACCGGAAAATTCCGCCCCCGGCGCTATGCACTGGGCAGGCCAGAACTACCCGATCCGCGGCTTAAAAGATAGTAACCGGAACTTGAAGCTTAACTTGTCGCTGGAAAATGCAGTTAGATTTGCCTTTCCAAGCATGCTTTGCAAGTATTATACTCGAACGTAGTTTCCATAACGTTCCAACTCACCCTTGTCCTGAAAAGGGTAAAGGTCCATTTAAGCCAATATGAATGCCTTTGGAAAGCATCACATACTTATAAGCATTTTCCAGGCCTAACTCATGCCTTGGACTAGCACCAAGGCCATTTCAAGCCTAATTTTTCGCTTCATTAATTCAGCTTCGATCATACGCTGGAGTCTGCACTGGTCTTACTCTTGCCAATGGTGCAACATCCAGGCACGTGCTATTCCATGCCGTAACGGTTGCTAGGAAGTATGATCAATCCATCGAATGGAATTGCAACTACCTCATCATGTGTGGCAACAACCATCTCTTGACTTAGCATTTCCAAGCCAGATGATACGAGTTACCATAATGGTGCATTACATCTATAATGCATTCTCGGTACGCAACATTGGCTCAGTGATGCATTCTCAATCATGCATCATGGCATAATAGTGCATTAGCACTATGATGCATTTTCGAATACGCAACATTGGCTTGGGGATGCATTCTCAATGCATCACGCGTAATAGGGCCTTAACACAATAATTCGAGGTCAAGGCATCCACACTCTAATGCATATCTGAGTAAGCTTTATAAGATTAGGATGAAGCTTCATCCCATACCATGACGCATCCCTAAGTAAGCGTCATGCGAAAATTGCGGGTGTTATACACTAGCTCTCCCGAACTGATGCATCATATATGACTAGCACTCCCGGACTGACGTGTCCTATAAGACTAGCGCTTCCAAACTAATGCGTCCCATAGCCTAACGCTCCCGGCCTAATGCGTCCCATAGGCCTATGCTTCTTCAAGTCAAATGTGCCCCAAGCTTCTCCTATGCGTCTCATCTCATATGCGTCTCGTATCCTATGCGTCCCAGCTCATTGGCGTCCTCAGTGGCCTAGCATTCTTGGAGTCCTTGGCTTCCTTCGTATCCTATCTCAAGTGCGTCTCAGAGTGGATAATGCGCCCTTAACTTCTCTAGCGCATCTAAGGCCAATGCATCCCTGCCAAGCCATCCTCCAGTGTGCCCAAGCTTCTCTAGCGCGCCCATAGAGGATAATGCGTCCCTAGCGTGCTCCATAACTTATCCAATGGGTCTCTAGATCTAGCACGCCTCTTGGCATAAGCATTTATACTTAGCGACTTATCCATAAGTGCATTAGCGCTAACACCTTAGTGCTAACTATACTATTGAAGTGCTCACGTCAAAACTCCTTGACACTAGCTTCCTAGACCTAGTACAATTGATATTTACCTGAAGTCATGCATATTAGTCTTACTCCTGAGACATTAGCACATTAGCCTTTTATATTAAAAGAGCTAGCACATTCTTATTTGCGCTAAGTAGCTAGTACTAACTTTGCTAGCTACTTCCCTCAGAAATACGCTTTCTTCTTAATATGGGTCCAACATCAAATCTTATATGAATTCCAATAGGTCTCCTTGCTTAAGAAGCCCTTTACAATATCTGGCCTCAAATGCCTCTCAGACTTACGATAAGTCACTTCTATGCTAATAATTAGCCATTAAATATGCCAGGTTACTTTTAAACAAGTACATGACCACTAAACTTCCCAGACTCGACACTAATCCGTTTGATTATCAATCGAGTGCGTCAGGCAACTTGCCTCACTGATTTAACAAGTTATTTGATTTGAATTAACTCAATCAAAACATAGTGGCTCATGACTCCGCTATTTCCACGAGATATCAAATACAACACATGAGGGGATTCTCATTGGGGTATTGGTTTGGCGTTCTACTACAATCATGGGTGGTGGAACCACCTCCACGAACAAGAAGGTAACAAAAGTGGGAGGTTACAGAGCAGTTGAGAGGATGAGGAGTACTGGTCTGACAGGTCTTCCTTACTTTCCGGGCACCACCCCACTACAATCTCCATAATCATCACTTCTCCATCTCTCCCTAACTTCCACGACTTACGAGAAATTAATGTGTTTCCTTTGAACTATAAATAGATGATTATCATCCATTTGAAACAAGAGAGACAAGACACCCAGTCTGGAGAAACAAAAACATACAGAACTAGTGATTTCTCTCAGAGAATCCATTCTTCTTCTTCATACACTATCACACTGATATTTTCTCAATCTTCTTTTCTTCCCTCCCCTAAGACCTACCCAAATCCTTTCCATCTTTCCAATGAAGCAAGGCGTGAACGACCATTTCTTGATTTAGGCTCGTCCTGTTCGAGCTTGATCTTTCTGACCTACTTGAAAGTACGATTCTACCGTACATTTGTTTTCACCATAAAACAATTGGAGACCAAAGCGGGAGACCAACCTCTCAATTACAAAACCCAATTTTTAGTTATTCAATATAGTGGATCTGAGGTCTGGAACAGTTACAACTCCAATGGTTGGTTCAGGTAGGACTGTTGGTGGTGACCTTGAAACTACCCTTATTACTATTGAACATCCCCGTACCAACACAACTGTCACAGACCGAAATTTCCGCCTCCGGCGCTATGCGCTTGGCAGGCCAAAACTCCCCAATGCACGACTTGAACGACAGTAACCGAACTTTAAAACTTAACTTCTCGCTGGAAAATGCAGGTAGATTTGCCTTCCCAAACATGATTTATATGCATGAGTCTCGAACGCTCTGATTATTTGTACCTTGTGGCTTACCAAGCAAATACAGGTCGATATTCCTTTCTGGGCATGCTTTGCAAGTATGATACTCGAAACGTAGTTTCCATACCGTTCCAACTCACCCTTGTTCTGCAAAGGGTACAAGGACATTAAAGCCAATGGTGAATTCCTTTGGCAAGCATCACATACTTACGAGCATTGTCCATGCCTAACTCATGCATTGGTCTAGCACCTAGGCCATTTCGGACTTATTTTTCGCTTTATCAACTCTTATTCGACTAAGCGTTGGGTGCACGCACTGATCTTGCTTTTGCCAAGAGTGCAGCAACCAGGAATATTCCTTTCATATTATATGGCTTGATAGAAAGTATGAACATCCATCAAATGGAATATAACTACCTCATCAAGTGCGGTAACAATCATCTCTTTCCTAGCATCTCCGAGCAAGATGATATGAGTTACCAAAGCGTCAAAATCATCTCCAAATTAGATGATATGAGTGACAAGATTATGCACCTTAATGCATTGCATTGCGGCTTGCTACGTACCCAACTTGTACCTTGAAGGGATAAAGCATGACCGTAGTTCATCCAAAGGGTCAATTCAAAAGGAACAAGCAACATAAGCCTATTAAGGTAAAGACAACATCGATTCCAACTTCTTTACAAGGCCAAAGGACAAGCTAAGCCTATTCCGTATAGGCCAAGGGACTTTAGCAATGTATGCACATGCTTGTGCATAACTATCGCTACTTAGCATGAATAATGCATTCTCGAGTACGCAACACGGATGAATGATGCTTTCGCATAATTCATGTTCCAACTGCTAAGCTACAAGCATATTGATGCTTATGTTTCAAGTATGCACCAACGTATATTTTACATCGCATACATGTCCATTATCGTTCATGCACATTCTACTCAAGCTCCCTCCCTATATGTCTTAATCGCATTTCTGTATATTTGGAAAAAGAGGGTAAGGGATATTCATCGACTGCACTTTTTAGTAGTGCATACTTGGGTGCGCAACATAGGGTTAGTGATGCGTTCTCAATCATGCATCACCGCATAATAGTGTCTTATCACTATAATGCGTTCTCAGGTAAGCTTCAAGAATTTCCAACCAACACCTTCTCCCTATATATATGTCTTATTATCATTTCTACAAGTGGATATAAGGAGGGTAGATGACATTTACTGCACTTTCTAGTGATGCATTCTCGGGTATGCATCACGACATAATAGTGCCTTAGAACTATAATACATTCTCGGGTACGCAACATATGATTAGTGATATAATCTCAATATTGTATCACGGCATAATAATGTCTTCGCACTATAATACATTCTTGGGTAAGCTTCCTTAATTTCAAACCAACACCTCCTTCTTATACATGTCTTATTAGCATTTCTACAAGTGGATATAAGAAGGGTAGATGACATTCATCTACTGCACTTTCTAGTGATGCATTATCGGGTATGCATCACGGTATCATAGTGACCTAGTACTATAATGCATTCTCAGGTACGCAACATATGGTTAGTGATACATTCTCAATCATGCATCCCTAAATAATAGTGTTTTAACACTATAATGCGTTCTCGGGTAAGCTTCATGAATTTCCAAGCAACACCTCCTCCCAATATATGTCTTATTAGCATTTCTACAAGTGGATATAAGGAGGGTAGATTGCAATCATCTACTGCACTTTCTAGTGATGCATTCTCGGGTAGCATCACGGCACAATAGTGCTTTAGCACTATAATATATTCTCGGGTACGCAACATAGGGTTAGTGATGCATTCTCAATAATGCATCAAGGCATAATAGTATCTTAGCACTATAATGCATTCTCGGGTAAGCTTCATGAATTTCTAACAAACACCTCCTCCCTATACATGTCTTTTTAGCAATTCTACAAGTGGATATAAGGAGGGTTAGGGGTATTCATCGACTGCAGTTTTTAGTGATGCATGCCTCAACATTATGATGTTCTATCGGGTACACGTCAAAGCCATTTGTGTCTTTCCCGGGTAAGTGTCATTTTTGACTTGTGATGCATTCTTGAGTACACAACATACATAATAGTGCCTTAGCACTATAATTCAAGGTCAATGCATCCACACCCTGACGCATTCCTAAATAAGCTTTATAAGCTTAGGATGAAGCTTCATCCCATTTCATGACGCTTCTATGAGTAAACGTCATGCAAAAATTTCAGGTGTTACATTCTTACCACCTTCAAAGAATTTCTTCCCCAAAATTCAACTCAAAAACTATTATGGAAAAACTTCATCGATTTGGGTTTCCTGCGCATATGTCCCATACCATTATGCACAGAAATCTTGCAAGGGTCCAATGTTTGTTAATGAACACAAATTAGAACCTTCTGAATATGCGTCCCATACCGCATATCTGGGAATCCTAATAGGGTCCGCAATTATCGGAAACACCGATTGAGACCTTCCGAACATACGTCCCATGCTGCATGCACGAGGATCAGAAAGTGTTTTATAACATTACTGAGAAAATAAATTTAAATCCCTAAACATATGTCCATACCACATGCTCAAAAATGCAAAAGGATTTACTCAACACAGGATCTTAAGTGCACATCCCATACCATACACTTAAGGGTCCCCAAAGTTCAAGATGGTTGAAAGGGTCATCCAATATGACAAGCAATATTTTACTTAGTACTGTGAGGACCAAATTAAAATGCCAGTGCATTCGGATGCAAACCTACTGTTACAGCTAACGGTCTTCCGAGTTACAAGTCACAAGTGGGAGCTAGCATGCCTAACAACACACACCGTTCCAGCGACGGATGGGGATAATCAGTCCCTTTATCTACCACCGTTCCAGTGACGGTCTTCCGGGTTACCAACAATACGGTAAAAAGCCTAATAAGGTCTGTCAAACTCACGGTAAACTCGTGCTCGCCCAAATGTTAGCGAAGTAACTATCGTAGTAGTTATAATTTTTCTTAGCACAGGCGCTTGGCCTGATTTTCCAATACAAAATTTACAAAGTAATTGGCGTAGCAGTCACGAACTCTTCATTCGCGCAACAGTTGGCCTACTTTTCCAACTTTTCCTTTTTCTCTTGAAGGAAATTCTTTTTGTAGTCATATTACAAACACTCATTGATGACTCCAAAACGCACAGTCCCTAGTGCTTTCTCAGAACTTGCTCTGATACCATTTGTCACGAACCGGAAAATTCCTCCTCCGGTGTTATGCGCTAGGCAGGCCAGAACTCCCCGATGCACGGGACGAAAGATAGTAACCGGACCTTCAAGATTAACTTCTTGCTGGCAAATGCAGGTATATTTTCCTTCCTAAACATGCTTTATATGCATGAGTCTCGAACGCTCTGATGATTTATGCCTTGTGGCTTACCAAGAAATTATAGGTCAATTTGCCTTTCCGGGCATGCTTTGCAAACATCATACTCGAAACGTAGTTTCCATACCGTTCCAACTCACTCTTGTTCCACAAAGTGTACAAGGAAATTAAATCCAATGGTGAATTCCTTTTGCAACGTATAGGCCACATCACATATATATGTGCATTACCGCTCATGCACATTTAAACAAAGCTCCCTCCTTATATATGTTTTATTCGCATTTTTACAAATAAATAAAAAAAAGGTAAGTGACATCTATCAACTGCACTTAGGAAAAAGCGCCAAATGGTTGGCGCACTCTAGAAAAATCCGCTAACTGGTTGGCACCTCTATGCAAATTTGCTTTCTAGTTCGCGCCTCTAGGCAATTCCGCCATCTGGTTGGCGCGTCAAGGCTATTTCGCTTCCTGGTTAGCATAACCAAGCTTCATCGATTTCCAACCAACACCTCCTCCCTATATATATTTTATTTGCATTTATACAAGTGGATATAAAGAGGATATGTGACATTCATCAACTGCACTGTCTAGTGATGCATTCTTGGACATGCATCACGGCAAAATAGTGTATTAGCACTATGCATTCCTCGATTACGCAACATTGGTTAGTGATGCATTCTCAATAATCCATCATGGCATAATAGTGCATTAGCACTATAATGCATTCTTGAATAACAACATTGGATTCTTGATGTATTCTCAATCATGCATCACGGAATAATAGTGCCTTAGCACTATAATTCAAGGTCAAAGCATCCACACCCTGGCATTCCTAAATAAGCTTTATAAGATTAGGATGAAGCTTCATCCCATTTCATGACGCTTCTATGAGTAAGCGTCATGCAAAAATTTCAGGTGTTACATTCTTACCACCTTCAAAGAATTTCGTCCCCAAAATTCAACTCAAAAACTATTATGGAAAAACTTCATCGATTTGGGTTTCCTGCGCATATGTCCCATACCATTATGCACAGAAATCTTGCAAGGGTCCAATGTTTGTTAATGGACATAAATTAGAACATTCTGAATATGCGTCCCATACCGCATATCTGGGAATCCTAATAGGGTCCGCAATTATCGGAAACACCGATTGAGACCTTCTGAACATACGTCCCATGCTGCATGCTCGAGGATCAGAAAATGTTTTACAACATTACTGAGAAAATCAATTTAAATCCCTAAACATATGTCCCATACCACATGCTCAAAAATACAAAAGGATTTACTCAACACATGATCTTAAGTGCACATCCCATACCATACACTTAAAGGTCCCTAAAGTTCACGATGGTTGAAAGGGTCATCGAATATGACAAGCTATATTTTACTTAGTACTGTGAGGACCAAATTAAAAAGCCAATGTAGTCGGATGCAAGCCTACTGTTACAGCTAACGGTCTTCCGAGTTACAAGTCGTAAGTGGGATCTAGCAGGCCTAACAACACACACCGTTCTATAACGGATGGGGATAATCAGTCCCATTATCTACCACCGTTCCAGCGACGGTCTTCCGGGTTACCAACAATACGGTAAAAGAGCCCAATAAGGCCTGGCAAACTCACGGTAAACTCGTGCGCTCCCAAATGTTATCGAAGTAACTATCATAATAGTTATAATTTTTCTTAGCACATGCGCTTGGCCTGATTGTCCAACACAAAATTTACAAAGTAACTAGCATAGCAGTCACGAACTCTTCATTCGTGCAACAGTTGGCCTACTTTTCCAACTTTTCCTTTTTCCCTTGAAGGAATTTTTTTTTGTAGTCATATTACAAATACCCATTGACGATTCCAAAACGCACAGTCCCTAGTGCTTTCTCAGAACTTGCTCTGATACCATTTGTCAAGAACCGGAAAATTCCTCCTCCGGCGCTATGCGCTAGGCAGGCCAGAACTCCCCAATGCACGGGTCGAAAGACATTAACCGGACCTTCAAGCTTAACTTCTTGCTGGCAAATGTAGGTAGATTTGTCTTCCCAAACATGCTTTATATGCAGGAGTCTCGAACGCTCTGATGATTTCTACCTTGTGGCTTACCAGACAATTATAGGTCAATTTGCCTTTCCGGGCATGCTTTGAAAACATCATACTCGAAACGTAGTTTCCATACCATTCCAACTCACCCTTGTTCCACAAAGTGTACAAGGCAATTAAAGCCAATGGTGAATTCCTTTGGAAAGCATCTCATACTTACAAGCATTTTCTAGGCCTAACTCATGCCTTGGACTAGCACCTAGGCCATTTCGAACCTATTTTTTGCTTCTTCAACTCTGCTTCGACTAAGCGCTGGGTGCATGCACTGATCTTGCTCTTTCCAAGAGTGCAGCAACCAGGCATACTCTATTTATACTGTATGGCTTGATAGGAAGTATGAACATCCATTAAATCAAATGTAACTACCTCATCAAGTGCGGTAAAAATCATCTCTTTCCTAGCATTGCCGAGCCAAATGATATGAGTTACCAAAGCGTCGTAATCATCTCAAAATTAGATGATATGAGCGACAAGATGATGTACCTCAATGCATTGCATTGCGGTTGCTTACATACCCTACCTGTACCTTGAAGGGATCAAGCATGACCTTAGTTTATCCGAAGGGTCAATTCATGAATTTCCAACCAACACCTTCTCCCTATATATGTATTATTTGCATTTCGACAAGTGGATATAAGGAGGGTAGATGACATTCGTCTATTTTACTTTCTAGTGATACATTCTCGGGTATGCATCACGGCATAATAGTACGTTAGCACTATAATGCATTCTCGGGTACGCAACGTAGCGTTAGTGATGCATTCTCAATCATGCATCACGGAATAATAGTGTCCTAGCACTATAATGCATTCTTGGATAAGGTTCATGAATTTCCAATTACACTTCCTCTTATATATGTTTTATTAGCATTTCTACAAGTGGATATAAGGAGGGTAGATGTCATTCATCTACTGCACTTTCTAGTGATGCATTCTCAGGTGTGCATCAAGTCATAGTAGTTCATTAGCACTATAATGTTTTCTCGGGTACACAACATAGGGTTAGTGACGCATTCTCAATCATACATCACGGCATAATAGTGTCTTAGCATTATAATGCATTCTTGGGTAAGCTTCATGAATTTCGAACCAACACCTCCATCTTATATATTTCTTATTAGCATTTATCCAAGTAAATATAAGGAGGGTTAGGGGCATTCATCGACTTCACTTTTTAGTGATGCATACTTGGGTATGGATCAGGACACAATAGTGTCTCAGCATTATGATGCACTCTCGGGTACCCTTCAAGGCCATTTGTGCCTTTCTCGGGTAAATATCATTTTTGACTTGTTATGCATTCTCGAGTACGCAACATATATAATAGTGCCTTAGCACTATAATTCAATGCCAATGCATCCACACCCTGATGCATTCCTAAGTAAGATTTATAAGCTTAGGATGAAGCTTCATCCCATGTCATGACGCGCCCTGAGTAAGTTTTACGCAAAAATTACGGGTGTTACAAGAACTACCAGTACTACTACTACGACTCCTTTCGGTGACTAGACCTCCGAAGACACCGAGGATACTCAAACTCCATTCAATATAGCTGATTTGATGAAGAGACAGGAAGTCCTTGCCAAAACTCAAGTGGACATGGCCACTACTCAGAAAGAAGTACTTGCTTGCCTAAAAACTTTGACGGAGTGACTCTCCCAGGAACAACGTCATCGCTTGACGGAGCGAACCAGGACCAATCTCACATCAACCACTGACGTCGGCACGTCAAGGACTCAAAGGGACAATAAAGTTTATATCATTCCTGACCGCCCACAACAGAAGTACCAACAAATCAATTTTATCACCCGTGAAGATCTGGAGAGACTCCTAGGAAACCATGGCAAGGAGGACTCATCCTCGGTCTATCAACACCAACCTCCTTACCTACCAGAAATTCAAAGCTGTCCTTTTCCAGGAGGTTATTCATCTCTGACTTTCTCATTGAACGATGGTTGAAAACACTAGGAACACCCAAACGACACTCAACATGGTCGATCTGATGCAAAGATAAAATTTCCTGCTAGAACACATAAATACATGACTACACTCAAGAGAGGTACTCTCTTGCTTCAAGACTCTAACTGAATAATTCTTTCTGGAATAGGTCCGTCACCAGTTGCAACAAGCAACGTTTTCAAGTCTACCAACGTCAACAGTACCGGAATAAATATTCAAGCTGATGACGAGATATACATTCAAGGAGGACAATTTCAAGGAGGACAGTACATGGAAAGACTTTTACAATTTTGACGCAAAGAGGGACCTGTCTCACTTCATCAGCACCAACCTTTTACCCTCTCGCCATCCAAAAGATTATTTCACCAGGGGATTTATCTCTTGTTATTCTCTCTCTATAATGGGGTATAAAAATGTTCAAATCTAAAAAGATTATTCCAGATGAATGACGAATATCCCGGGGACTACATATGCTGATTCAAAGTCCAAAAGTCGTAGAGGTACCTGTTGGAGCAGCTGTCTGGTCAGTAATCACTACAACACCCAATCATCTATGAGGTCCTGTCAGAACGAAAGGGTCATGAGGGAGGCCTTATCTCAGGAAGTGTCACGAGTCGAACGCTTACCATTATCCTCAACCCCATCTCCAGCCTTAGCCTCAGCACCATACCAAAGACAAGCTCTGTTTTATATCCCAGATAAAAATCTACAACGACAATAACAAAAGCCGACGCCAACTATGATGTTCTCAAATTTTCCATTTCACGTGAAAACCCTTTTATTCTGGTTCGAGTCTCTTCACTCAGGTATTAATCTATTTCATTATGGTATGAGTCTTTTCACTCAGGTATCAGTCCATTTGACTCTGGTACCAGTCTTTTCACTCCGATACTCATCTCTTCACTCTGGTACCAGTCCCTTTAGCAAGGCACTACCTACTTCACGCTCCCGTGTAGCTCCCATATGACGGTAAATCCATGCAATGCCAAGGTCAGAATTCTCATCCTTCATATACAGCTTCTTCCCATTTCGGGGACAACTCAAATTTTATTATGGGGGAGACAAATCTTTACAAATTAGCATAAACCGATGAAATGGTAAAACCCCCCATCACGAGAGTACCCTGGTAGGGTCCTACTGAAGAGGAATAAACAATAATACCCGTATTAGGATACTCAACTAACACATTCCTACTACACTACCATTTTGCACATCAACGTCAGTAGGAGCATCATCCTCAACAAGTACACGAAGGGGAGCCCAAATATGGTTTTCATTATGGGGAGGTAGAATATCCACATCAAAACCAACGGTAACTCTTGTTCCTTCTCTAACAAGCCCAACTCTCTATTTTGATCATTCCGCACCTAAAAGTAGAGAGGTTACATGCATATTAGGTTAGAACATCACAAACATGAAATTCTTGAGTATGAACCACAAAAAATACTATGCATATTCACAAAAATCATATACATTCATTATAATACAATATTTGAAGTATTTCATGATCCCAACCTATTACAAGACGTTTTTAAAAAAAGGCCTCAGAAGAAAATTTCACTACCTCTCGGAAACTCTGAAGCTGACAACAACTGATGATGAATATGGGCATGGTTCTTATATCAAAAGTTTTGTATTAGTGTCTACTACAACCTGTTAAAAGGGATCATCAATCGGATAAGTGAGCTAAGATTTATGGCAAAAACGGCTAGCGAGTCGAGTCTGAAAACTGTTAGGATTTTCCTGGATACTTCGCGAGTTCTACTATTCGGTCGTTTTGACACCCCAGACAAGCTAAAACCTGGATTTCTTTCTTACTGGATGTAGGAAATTCTTTTCAAATAAGGATATAGGGGTCAATCATCAAAAACAGAGCTCGTATGAAGGTTCTACAACATTTTTCCAAACACTATACTTCTGAAATTTCTGATGACGAAAATCTATAAAGTTTTATAAATTCGGATACAACTATGCTTACATGAAAAGTTTGAAGAATCACATTTTTAATCATATTTATAAAGACAAGAAACTTACTTGAGGTGGATCCAAGCTAATGGAAGAGCCTCGAAATGTTTTCCTCACTCTAGTACCTGTCCCTCAGGGACGCAACAACAATTAGAGCCAGAGCCAGCCGTTCTCCGACTTGTTCCAGAGGCACGTCACTGCGTCTTCATCGAAAACAACTTTGTTGCATCTCAGCATCTCGGACGACAATGATGGATTCAACTTCAATTCAGATGCTTGTCCCAGCACTTCAACGACCGCAAATGACGGCTCACGGCTCCAACTTTCATGATTTCCCATATCATCTCAAATTCTTGGAAGCATGGACCTGTGACGACACCAAAAGTAATCATCTCCCAGGTAGCGGATCCAAGTGAATCGTACTTAGGGACTGACGACTCCTTCACTTTTGAAATATTAATACAGTAACATCCCTCAATTAGAACGTCTGATCAGAAACGATACAAGCAACAAGACTTTACACGACTAGGGAGCATCCTCTTCTTACCTGATCACATCCAGAAAGATAACTCCAAGTTAGCACTAGATATGTGGCTTAGTACCATATTGGCACTAGTTAGCCACCTTAGCGCTAAAAGCGCTAACTTTCCTGGCGCTAACCCTAGCACCTGAAAAGTGCCAATTTATCTAACATGGCATTAGCTAACACATCTTGGCTTGATGAGGCCTTAGCTAGCGAGTCACTACTTAGCACCTTACCTCTAGCACTAAAAGTGCTGACCCTAACCCTAGCGCCAAAGGCAAAAACTCTCTTGGCTAGCTCGATCCTGACGCGTCCCTGAATAACGGCCTCATTTAGCTGAGGCGTCCCTTAGTACCAGCCTCATTTGGCTGAGGCGACCCTGAGAAATAACGCTCCCTGACTGATGTGTCCCATAGGTGAAGCTCTCCCGGACTAATCTGTCTCATAGGACTAGCGCTCCGGAACTGTTGCATCCCATAGGACTAGTTCTCCCGGCCTGATGCGTCCCATTGGCCTAGCGCTCTCGACCTGATGCATCCCATAGGCCTATGCATCCATAACAGAAATATGCCCCTAGCTTCTCCTATGCGTCTCAGCCCTTATACGTCTCTCCTCCTATGCGTCTCAACTCCTTGGCATCCTCAGCGGCCTAGCATCCTTGGCGTCTTTGGCTTCCTCCGCGTCCTAGCTCAAGCGCATCCCAGAGTGGCTAATGCGCCCCTAGCTTTTCTAGCGCGCCCATAGAGGCTAATGCGTCCCTAGCGTCCTCCATGACTTATCCAATGAGTCTCTAGATCTAGCACGCCTCTTGGCATAATGCATTTATACTTAGCGACTTATCCACAAGTGCATTACACCTTAGTGCTAACTATACTATTGAAGTGCTCACTTGAAAACTCCTTGACACTAGCTTCCTAGACCTAGTACAATTGATATTTACCTGAAGTCATGCATATTAGTCTTACTCCTGAGACGTTAGCACATTAGCCTTTTATATTAAAAGACCTAGCACATTCTTATTTGCGCTAAGTAGCTAGTACTAACTTTGCTAGCTACTTCCCTCGGAAATACGCCTTTCTTCTTAATATGGGTCCAACATCAAATCTTATATGAATTCCAATAGGTCTCCTTTCTTAAGAAGCCCTCTACAATATTTGGCCTCCAATGCCTCTTAGACTTACGATAAGTCACTTCTAAGATAATACTTAGCCATTAAATATGCCATGTTGCTTTCAAGCAAGTACGAGACCATTAAACTTCCCAGACTCGACACTAATCAGTTTGATTATCAATACAGTGAGTCACGCAACTTGCCTCACTGACTTAGCAAGTCATTTGACTTGACTTGACTCATTCAAAACGATAGTGGCCGCTATGTCCACGAGATATCAAATACAACTCATGGGGGGATTCTCATTGGGATATTGGTCTGGAGGTCTACGAAAATCGTGGGTGGTGGCACCACCTCCATGAACAAGAAGGTAACAAGAAGTGGGCAATTATAGAGCAGTTGAGAGGATGAGGAGCAGTGGTCAGACAGGTCTTCCCTACTTTTCGGGCACAACCCTACTATAATCTCCATAATCATGATATCTCCATCTCTCCCTAACTTCCACGACTTATGAGAAATCAGTGTGTCTCCTTTAAACTATAAATAGATGATTCTCATCTATTGGAAACAAGAAAAACAAGATAGTCAGTCTGGAGAAACAAAAACATACAGAACTAGCGATTCCTCTTAGAGAATCCATTCTTCTTCTTCATACACTATCACGTTGATATTTTCTCAACATTCTTTGCTTCCCTCCCCTAAGACCTACCCAAATCCTTTCCATCTTTGTAGTCGAAGCAGGACGTGAACAACCATTTCTTGGTTTAGGGTCGTCCTGTTCGAGCTTGATCTCTCGAACCTACTTGAAAGTACGATTCTACCGTACATTTTTTTTTCACCCTAAAATATCCGGATATGAAGGCAACCCATCTAAGGGTTCGCAATGCTTATAAGCATTGCAAAACATAAACTTGGACGAACATGTTAGCTTTCACACATGAGCATCCAACTTTAGCATTAGCAACGCTTATAAGCGTTATATATATAAATAAGCACAACAATGCAAATTGACTTATGTAAACTCACATTGTTCCTCATAAATCCAATAATTTAAAATAAAATACGTATTTTATTTGAAGTTGTATATTTTTAAACAGGTCTTGCTAAAATCATCAGGCTAGTCAAGCAGGACAAGCCATTTAGTCAAAAGACTAACTAAGCAAGTCTCATTCGACTTCACATTAGTAGTATTTAACGCTACAAAAATTATACGAGACATCAAAGATTTCACAAATGGGGGGTATTCACTAGGGTATTGGTATGCCATCCATTCATCCTCAAACAAAGTGGAGAACGGTTACTAGCACATCCTCTACCATCTTCACTTCATCACTACTCCACTATCGACACTTCCTACGAGGTAAGGTCAGGTGAACGGTTATAATAACTATTATAAATAGATTTCTCAATCTATTAAACAAGATATCACACAAGTTGAACAACTTGATTTTTATACACTCTTCTCATTCACACACAGAGAGTTGTTCATAGCTATTACAAACTTATCACATCCCACAGAGTCTGATACTCTGACCTCAACCTTTCTCTCGCTTCCCTCCCTAAGGCCAACCCTTGTCCTTCTCCTTTATGACTGAAATAAAATTGGAATGGCCATATCTTGGTTTAGGCCATTTTTGCTCTGATTTTGATCTCTCGAACTTTAAAAGTATATCTACAGTAGAAATGTTTAAGGATTAAACGAATATTCATCTTCTCACCCCACTTTTTCTAATTTACCCTCTAAATTCATTTTCTCCACAAATATTTTGATGAACACAGTGAAAGGTCAATCTCTCAGTTGTAAAATTAACTTCTCAATTTCTCAATTTGTCTCAGTTTCAAAATGGTTGATCTTAGGTCGGGTTCAGTGACTAATCCCAAAATGAATTCTTCTAGTACCATCACTGGTAATCCGAGTAACTGGATACCAACGTCGACACTCCCACTCCTCCTCCATACGAGTGATAGACACGTTTTTGTGTCTGTTTTATTCTCAATTCTATATTTTGTTGATACTCATTTGTGTATTATTATTGTGTTTTTTATTTAATTTGTAGGAATTATTGGAGAATAAACGATGATAGAAAATTATCTAAAAAGTGTTAAAAGCACCTTCGTTTTGGATATGGGCACCCCAACAAATTGATAAAGGCACCCGCTCATTTGTTACAGGCACCCACTTGATTCCGTTTGAAATAATGTCTTGGCGGGAAAATTTCCTCTCTTTATTGAGAAGAATCTGTACGTGAATTGAAAGCATATTTTTGGGATTCTGAACAGTTAATACAATGCCCTATCGTGTGAACATGTTTACCACAACAAAATCACATCAAATATGTGATCCTTGCTAAATCAGGAAGGAAGAGAGAAATATCGGGAAAATTGATTTTCCTGTATAATGAACATCATGCGATTCTGTGAGATATTATTTGGGTTTAAAGAGAAAATAATCTCTAGTACAACAAAGGGAAGACACAGAATCACCGGGAGAACAAAATCAGGATCAAAACAAATGAAGAAAATATCTTCCCGTGAGAAAGAGATCTGTGTGAATTAAGAGAAAGGAAATTAAGGAGATATGGGAGTTTATTGGTGTCTATTATAGAGATACAGACGATTGAGGGGGTGGGTCGAGGCCTTTGTCCGAGAAAAGAATCGAAAAAAAAAATACACAGACAAACTCATTTCTGCTGCTGGTGTGAAGAACCTGAAGAACATAAGGCAACACTTTTTGAGCTTTGTAAAATTATTTGGAGAAAGTGTTGATCATGAAGAGCTAAACCCCATTTTCTGAGGTGACGGAGGAAGCCATTGTTTCAATAAAAGTGGTACATTTCTATTTTTAATTAATTTTTACAATTTCTTTTATGATTATTTGCCTTGATTAAATGATTTTTATTAAGCAGTTGTGATTTCGTTAGATGGTATATGCTTTGCCTAGGGTTTAGATATTCCATGCTTTTGTTATACAATTGTTATTCTAGAAATCTACTTGTTGCAATATTTTAGAATCAAATTAAACGAAAGAATTGCATGAATATTGAGTAGATTGAATCACTTTAAATTGGTTAATGGTGAAATCCATAACCTCAGTAATTTGTGAATACTATTTTAATCTTTTGTGCATATTTTTAGTTTAAAAATTAGTTTATTAAAATCTAAATTCAGTCTTCACAAGTTCGAGAGTTTGAACCTTATTTACCACTATTAAAAATTACATCAATTTTTGGCGCCGCGGACGCGGACTTGTTTTTAGAATTGTTTTTTAGATTTTTTTTTTTTTAGGTTAATTAGTTCAGTTAGATTTTTGTTTTATTTATTTTTACTTTGTTCTATTTTACGTTCTTTGGGTATTTCTCTTTTTGCTACAGGTTTGGATCTTGGATTGAAAGAAAATAAAGCCAAAGACTTAGGTGATCAAAGACTTGAAGTTAAAGTTAAAGACTTGGAGTTAAAAGTTAAAGCTTAAAGAACGGAGAATAAGACAAAGGCTTTTACTTTTAGATTTTATTTTTATTAATTAGATTTATTTTCCTTAGATTTTGTTTGTTTAGAAAATTATATTAGGAATTTTTATTATTTCTGTAATTTTCTTTTATTTTGGACACTTTTTGGACTTTATTTTGGACTTTGGACATTTTATTAATTTTTAAACCCTACGGAAGGGTATTAAATATAAACTGCACAGGGAAGGACGACAATTACGATATTGTCTCAGCCCCTCGGGTTCTTACACTGACACAGGAGTCGGTGGCCCGAGTCGACTACAACCGATTCATCCCCCGTCTAGTACGGGAGGTAAGCCTCGATCAACCCACGAATCCCCTGCAAGTGGGTTTTCTGTATTCCTTCGTATGCATATATGTTGAGGACTTGAATACGGAACTTATTTTCTAGTAAAGGGCAGAAACTGGCCATATAAGATAAGGGTTCGGATTTCATCATCGTATCCTTTCTGCCCGCCTTAGGAACACGTTACCTAACGCAAACCTAAGCCTAAAATTTGACTAGAAAGAGACCTATGGGGTAACGAGGTTATTGGAAAATCATTCAAAAGGATTGTATTGGTTATTTTGTTAGCTTAACTTAAAGTTCAGGAAGATTTATATTAAGTTGATAGAGCCGCCCTGTAACCCAGGGAAAAGTTGCCAAAGAGGCAGGGTTATCAAAGCTCCTTAGAGCTTATCCTGCTTCTAAAATCAACTTAATCTAATTCAGATCGTTCTGAGGGATTTGCTAAAACTGTAACTAATTGCCTTTTGGAAGAATAGAAGCTGGTCTAGAAACAATCTAAGTGGAGCCATCATGCTTTTTGTTTGCTAGATTCAGTAGGTTTGATTTGGTTTAGTCGGCCTTGTTTGTGTATGTTTAGAACCCCTTCCTGTTAGGATTTATTTTCTTAGAATTTTTTTGTAAATTTATTAGGAAATTTTTATTAGAAAATGTCGAACTGGTATTATGAGGACGAATACAATGAATATCCGACTGAATTTTAAAATAGACATTATCCGTACTATCAACATGGTGTG
>JAJJMC010011034.1:1636698-1704323 GCA_023531435.1 Papaver californicum | reverse complement strand
TTTTTATTTTTGCAATTTTTGTGTTTCTCTAAGTGATTTGGTGGGGCACCAGTATCAAATTGTTATCACTGCCAGGATGAAGTGTTTGAGATCAAGCCCCATTATTGTATTAGTTAGACTTATTGTATTAGTTAGACCATTATTCAAAAAAAAAAAATGATGATTGACACTTTGATAGCAATACATGTGTGTTCTCCCTGTCTCCGTCGCCTAAGCAAGCGTGGAATGCAGGATCCATGAGAACTATCATGTATGTTGTCAATACATTTAAAATGTTTTCAATAAATCGACCGCTGGGACCCTTGTATATACCAGCTGAGTTGATAATTAGTTTAAGGAATAAGACTAGTGGGAGTGTATCTTAAGCCATTCATCCTGGCACTGACCTTCAGACAGATATGAGAAAACACCGTTCACCTTAGTCAACACATGCAAACTTCATTTTGTCTATATCCATCTTCTAAATCTTTTCATGTGATTGTACTTTGATAGATTCTGAGTATCGTGGATGAACAACTATTTAAGTAGAGTTTTAAATTCTTGTATGAATTTTAGTACGTTGAGTGAAAACTCGTGTACAGCAATTGGACTCATATAGGGTAATGATTCCCATATCCAAAGAATTTTGGAGCCAACTAAATAGCTTGTTTAGCGTTTACCCTCAATCGTTCACAGGTAGCTAGAGTTTGAAGTAAAGGTTTTGTGGGTATATCTCTTTGTAAACCCTCACGAGACAACACTCGTCTTCTAGGGCCACCTAGGAGTTTAACGGCTAGCTGCACATGCTAAGTGTAGTCGTGATTCCTAGAAAGTGAGTTAGATTTTATTTTTGTTTTCTAGGATATATTTGCTCGAGGACTAGCAAATTATAAGTCTTAGGGTATTTGATAGACACGTTTTTGTGTCTGTTTTATTCTCAATTCTATATTTTGTTGATACTCATTTGTGTATTATTATTGTGTTTTTTATTTAATTTGTAGGAATTATTGGAGAATAAACGATGATAGAAAATCAGTTAAAAAGTGTTAAAAGCACATTCGTTTTGGATATGGGCACCCCAACAAATTGATAAAGGTACCCGCTCATTTGTTACAGACACCCACTTGCTTCCGTTTGAAATAATGTCTTGGCGGGAAAATTTCCTCTCTCTATTGAGAAGAATCTGTACGTGAATTGAAAGCATATTTTTGGGATTCTGAACAGTTAATACAATGCCCTATCGTGTGAACATGTTTACCACAACAAAATCACATCAAATATGCGATCCTTGCTAAATCAGGAAGGAAGAGAGAAATATCGGGAAAATTGATTTTCCTGTATAATGAACATCATGCGATTCTGTGAGATATTATTTGGGTTTAAAGAGAAAATAATCTCTAGTACAACAAAGGGAAGACACAGCATCACCGGGAGAACAAAATCAGGATCAAAACAAATGAAGAAAATATCTTCCCGTGAGAAAGAGAGATCTGTGTGAATTAAGAGAAAGGAAATTAAGGAGATATGGGAGTTGATTGGTGTCTATTATAGAGAAGAGCTACAGACGATTGAGGGGGTGGGTCGAGGCCTTTGGCCGAGAAAAGAATCGATAAAAAAAATACACAGACAAACTCATTTCTGCTGCTGGTGTGAAGAACCTGAATAACATAAGGCAGCACTTTTTGAGCTTTGTAAAATTATTTGGAGAAAGCGTTGATCATGAAGAGCTAAACCCCATTTGCTGAGGTGACGGAGGAAGCCATTGTTTCAATAAAAGTGGTACATTTCTGTTTTTAATTAATTTTTACAATTTATGATTATTTTCCTTGATTAAAATTTGATTAAATGATTTTAATTAAGCAGTTGTGATTTCGTTAGATGGTATATGCTTTGCCTAGGGTTTAGATATTCCATGCTTTTGTTATACAATTGTTATTCTAGAAATCTACTTGTTGTAATATTTTAGAATCAAATTAAACGAAAGAATTGCATGAATATTGAGTAGATTGAGTCACTTTAAATTGGTTCATGGTGAAATCCATAACCTCAGTAATTTGTGAATATTATTTTAATCTTTTGTGCATATTTTTAGTTTAAAAATTAGTTTATTAAAATCTAAATTCAGTCTTCACAAGTTCGAGAGTTTGAACCTTATTTACCACTATTAAAAATTACATCAACGAGCATCACACTGAAGAAGTCAAGGATGATCAAACTACGCCTACCATCATTGATTTGATGCAAACACAAGAAACCCTTGCAAGGACTCAAACAGAGATGGTTATATTTCATAAGGAGGTCCTCGCATACCTCAAGACTCTTACAAAGAAATTAACACTGGCATAGCAGACTAGAAATACTTCTAAGGCAACTGTTGATGCCAATACATCAAGGGGTCACACTCATGACGATGATGAATTCTGTGTTCTCCCTGAACGAGTGTTATAAAAGAGCCATCAACATAATTTCGTTACGCATGAAGACTTGGAGCGATTTCTCCAAAATTCCAGAAAGAAGAACTCATCTGTTGTTCATCAACACCAACCTTACCCGTCTGAAATACAGAGGATCCCTCTTCCCAGGAGATACTCCTCTCCTTCATTCTCACTCTATGATGGAACATGGAATGCTCGTGAACATATTTCACGATTCCAACAGACATGTTGTTACTTTCCTTTGTAAACATCTCTTTGGAGCGAGGCTCAACAGTTAGAAATGATGACAATTATAGTCTTCTGAAAAAGCCATGGCATTAGCTTATTGATGAGTTGGAAAACCGACACCCTTGTTATACCGCAAGTGCATAGTGTTGAGTTTGTAGACATGCAAATATGGATCGTTCCCATAAAAAGTGTGAAATATTACTTCTAATAATATCTAGAATCAACTAATCAAACTTAAGAATTCAGAAATTAAGAGTTTGTAAACTACAAAAGTAAAATAATAAAAGATTAAATTAAGGATGGGAAAGTGTTACGGTTCTGGGAATCCATTGTAGGTAAGGATTTACTTATAATCGTTCGCAAGGGTCTAACCATGTAAAGTGGGAAACCTAGCTACTAATACATGGAAGATATTTCGTTTAAGCATCATTGATAAGAATTATCAAAAGGAAGATATTTCGTTCAAGCAGAGATGGTTACAACTCAGAAGGAGGTCCTCGCCTTCCTCAAGACTCTTACAAAGAAATTAACACCGGCAGAGCATACTAGAAATACTTTTGAGGCAACTGTTGATGCCAACACATCAAGGGGTCACACTTATTTCACGATGATGAATACCGTGTTCTCCCTGACCGAGTGATAAAAAGGAGCCATCAACCTAATTTCGTTACACGTGCAGACTTGGAACGGCTTCTCCAAAATTCCAGAAAGGATAAATCGTCTGATATTCATCAACACCAACCTTATTTGTCTGAAATACAGAGGATCCGTCTTCCCAGGGGATATTCCTCTCCTTCATTCTCACTCTATGATGGAACATGGAATGCCCGTGAACATATTTCACGATTCCTGGAATTGTTGACCCAAATATACTGATTTTTATTTTTTAAGGAGGGATGGGCTTTATGAAGCCCAAAATTTATTAAATTACTCATTTAGATTGAGGTTTGAAGAAACACAATGCTGTGGAGAATCAATATTCCACCAATTATTTATATTTTTATGCATGACATATTCGCATAATACATGCGCCAAGTAATTTACATTTCTCAGAACAGACTGGAATTGAACATCTACAAAGTAGGCAGTTGTTCCTCTATTTACAAGATAACTGATTGTATACTCCGTGGGATATTTCTAGTATTTGCCATCATTGTCTTAGTCACGTTCGTAGTGTCACCTTCTATAATGACTCTACCAATAGAGAGCTTTTTAGCCGATTCCATGCCTAATCTGCAAGCTATGGATTCACCTAGAAGAGGTGAAGTTGCATCGAAAGCGATTGTCCACATCCCACTATAAGGAATACAGGCAGCATCAACATTTATTTTAACATATAAATATTCAGGAGGAGTCAATTGTTGGAATTGATTTCTCGACGCATTTGTCATGTTGTTATTGGCGCTTAAGGCCGTACAGAGATTAAAATTCTATGTAGCATTTCTTAGAACCTGGTTGGCAGTAAAGTTTGCACTCGAGAATATTGTATTATTTCTCTTTTTCCAAATATTTCACACCCTTCATTTCAAATTTATGTTTTGCATCATCATCCATCCACTGTACCAATATTGTTAGGATCTTCACAATTATTTTCTTGCATGAAATCCACTGAAGCACTATTGTATACCATTTCCGTCCTGGGTAAATCAAATATCAAGTGATATATTGATTCTTCCCTTTATCTGCAAAATGTATATAAACAGTGTCATCACTCGAGATAAATCTGTGATGTTCATCTTGACAACAATTTCATTATTTATCACCTTCCAAATAAAAATCTATATCTTTAATATGTTAAAGAATGACCAGAATTTCTTCCATGGGTATTCACTAAATCCTGAAGAACCTGAGATATTATTTACTAACAGCTGATAGTAAGACCTTGTTATAAACATACCTAAAACTGTACATGACCAAGTCAGAGTGTCTTCCGCATCATCTTCAATATTAAGATAGATTGCAGTGAACCACATTTTGGAGAAAAAATTTGTCCTAATAACCCTCATTCCCAAGGGCTGAGATCAATTTTAATAAGATCAGAAACCTTTTGTACTTCATTCGGAATAAAAGCGGGGTTTGAAATGAAATGATACAACTGATGAGGTAAACATGGATCCTCCCGAATGTTGACTTCGTTTCCAGCTAAAATTTGCCAGAAAACCTTATTTTCCATAACTGGTCTTACTTCGAGAGGCTATTCCACATTGCAGAACCTTTATTAGTAACATCTACAGACAAGTAAGTCTTGTCTTTTAAGTATTTTGACGTCAATAATTTTACCCACATTGCTTCCCTATTTTCCAGAAATCTGCATGTTAGCTTGCAGATACGAGATTTGTCTAACATTTCAATATTGTGATTCTTCTAGTTAATGAATACAGTTTTCTTTCATCAGCAGTATGTCCCACCAAAAACTTTCTTGGATTCTGTCAATTTGTTGAGTTACTCCTTTGGGTAGCAAATAGCTCATGAAGTAATTAGGAATAACAGATAGGGTTGTTTAGATAATACAGTTCTTCCTACTGGTTTAAGGAAGTGTTGTCTTCATCTAGAAAGTTTGTGTTGAACTTTTCAATCAAAAAATCATAGCTAGCAATTCTGCAGTCAGAGCGACTATAATTATGCTTAGATACCAAGTTAAAAATTGTGTTAAAGTACAAAATATTAACCTGGGCCACGTCAATCCTTGCTTAAGTAAGCAACCAACGTGAATGACATATAAAAGAATTTAATTCTAGGTTTAGGAGACACCAAAATTAGGTTTGCAACATTTACAAGTGTCTCAAACAACCAACAAAGCCTTCCAACCCTAGTTCAGCAAAAGGGATGGCTCAAGATTAAGTTTGCAATGCTTATAAGCGTAGCAAACAGTTTACTTGGCAGGCTATACCAAGCCGGATATGAAGACAGTCTAGCTAAGGGTTCGCAATGCTTATAGATTACGTAAAATCAAAAGAAACCTAAAATCAGTGTAGATAACCTTTTCTTATTACGTTTATCTAACAAAAGAAAAAAAAATCTTCATTCATCCTCCTTCGCCTCTTTCTCTTTATCTTTGTATCGTCCGTACCACCCATATCATCTGTATCGGTCGATTTTATCAGCAGTTCCTTGTATCAACGATATTTTGGATATCGTATAGGTCCACAACCGATACCTGATATATCGGGATAATATCAGCCGATATAACCGATATTGACTATTTTGTCCTGTTGTGTAGTGAAGACTTTCAAACACTTTTTCGAATGAACGGGTGGTCGATGGATTTCTGGGTGAAAGAATGTTTCCTTGTACCAATAATAGCTTCAAATTTGATCAAATTCCTTAATATCTTTCATTTTGATTGAATCTCTAAATTCTATAGCCCTTGCTCTTACAATAAAAAAAGTGGTTTATTAGAAATAAAGTTTTTATAAGCACATTAATTATATGTGTTTCCTAGAAATAGAGTTCTTTTTTATAATTAAGTTATAAAGATTGAGGTTTTGAAAAGAGGAAGATAACTCTTACAGTAAGAAAAATGTGTGATTTATTATAAATAAAGTTTTCATAAGCACATTGATTATATGTGCTTCCTGGAAATAGAGTTTTTTTTTTGATAATTAGGTAATAAAGATTGGGGTTTTGAAAAGAGGAAAATATTGCACTTTGGTTGGGAATGCTAAAGGATAATGTTAAATAAGATTGAAAGGTATTCTGCATGATCTCCAAGTGTTGAAATATTTGGAATGAATAGTAGAAGAGTCTAGAATTTGAAAATAGTGGAATGTAGGTTCCATTTGCCAGTTCCTCATAGCGTTTACCGTATTGTGATGGTGTTTCAAGGGGAAATCCAGGTAATGCAAGATATGGTTTTTTAGCTAAAATTATTACGGAGAATTTAATGTTGCTGTAGCAGGTGGTTTGGATGTATCTACAAATTATTTTCTTAGAAATAATGAATATAATGTGTGCAGGATAATGGGCAATAAGGAACCATATATATTGCTTAAGTATGATTTCATTCTGACTCTAAAGTAATTCTTACAACTTGTGCATATGAAAAAAATTCTTGGTTTGCTATAACAGGATGGAATAATATTTGCGCTAGCTTGTCTGATTACGTTGGTGCATAGTTTCAGAGTATATTAAATTTCTCGGCAGAAAAACTAACTAAAAAGGAAGATGCTTGGAAAAAATGTGAAGTGAATGTATATAGTAACATGCCTTCTTGATGAGTTAATCAACAATATTAAAGATTTGGTTGATTTTTGCTGTAAATTTTGGTTTATGTCTAAATTATGGGGGCAAGTTTTAGTAAGATGCCTCTATTATTAATTGTTGGGTTGCATGTTAGTTGTATTTGAGTACATGTCTTTTCCTTTGGATAGAGGTGTAAATAGGATCGTGCCAGCATGAGCACAGCCCATTTTAGTACGTGAGTTAGTCCAGCACGGCATAGCATGACAGTTTTATGTGTTATGCTGGGCCAGATTAATCGGTACAGTGGTCCAGCACAGCACATGGCACGGATAAATACATGGCACAACACAGCACAACACGCCAAGAAAGCACGTCATAACATATATAAAACACTATACAATACATTTTGTGTATATTTTACAAAAGAATATTTATTCTAACCAATTTTTGATATTTTATCTTCGTTATGTTGAGTTATTTCTATAACAACACATATAACATCTAAATATCTGAAAAAATATCAATTTTAAAAAATATAAAATTAATGTGTCAGGCACAACACAGCACGGCACAACACGTCCTTAAACACGATATGGCACGATACGTAGCACGGCGGACTCACCTCTTAATGGATTATGCTGGACTGTGTCGTCGTGGTTTACACCTCTACCTTTGGGTACCCTTTGTAAAAAAAATTGCCTAATTTAGCTTATTAATATACAAAATTGGCTTAGCAAAAAAAATCACTAATGATATAGGATAGCCCATACCAAAAATCGAGTCGTGATCATGTTAATTTTTTATTTGTTCTCATGATTAACAAGATTTGGTATCTTAAAGCAGCCAAAATGCAATGAGTGGATCCTCAATCATGAGAACAATGCATGTTCTGCTCCCCTGTCCCCAGCAGGTATCAATTTCAAGTCTCAAGTGTGTGTAAGATGGTTTGATTTTAACAAACACTTAAAACCCTTTAAGATCCATGTTTGATGGTTTTTTCAACATGCCATATAGTAACTTTCAGCTGCATATGCAAGAGATGATGTCAATTATATCATGAGCAGCAGAGCAGGTTTGTGAAGTATTCCCTTATGTTGCTTGTTTGTTTATTAACCGTGCACGTTTTTGTTGGGAGATCGGGGGTGCAGTAATCCCGAACCGGCATATTTCGGTAGAAGTATTAGATTGATCAATTATAATATTATATGAAAGATTCTACTTTAGATAACTTAGCTCCTGCCCTTTATAAACACCTTTAGGTTAGCATGATTAATAATACTAGCCCAAATATATAATGAATACAATAATAAGAAATCGCATACGACACAAAAATTACATGGTTCATCTATCTTCTGTAGGCTATATTCACGGTCAAAATCACCCCGAAAATCTTTCATTATCATAACAAGTTATTATATGGACACATTTCATATAATCAACTAGTTATGTAACCCATTAGTAACAAAGAACTTACAAACAAAAAGACATGTATTACGAAGAGGTTACTTCTTCCTTTGTTTTTCAGCTCCACAATAGATGCCTTTGACGTAGAACCTGGGACAAATCTTTCATGACCTCCATCATCATGGTTGCTTCCATTTTAGATAAGAACCATGAAGAACATCATGAATTTTAGATTCTCCAACATGATGAACCCTAGAAACCCTAAATTTTTCCAGAACCCACTTTCTCTTCTCACATAAATTTTGCCTCATCAGCCACCATTTTAGGACACAATGGTTGTAACCCTCTCATATCCGTTCACAAGAGGATTATTTCCCTTCACCATGACCTCTTATTATATATAGTAGTTACATCATTGTTCCCCAAGTATACTTAACCTCCAAGTAGGAAAGCTTAAGCTTGGGAAACACTCAAACAAACCGTTACAGTAATCCAAGTAAACTTAGTAGACATTTTATTCCCGAAATTGTCTTTTAACCACGCTTTCTGACAGCATAAGCCACGTTACTACGTCTAAACTGTGACTAAAAGTCTAATTTAAGCCTTATTGTTTTGTTTATGGAACAAATACTAACAGTTTTAACGACAAAAAAATGAGTGCTCCCTTGTTCCTTGTATGTATCTATTTCCTTTATGGTTCTACTATTTAGGATCAGATTTGTTGTTATAAGGTTTAAGTTGTCATCAATATCTTAGGATGGATGGTTAACCATTAAACCTAGGGATTTTTTATAGATTGAGCCTAATTCTCTACCAGCATTTCCATACTTAAATGCGTAAGCAAAACTTGAATCCGAGTCTATACTCTATACTTTCAACAGATACACTTGATGGCAATAGCGAAAGCATTCCATTGCTCGGATAAACACTAAATTGTTAATTTGTTGCTGGTGGATTTCTAGCCAATTTTGATATTGTACATACATAGTAAACTAATTTTGCCTAATAACAAGGCATTATGTTAGGCTCACCTTCCATTTTATGGATATAGATGTAGCTGTCCTCGTGTATCTCCTTTTCTTCCTCTTGTCTTAATTAATCTTGAATATTCATCTCTGCAACAAAGTTTATGTTCTCTGCCCATCCATGGCAGATCAACATAATTCGGCATCAACCGACTTGCATAATATTCTTGGTCTGGCCAAGGGTTCTTCCCTTCGAGATGTCTGCAAGTCATACAAATCCCTTGTTATGCGATGGCATCCTGATAAACACAGTAGCTCCAATAAAGTTGAAGCTGAATCCAAGTATAAAACAATTGACGAAGCCTACGAGGTATCATTCAACGATGCAAAAATCATACAGATTAAGATGCATGGACATTTGATTATGCACACACTAGTTTTTGTGTTCCATTCATGCAACCGCGAACGTGCATGTTGTCTTATACGAATTGTGATGATTTACATTAATGATTTATGATGGATTTCGCTTTGATATTGGTAGACCATTTTAATTTTATAAAGGCAGAATTCTAAACTTCTGTTTTCTTATGTGCAATTTCAGGCTCTTAAAGAGAAGAAACTAGTAGATGAAAACGGTGTACATGATTCCGATAGTATTAGAGGAGGATCTGTCAGATCAAGATCAAAAAGGGAAGATCCGACGACCCCTAAGGGATCTTTCTTTAAACATCTTAGGGCCGATAGTAATGGTGGGTCTCCTACTTCTCTATCGAAAAGTTCGATCCGGAGGAGCCATACTCCACAACCTTGTCGTCCTAAGTCTCTCTTGAAGAGTTTGAGCCGAAGGAGCACCACCCCAACACCTAGTAGTAATCGTCCTGATTCTCTCTCTAAAAGTATGAGCAGAAGGAGCGGTAGCACAACACCAATCATGTTTTCATGCTCAGCGGTGGGGGCTAAACTCCCACCGGTCGAGAAGACACTTGAATGCACACTTGAAGAATTGTGCCATGGATGTGTCAAGAAGATAGAGGTCACAAGAGATGTCTTAACAGATAACGGGTATGCCATCCTGTCATATTTTGTTATTTTTGGTGGTGCATAGTTTTTAGGCACCATGCTAAATGTATTAATGTTTGCAGGGTAATGGTTCAAGAAGAGGAAGTGCTGCGGATAAAAGTCAAGCCAGGTTGGAAGAAAGGTACGAAAATTACGTTTGACGGGTTGGGAAATGAGAAACCAGGAACATTGACAGCAGATATCATATTTGTGATAGACGAAAAACAACATCAGCTATTCAGAAGAGAAGGTGATGACTTGATATTAAAATATGAGATCAGCTTAGTTAAGGCTCTCACTGGCTGCACACTTCCCATACCACTCTTGGGGGGTGAAAAGATGAGTATACCGTTCACTGATGTTATCATATACCCTGGTTACGAAAAAAGAATTCAAGGCCAAGGTATGCCAACGACAAAAGATCCTACAAGAAGAGGTAATTTGCAGATCAAATTCCATATTATTTTTCCCACTGATTTAACACAAGAACAACGTTCCGATATTTTCAATCTTCTTAATGAATGCTCTTGAGTATCACAAATTGTTTCGATTAGATCCGTCCAACCCTCCTATTTTTTGGTTTACTCAAAACTTGTAACTGTACCATATACGTGCTTAGAAGCTATATATTTATATAGGTGTCAATTTATAAGATACACATGCTTGTTTGCCTTAGCTGCTAGGTTTCGTCATTCGAGATCATTGGGGTTCCATGCCACCACATGTTGATCTCAAGCAAGATAGTGCCCGTTCAAAACGATGAAACCCAAACCCTTGCCCTATCTAAACATCCTACTTATAAAGTCTTGAAGCTCCTCCTAGAAACGCTTGGAGAACGTGAGAAGAACCATTTGACTTGTAACATAGGGAATACATTGTTTGAAATGTGAATGTGACAAGTGATAACGAGTCGAGTGAAATAGTTCGAAGTTCAAATCCTCTGTTCAATCACTGCCTAATAATACCTCTTCTCTATTCCTTAATCAATACCTCTTCCCTAGTCAAGTGAAATAGCTCTAAGTTCAAATCCTCTGTTCAATCACTGCGTAATAATACCTCTTCTCTATTCCTTAATTTGTTACAAGACTCAGAACACCAAAAATTATAGTATGATTACAAAGTTACTATTAGATTATTCAAATATAACTTACATTTATCTGCACATATGATGCCTAATAATTGGATAAATTCATATCACTCGTAATTAACTTTGATCAGAACAAAGTTACATTCAAAACATACTAGCAATCAATAATCTTATACAAATGTTATCTACAAAAAAGGAAGTAGAAAGCGTTGTTTGGAACCATAGATGGATCAATCAAGACTTGGACCATCCAATTAATGCAAGAATCACACCAAATATATCACCACTGAGCAAGGCCCTCAATAATCTTTGCTTTTGAGGTGTGTATGGTGGGTACCTTGCCGGTGCATCCCCTTGGAAACCACGGTACAAGACTCCCTTCTTGTGGCTAAAAGTATTTTGTTTCCGTGGTACGCACCAGTTCCACTCTCTCCTACTCCTCCAAAAGGTAGTGTGTGAACCGTTAGCTGCATCACAAGGTTAAAGCAAATGTGAGAGTCAGAAAAGTATGACATTATAGCGGTCGTGTTCGCAATTCCCTGGCTCTGACATTAGAACATCAATATTGGCAGTGATCCATGTATCTAGTTTTCAAAAACTAGAGTATAGTCCATGGTCTGGTTTATATTCTTAATAATCATCAAGAAAGCAATTGAACTGATCAACTACCTCGGAATATAGAAACTTCAAAAGAAGTCGGTAAATTTCCATGAAAACTTCAAATATCATGTGCAATATTCAAAAATTGTTTCCAAAATCTAAGGCTCGTAATGTAAGATTGGGAATCAAATTCATGCTTGATCTAGAGTCGACCAATTTTAGCATCTACTCCTATGAACTATCCAATGGCAGTTAATTAACTGATACGAAAGGGGGGAAAAGATGATGACGCAGGCAGCAGCGCATCTGTTATAGCGAGTAAAAAGAAAATTACATGGAGAGTGCTGTCATTGATGAGCATCCCTCCTGCAGATATAGAACTGACAAACTCCTTTTCGAGCTTCTTGTCATTGGTGAAGAGATATGCTGCAAGAGGCTTTGATCTTGACCTTATTATATCAAAGCTATCTTCCACTTTGTGAACCTTTAACCAATCATAAAAAAGAAAAAATCCTCTCAGTATATTTATGTTCCACATAAAATCTAAGAGGCTTCAAAAAATATAAATTAAACAGCTGTCAGAGCACTTCAACACGTACTGTGATAATGGGTACTAAAGGCCCAAGTATTTCCTCATTCATGATCAATGAATCATCAGGAGTATCCAGCAAGATGGTCGGGGCAATTTTTCTGAAAAATCAACATATGAAGTATTTTCTTATGAATTCCATACTTCAATTACTAATCTCGGCCTAAGAAAGTGAAATAAAAATTGTGAATAAACTGGTGAACTCACAAGTTGGTCTTATCTCGTTTGCCTCCAAGAACAATCGTCCCGGCAACTTTATCTTCATCCAAGAATTTTTCTAAACGTGCAAAGTGATTTGAGTTCACGATGCGGGATATGTCTTTTGATCCCAGTTGATTTTCCCCAAAAAATTCCTCCAGTGTGCACTTAAAAGCATCTATCTGATAGAGATATGAAATCAATCAAAAGGACCAAGATAGCAGTTTTTTTTTTCCTGTGCACTAGTAAGCCAGGTTTTTTGCAATTTTACCAACTTGGGAGCAAAAGACTTTGTGGTTATGACGTAATCAGGAGCAATGCACGCTTGGCCGTTACTGCATCCCCACTTTCCTGCAACAATTCTCCTTGTAGCAACCTTTCAAGTCCAATCAATTCTAACGTCAGTTCGTGACATAGCTAGGGTTGAGAAAAAGAAACCAAATTTTCAAATACTTGCGCCAAAATAGAGACCAATAATAGAAGAGTGAATTCTTACTTTCAAATCAACGTTTGAATCAACAACAACAGGAGATTTCCCACCGAGCTCCAAAACTACGGGAGTAAGGTGTTTCGCAGCAGCGGCCAATACTATACGTCCCACTCTTCCATTTCCTAAAAGGATCAAGTAACTATGACAAACAATCCGACATACAAGAATGATTCCTTCGTCATCAAACAACAAAAAAACTCTCTAGACCATAATTCTGAATAGGAACTGTGGCAGGCACCACGATGTGGCTAGCCTGAAATTTTTAGCCTGATAGTAGCACATATTTCTCATTGACGCAAACTGCATTACTGAAGCACATAACCAGCAGTATTTGAATATCAACAATAAGCATATCTACTTGTATATGTTAACCACGTAACATGGTGATGGTAAGTATCTCTGCATGACATGATATTGTCATCAACAGTTCAGTCTAGCAGGAATTCGTAAGATTTTCAAGGTTATTTGTTAATTAGTCAGAAGTTCTCTGGAAAATGATAACGCCGATGTTCCTAACTTTAGACGGTAAAAGAAAAAGTACTTTCTTGAACTAATTTGACATGTTATGGCAATGCCACAGACATAACTATAGGAAAAGACAAAAGTTATATAGTAAGAAACCTGTATATAGAATTCTGTTCCAATAGTGCAGAAGTTTCAGGTACAGCACCCTCAATAACCCTTATTGAGGAGCTGTCTAGGTATTTCTCTGCAAATCTCTTAGGTAATGAGGAAGTTGCTGGTGAAATTTCTGATGGTTTTAGAACCACGGGCCGCTATGGCTCCAATGACAGGATCAAGAGATAACGCTGAAGAAGAAAATAATAACAATTCAATACTATCATAACAGAAAACAAATATTTTCCACTCTAAGCACAACAATCCCATAACAGAAACAACAAACCGAAAGCACATCTGAGAACAAGTTCTCACAGCAGAATTTTCTCTCTTCTTAATCACTAAGCTCAGTAAAATTGAATTGATTAGCATATAAAGGTAATATTAACAATGTAAAACAATCTGTAATAGATACCAGGTAGGCTACATACAGAAAGGATAGTTCCAAGCTGAAATAATCAGTATCACTCCAAGTGGTTCGGAAACAATCTCTGCATGGAAAAGTAGTCAACGAAGTTCCAACCTGCACACAAACAAAAAAAAAAGTCAACAATCAGGATCACTGGAAGTTCATTTGCCGGAATCACCAAGGATCAAATATTCCAACTTACCTTCTCTGGCTTCATCCATTTCTTCAATTTTAAAACTTTCCTTAAGTGCCACACTACAAGCCGACTTCGTCAAAGAAATTTGACAAATAAAATTCAAAAATAAGAAATCAAGATTTCTTAATAAAAATCCAATTGAATTTAAGGATTATTAGAGCATTCTTTAATTACCTCGGAAACGAATGCTTGGAGTTGAGGTTTAGATAGATCAATCTGAAGACAATCAAGAATCTCTTGTTCATTCTCATCAATCATTTTGCATATATTTTTCAATTGTTCAACTCTCCATTCATAACTTTTAGTCTTTCCACTTAAAAAATTCTCCCTCAGATCCTTAACTAGTGTTGAAGCAGTTTCTGAATCAAATATAATCTCATCACAAGTATCCTTCTCTTCTGTCATTATTGAACTAGCTGATACTGAAACTAAACCTCTGCAAAGGAACAAAACAATAAACAGCTTAATAAAAGAGCTTTTTATAAAGAGAGTTTTGAGATAATTACGATGATTAAGAAGAAGAGATTCGGCAACAACAAGGAGTTGTAGATCCTGTAGAGGAGAAAGTGAGGTGCGTTTGGACGAATGATGCTGAAGAAAAGAGTTTCTTATTATTACGATAAGATTTGGAGAATCCTGATAAATCAGAGCTTCTGCTTCTTTTGGTGTTGCTGTTGCTAACGCCAGCAGGATAACTACATACACGTAAGAAACTGAAACAAACAGAATTAATATTTATTATGGTAAGTGAAAACGATATGGAATTATTATAGATATACTGCGATCAAGATTAAATGCACATGTGGGCCATCCAAAGATAACGTAGCGGGTGGAATTTTTTTGATGTCAGTGTTCTTTTTTGTGAGCATGCGCTTGGAATTTTTTCGGCCAAATTCTACTGACGCTACCGGATTTATACAACAAAACAATCTTTCACCGGATCGACTGAATTGGTAACCCTTTATATCTTAAATTTTGTTAATCCATGTAAATTTGATTACTAAAAATCTTGTGTCTTTGGATCACAACCATCAAAGTTAGAAATATAATAAAATCAAGTTTCTTAAAATGAAAGCATAGCATGATAGCAAAATTTGAACAAAGAATTAATACAAGTATCAACACAATGATTTAACGTGGTTCGACAATTAAATTGTCAACATCCACCGGTGATAAAGATTTAGATCATTTTTTATTCATGTTTGTATGTTATCGAAAGATATCATGTACATAATTAAAGTTAAGTTAATCAAAGAACAATTGAACTATAAAATTAACATAAGACTTATACCTAAACTTTTTTCTCTGATCATATTCCTTATGTCTAATTATCCCCAATTTTTCAGTCCTTCTCTCTGTTTAAGAGTTTGGTATTTATAACAAATTTCAATGGGTCCCTCCAATCTAACTTTCCACGTATTAGTTTTTATCCTGTCTTTGGAACGCATTGTATCCCCCAAGACTTATTTGTATTTCCCGCAAGACTTGATTTGCGTACTTAGTATTTCTCTTAGTTTCTCGCTTAGTATCCCGCACTTCCTCTGCGGATCTGTACTCAAGTTGTTATCTTTTGGATTTGGATGAACGTTGCGGTCTTGTTAGAATTATGGCATGTCTGACATGTGGCCATTGAGAGTGACTTGTCATGCTTTAGTTTCTTTTGTTCCCCAATGTATACAGCTGAGACGTGTCTCTCATGCATCGATGTTTGTCAGTTCACTTTACTGTATCTGGATTTCCCGCAACTTATGTGTCAGTCATGCAACGAAGTTATCTGTTTCGAGCAGTGTGCCATGCTTTTCCGCAACTTACGTGTCAATCATGTATCGATGTTGCCTGTTTCAGATGTCTGTTTCAACACTTATCATTATTTCAGATGTCTGTTTCAGTACTCTTCAAATAGTTTTGATTCAGTGTTTCTCGTTTTATTATAATTTGATACTCCTCCCATAGTATTCGAACATGTGTAGTTTGGGATTTAATTCCCTCACAATTTGCCTCCTTTTTCCTTTTTGAATTTTGGCATAGGGTAAAAATTCAAAAAGGAAAAATAGTTATTTCCCTTCCGAGTTTCACGCTGGTAATAAATTTTCTTCCCATGTTTAGCTTTACTTTTCCCGATTTTCACGTCACTAATAAATTCTCCTCCCACGTTTCTGTCAGTTGACGGTTTTCGAGGAAATCATATCTCTGATAAAGTTTCTCTCTCTTCCACTTTTCGACGGTTTCGTCAGTTTCAGTCTTCTCTTATTTAATGTTAGTCACATCTCTCATTTCATTCTTTATATTCTTTGTCTTCTTCTTAAAGTTTTTGTGCTCTTTATTCTTCTGAACTTTTCAAAGATTCCTCGGTGCTTTTTTATTCTCCTGAACTTTTGTGATTAAGGATTTTTGCATCGGGATCAAGTCTTCTTTCCATTCAATCATCAGATTTTCCTTCTGTCTTTTACTTCGTTACAGGTAATCCTCTTAACTTTTTCCTTAATGTATTCGTTTATTTATCAATTTCTTTGACTGAATTTTTTAGAGTAATCAGTGATGATGATGATGTTGATGATGTTGATGATGTTCTTGTTTATCTTTTTATTATTTGTTGAAAGTGAATGGTGATAATGATGATGATGATGATGATAATATTTTTGTTTTGATGTCTGGTTGTTCTATTGAATCATGATTCTTTTCTTTCCTTGATCAGAAAATTGTTTGCTGGTCTGTATTTTGATTCAGTGAACATCTTGTTGTTCTTTTGTTTTGTAGAATTTTTGTTTTGTTCTTACTTTTGATCATAATGTACTTATCTTCTCTTTTTTTCGTATGTAGATAAAAATTTATCATGGCTGGAAAGAATGATAACAAAGCTGCTGGTGGTGCTTCTCATCAGGATGATCATCCTTTCGATAGGAAGTCATCCCGTTATGTTGTGATGAGGAAGAAGGGAGTAGATGAATCTGGTAGTTCAGGGGTTCAACCTTCTAACTTAGTAAGGTCCGCAAATGTATATGTTGTGGCCAGCAAACCAGCTCCTAAAAATAAGCGGTTAAACGAAAATTTGGGCTTCAAGTCAATAAATATTAAAGATTTCAAGAAGAAGCACAATCTTCAGCAATTTAAAGTTTCCTTCAAAGATCCTGCTGAAGGAGATGAAATTTCGTTGGAGATGATGGAGAAGTTTAAGTATAACAATAACAAGTTGTTAATACCCGCAGGAGCATTGGATGCGGGCTTACAGCTTCATCTGTACCAGAGCGGGAATTCTTTTCAATTTGAGGTTCTCGCAAGCCGTAACAGGTCTCAGCACGGTTTTAGCCCGATCTGTTACCCAATATAACGGGAATTGGTGGTGTGTGTTGGATGAATGTAGTATGCGTAGCAAGGGAAAAACCAACTTCACATGTTACGTTCCCGACCATGCGGAACGTAAACACTACACGGTAGATAACTTCCATGCTACATATGCGGACAACATATTTGTGAAGAATTATAAAAATTGGAGTGTCGGTCCGGGCCGCAGAGGTGGCGAAGGATTCCGTTTGCTATGGGAGATTGATAATTCCAAATTGAAATTCATTCCTGGGAAGCGGGATCCTTAAAAGGAAAAAATTCGCGATGATCATGATTTTAAGTGGTACCGCACTCCTCTGATCGTTGAAGGTCCATGGATCTTCTGGTTCATCCAAGAAAGCGTGGTTTACAACCTTCTAACGCGTTTTTATGCTTACTACCCTTGGCGGTTCAACTTTGAAGGCTTCACTTTTTCGGTTGTCAATGTGGTACGTAAATTCTCTCTATCTTTTTATATCATGCTTTAAACATTATTTAATTGTTTTTCCTTTTTTTATAGTCGCAAGGTGAAGGGAGCGTAAAAGGTGATTCGGGGGTTAAGCGCAAAGCCACAACTCCCTCAAAAAAGGTATTGATTTATCCAAATGAGTTCTAATAATTCTTATGAATTTTATTTAATGAATTCTTGCGGTATATTGACAGGGTCGGAAGAAATCTAAGGCTACGCCCCGTGCTTCCACTGATAGAGAAGAGGGAGAAATTCGTAATTCTTCCCCTAATCAATCAATTTTGAGAGCTGAGGGTAGCTCTCTTCCGGAGAGAAATGAAGAAGAGCTGAATATGCCACTTCAGATGATAAATTTTGAGTCTGCGGGACAAGTTGGTGCTTTGGTGGAAGCTACAGGTGTAAGCTGATCGTTTTTTAATCCCATTTTCTGGAAGGTGTCATAAAATAACACATTAAGGGAACTACCCCCATCCATGAGGATCTTCTTGACATTCCATCCAGATACTGGTAGAGTAAGCACCAACGGTTCATTATGTGTTTCAATTTCCTGATCAACCTCGTCCGCTGAAAAAGTTAACGGGGAAGCCATCCATTCTTCCATGTTTTTGTAACTCTGCCCATAACTTTGAAGACTTCATGACTGTGAACCCTTTCACGCAGCTTCTTGTCAATAACTACGTTCATAGATGATTGACCCGATTCGGTATAGGAAATCATATTAATAGTTCGGTCATTTTGTGGAATATTTAAAGTTTTTCCCATATTGAACCTTGGTGGAGGATTGGGAAAATAAAGAAATTCTTTCATCTCTCCCATATCGATCAATTTTTGAACTTGCAAATTCAAATTCCTGCATCTGTTTGTGGGATGGCCTTGATACCAATGATATTCACAATAATCCTTTGAATTATGTGTGTGTGATGGTTGTTTTCCTTTTGTCCATGGCCATTGAAAATCTTGCATGTTCTTAAGTGCATTTAGAATTTGTAAGTATGGGGTGTTGATTTTAGTGAAACTCGATCTTCAAATTGGCTGTTGAACTTTCTTTCATCATCTGCCTTACCTCGTTTTGATTCAATATCAGGATTTTCTCCCGCAACCCTCTTCCCGGAACTTGTTGATGGTTCTACAAAATTTTCCCTGTTGGCAACCCTATGATGCTGGGAAATTATTCTCGGATGATGTTTCTGAATATCCTGCAACCTTGCATATTTTTCAATAATCTCCCTAAGATCCCCTTCGGTTTTCGGATTTTTTCCATGAATATCTACAAAGAGTGGGCTCATTTGGTTGGCTATCCTCCATTCGTAGCAGTTAATAGAAATTTCTGGAGTTATATTCCCTATTGCTTGACAGATCGTCTGTCATCGATCTGTATAGTCTCGGATGGTCTCCTCTGTCCAAGACGCAAGGGAAAATAACTTGTCCATCCCAGCGTCTGCTGGCTTATTATACATGTAGGTTTCCAAAAATTTACGGGTCAGTTGAGCATACGAATGTATTGACCCTTCCGGTAAATTATCATACCATGTTAATGCTGAGCCTTTCAAACTTAAAGGAAAATATCTACACATGATAATATCATTCTGTTCCCAACGGGTCATATTACGATTGTAGTATTTTAAGTGAGCCGCTGGATCCTTCGTCCCATCATAACATTCAAAGATGGGAATATTGCACTTATGCGGGATAGACGCATGCGCAAGGTATGAGGCCAATGGACTTCTACTGGCCTCTTTTAGCACTTCTTCAAGTCGTCCTCCCTCCTGTTTATTTTTCAAATTTTTGATTTCTGCTCTCATTTATTCAAATTCCTCTAAATATTTTTGCCATTTGTTGTTTTGCGGCTCTAAAACATCAAAATCTAGTCTAACTGACCCATACCGCTGATTTATCTTGTTTTGTCTTGAGTGAAAATATGTATCATGTGCGGGTTCCACTACCATCACCCTTTATTCTTGATTAATTCTTGCTTTACTTTTTGTGGGTCTGTTTGAGCTTGCCTCTTGCCCCTGTATCCTGGTAATAGATGCTTCCGCATCTTGTTGGGCTTTATTTCTAAGCATTTGATTTTCTTGGGTTAAGAGGGCAATTTTTTCTGTACAAGTTTTCTGAACCTTGCGCATTTCAATCATTTATTCAAGTAGTTGATTAATGGGTCAACCCTATTTTGTGATGCTTCTTCATGTGGTTGGTTAATTGATTGATCAACTGGAATATTTGCCCGAGCATCCAAGGGTTGTGGTCCTTGGGATTCTTCTACTACTTCTCTTTCTGGTAGAGTCTCTATTGTCTGGTTTCCCAAATTTCTTATATCACCATCTTGTTCTTGCACGGTTCTATTTGCAACTGTTTCCATTTACGTAATTTCTTTTTTTAATATTACAATATCTGCTTTGTTCAATCTTGTGCTGTCGTAGAAGTTTCTTTGTCAATGTTCTAAAAAGAGTTCAGATAATGAGATATGTGTTTCATAGATCTTTAACATCCGTAATATATATATATATATATATGTATATATGAAACCATTTGACTGATAGAAACATTTTAGCTAAAATCTAATTTACCACATAATAGCTAGATTACTTTCCAATTTAACTCAGGTTTTATAAGTTCATCAAATCATTTTTTGTGAACATATCATAAGCAAGTTCAGGAATTCAATTCAAGGCTTATTTTATTGTTTTAACGAGAATCAAAACTAGATAGTTTTAGTATAATTTTAATTCATTCAAACAATTGAATCAGAGATACATAAATTTAATGGCTTCGCGCCTAATTCTTTTGCAAAATTATTATCAAACATAATATTTTGGTGAAAGTTTATGAACAAAGTTTTCAAACCTATGATTAAGAGAACATATAAGGTAATCAAAAGATATATTAATATATGGGTAGGTATTTGTCAAAGAAGTATTATATATGATCATATCAGTTAACTCCATATAAACATCAGTTGAGAAGTTTTGAAGAAAAACTATGTGTAGGATTTTGAAATATCACTTAAAAAGAAACTAACTCCTAATTCAAAATAAGGGGTTTCATAGGTAATAAAATTCAAGGTATTAAAATGAAGATTTGGACAGGTAGAATAAATTCTTTTACCTATCCCTGTTTTTAGCGCCAAATTGTGGTTACCAAAAATCTTGCGTCTTTGGATTACAACCATCAAAGTTAGAAACATAATAAAATCAAGTCTCTTAAAATGAAAGCATAACATGATAGCAACATTTGAACAAAGAATTAATACAAGTATCAACACAATGATTTAACGTGGTTCGACAATCAAATTGTCAACATCCACGGGTGATAAAGACTTAGATCATTTTTTATTCATGTTTATATGTTACAGAAAGATATCATGTACATAATTAAAGTTAAGTTAATCAAAGAACAATTGAACTATAAAATTAACACACGACTCATACCTAAACTCTTTTCTCCGATCCTATTCCTTATGTCTAATTATCCCCAATTTTTCAGTCCTTCTCTCTGTTTGAGAGTTTGGTATTTATAACAAATTTCAATGGGTCCTCCAATCTAACTTTCCACGTATTAGTATTAATCCTGTCTTTCGAACACATTGTATACCGCAAGACTTATTTGTATTTCCCGTAAGACTTGATTTGCATACTTAGTATTTCTCTTAGTTTCTCGCTTAGTATGCCGCACTTCCTCTGCGGATCTGTACTCAAGTTGTTATCTTTTGGATTTGGATGAACGTTGCGGTCTTGTTAGAATTATGGCATGTCTGACATGTGGCCATTGAGAGTGACTTGTCATGCTTTAGTTTATTTTGTTCCACAATGTATACAGCTGTGACGTGTCTCTCATGCATCGATGTTTGTCAGTTCACTTTACTGTATCTGGCTTTCCCTCAACTTATGTGTCAGTCATGCAACGAAGTTACCTATTTCGAGTAGTATGCCATGCTTTCCCGCAACTTACTTGTCAATCATGTATCGATGCTGCCTGTTTCAGATGTCTGTTTCAACACTTATCATTATTTCAGATGTTTGTTTCAGTACTCTTCAAAGAGTTTTGATTCAGTGTTTCTCGTTTTATTATAATTTGATACTCCTCCCATAGTATTCGAACACGTGTAGTTTGGGATTTAATTCCCTCACTGTAAATGTAGTAACCTCGAGCTTTTAAACCTTGAACCTTGTGATTCCAACTAAATATGATTTTTTCTTTTATTGTTTGGCTAAATCAAGAAGAACGGTGGAACTGTCACCGTATATCTCATTCAATAACACTTTCTCTGGTAGCAAAAACTATCCTCATAAGACCACATCTTTGGGTCTCTCTCTATATCTAGAGAGGGTCTATGGTCAACCGACCGTGGTAGCTCGTTGACCAATAACCAGATGAGAAATCCGTTTCAGTTAGAGTGGTCTGTACTGTGTTTTGATTTTTCCAAACATAGTGAACTGGATGGGATCCACGTATGAATCTTGGTTCTTGGATACTAGGAAAGCAGAAATCGCACCACAGGTTGTTAAGTCATTCTGATTAAAAAAAAGAACCCTATTATTAGGACTGCAGACTTTTTTTATAAGGACTGCAGTGGATTAATATGTTCTAAATGGGATATGAGGTGACCCAATAGCTATATTAAAGGTCCAAAATACCTACCCCCAATAAATAACCTAAATCTAATATAAAAACAAAAAAAAAAACTAACTTAATTAATCTTTCATCTCCTCTCCTCCTACTTTTCTCATCCGTAACAACGTCATCTTCTTCATTTCATCTTCTCGATTCTCGTTCATCACTCGACGATTTATCGAGGAATCTAAAAACTTTTCATCAACCATTAAACTCTTTTCTATAAAACACCATGAGGTCCAAGCAAACAAAGAAAACAAACAATTTACGAGCAAGAAACCAACCAATTGAAGAAGATTCAAGTTCTTCTGCACCCGAAGAGCCACAGTATGAATCGAGCAGCGAAGAAGAAGATCAACCTCCTTCTAATCCACTAAAAATGGCTCGTTCAAGGTATGAATCGAAAAACTCATCATTTTTCTTCAATTTTATTGGTTAATTAGGGTTCATTTGTTAGATTTAGGGTTTAAGAAAATCAGTTTCGTAACTGCCTATAACTAGCCATAAACACTGATATATGGCTGGGAAAAGATGAACTCCCAGCCGTAAAATATAACTTCTCCCTTCTACAGATGGGAAGTTATGAACTCCCAGCCTAAATTATGTAAGTGTTTTATTACGGTTATGAAATTCAGCATTCCTAACCCTAAACAATATAGTAAAGGCTTAGGACAAAATTTAAAAACCCAGTCGTATATTGGAAATCCTGGCCGTAAGTGACGCACAATGCTAGAATCAAACACATCTAGTGGTGGATAATTAAAAGCAAAATAATTCTTAAGAATTTCGGTAGCATATATACCCAATCCTAAGTGAGGTAGCTCTTTAAAAATCGGGTTAACAACCTTTTGGGGAACTATTTCGATTCTGAGTTTGGGTTTAAATTTTTTTGTTTAGTTTACGGCTAGGTCCTAGCTTGGAAAATCCAACCGTAGAACAACTCGACCCAACCATAAATGGTTATTCCTAGCCGTAACTGACCCTGAGTTTGGTTTGAACTTTTTTTTTATTTATGGCTAGGTCAGTGCTTGGAAAAGGTAGGCGTAAACATTTTCGACCCAACCGGGGAAGCATATTTCCCAGCCTAAACCACCCTGAGTTTTCTTTTTTGAAGTGTCAATTTTTTGGATTTTCATATTTTTAGCTATGTTGTCTTGTTATATGTATTGATCATGCCTTTTTAAATTTTCTTAGGCCATGGAAGGACAAGAAGAAGAGAATAACGCATGAGGTAACACCAAGAGTTGACCCGATTCCGACCCCTCGTCACAAGAAAATTTGGGTGCGGACAAAAGGAAGAAAGATGCACTTGTTATTGGTGAACCAAGAGAAGAGGTAACTAAACGTGCACTTGTGCTTTCTCAACAACGATAACAACATGAGATTGTGGAAGAACATAAGAGCGTAACAAGTGTTGGTCCATTGGTTTTTCCCTCTGATGCTAAAGGGAAAAAAAAGAGAAAGAAAAGAAACTAGCTCCTTCTACAACAAAACAAGTGATTGACAACATGGTTTTTTTGCCCGGCAAGGAGAAAGGAAGACCTTGGGGTGAGCCAAGGGATAGATCTTTCGTCTTATTTGGTTACCAACATTCATGGGCGGAAAGGGTCTGTTCGGCGTTGGTAATAACATAATCTAATCTAATTTAATCTAAAGATAAATGTTTATGTATTATTATTAATTTTTATACCATTGTTTATGTAGGATCATACCACAACGGTCCCGAAACTCAAACACTAAAGGACGAATTTTTGGCCATTGGATAACGAGAGTGATGTGGTGGTAGTCCTTGTACAAGCTTTGGGATTATGGCCTGCAATAGTCACTTCGCAGAAGCAGTACGATGTGGTTATAGTTTTCTCTTTTATAAAAAGGTATTTTACCGAGAAAAATACTTTTCATCTTCCGGTAGACGAGATGACTATCACTCAGGACGATGCCCTACAAATTACAGGCTTGTCTGTTGATGAAAAGTCGTGCACGAGGGTTTCAACGACTCTCTTTCTTTTGAGGATCTTTTTAAGTTGGATGAAGCATGTCTTAAATGGGACAAGACTGAAGCCCAAGAAGAGTTTCAAGTTGGAGCCGGAGAAAGGCCGAAGGGACAACATGAGTTTGGCAACAGAAGGAAGAAGGATAAGGATGGTGCAATGGCTGCGCTATCCATGGCAAGAAAGATAAATTTGACTCATCTGAGGGCTAAGTTCCAAAATTCCAAGGATAGGGATATGGATGATGCAATGGTTAGACATACAACTACAACTTACTTGTTGTACGCTCTTGGCACCATCATTTTCCCCGATCTTACGAATTAACAGGGTCAACGCTTGCTATCTACAGCTCTTGCAACATCCCAGTCTTGATCCGGAGTTGAACAAGGTAGCAGAGTACTCGTGGGGCACTGCAACCCTATATTTCTTGCTTGAGAGTCTCGGTAAAGCTTCAAGATGGAACCAAATACAAATTACGGGGAATGTTGGCCTTCTCCAGGTAATTTTTGTATTACATCTCTAATGTTTGTGCAGTTTTTAAATTGATTTGTGTTTAATATAAAAAAATTTTACGCATTCATGGGTTTACGACCACTTTCCTACCTTGACGAGACCAACGGAGGATAAAAATTGATATTTTCCTACTCCAACAGGAAACATATATCCATTCACGAGAAATCAGGAGAAGGAAACAGAGGGTAAGATGGTTCATATGAGGGGTCAATTGGACGCTCTGACTGTTAACGATGTGGAGTTCGACCCATACCTCAGGCTTGATGAAAATGGTCATGATGCTCGTGAATTTATAGATGCGTCGACCTACAACGGATCACTCTTTCATCTAACAGGGTATGTCATTTACAACCCTCGTAGAACTCTACGTCAAATTGGATTTCTGCAGAAAATTCTTCGCGATGAGGATGAAAACTTTAAAATAGACAGGGGAAACTTTAAGCTCTTGATTAATAATTTTAGATTGGTCTACAACCCTGTCCCATCTGTCGCCGATTGGAATGGTCGCATTCGATCCCCCCACCAAGTTGATATTAGTGGGTATGAACACTTTGGTGGGAAAAAACTAGCCAAGGGGATGTACTTGGCATGGTTTAACAGATGGGGTCATCCTTATGTGCTCAATATGGATAGGGAAGCGATAATATATTTCGATAACATTGTGGATCATCCAAGTTCATTGAAGGGAGCAAGTTATTGGAAGGAAAAATTTCTTATGGTGGTACCTAAACTATTACATTCTTATTGTATTAGTTTTTCAAATTTTGTATAAATATTTAAAATTTGGACAATAGGTCGAGCGAGCTAAGTGGTTGGTGAAGGTCATGAGGCGTTGCATTGATGGTGGTTAGTGTTGAGGGTTGACGATCAAAGACGACTGCGAGGTAAGATTAAAAAACTAGATGACCCTGACTTTGGACATCTATATCGGTACATCGATGACGAAGAGACGAGGGGTTCCAAGAGAGATAGATCTGAATCCGGTAGCTATGAAACACCTACTCGTACTCCCACTGGTTTTTTATCTAGCTTAGGTTCAAATGAAAAGATTGTTCAAGGTCGAGATAGAGGTTAAGGTCGAGGTAGAGGTCGTGGTAAAGCAAAAGAAAGAGGTCGAGGTTGAAAAATTTCTTAATAATGATTTTTAGCTACGGCCCTACTGCCACAGGTCTGTGCATCAGTGGGTATTGATCACATATTGCCACAACTAACTCATAGTCGTGGCAATAGATCACTCATTTGCTAAGACCAGATTAAGATTTTGCTATGGGTCCAGGTTTAGAAATTACGAAACTGCCGAATCGTTGTAGTGACGATATGGTGGGCCGTGGCTATCGTGGGCTTTTTGTTTCGGGATAAAAATAAACCGTCATAGCTAATGTTGTTCAAAACCTCATATTATAATCCGTAAAATTCTCCACAATCTTAAGACGTGGAGAAGTAACTCCCCAATTCCCCCTCAACTTTCCTCTTTCCTCGTCTTTCTTCATTAATGGCTAAAAGAAAAAAAATCAGTACTTTGCAACTCTCTACACAAACAAGACAATCTTTCAAGTAATTTCGGGTTTGTGTAGACCTAGTTCTTGTTTTGATGTTCTGAAACTAGGATTTTAAAAGTAGTTTTAGTTCATTTTGTATAATCAACCTAATTGTATATCGGTCCTTAATTTTTTTTACACTGGTTAACAGTTTTTTCTTCTTTAATTTGAACTATTTTCATATATTCGATCAGATTTGGAATAAAGAAAACAAACAATTTCTTTCTTCTCTGCAGGACTTTATTGATTTTTAGCTCGGATTATACTTCCGCAAGCTGGTAAGAAATTTGATTACTTGTTTCTTTGATTTCTGGTACACATGTCATACATTTGGAGTTTCTTTTAATTCTTAACTTTGATTTTTGTTTTAAAATTTCAATTAAGGTTCTTGCTTTAGCATCAGATCTATTTAGGTTTTTGTTTATCCATATGCCACATGATTCTAATTTCCGCATTTTTTTTAAAATATTGTATCATCGGATAAGATTTTGGTTTCTTTTAGGCTTCCTACACATTGTGAACTGAATCATGGGTGTTTGCATATTTTGAAATCAAATTCTAGAATAAAAAAGCCACTTAGTTCTCTTTTCTATTAAAAAAGAGAAAAATATTAGTATCAGATTGTCATTCTGACATGGACATGTAATAATGAAAGACTTAATGCTTGCAAAACATATTACTGAAATCTAGTTTTAGGAAAGAAGAGCCAGAAACTAGACGTACCAAACCTGCAATCAGAAGTTAATTGATCACTTGAAACCAAATCTGTTTAGTTTTCTTACAAACAATTGTGCACTTAATTAGGCCCCTAAGTATCTGCCATGGGTGGATGCTAAGACATCCTTTTTCATTTGTTCGTTTTTCCCTTCTTCTATTATTGGTTTCATTTTAACATCAGTACATAGTTCAAATTATCTTTTCGGGAAGACCAAGTCACGCAATTACGTATCAGCAGCTAATGGTATTTCATCTGGTTCTTACAAATAATCTGATGCATTCGATAAATCAAGTCACTATTTAGTTGTAACGCGTTAAAATTTAGGCTATAATACTATCAAGCAAGAGTGTTAGTCTCTGGTTTGTCCCTATTAGGATTCTCTGCACAAAGTTGTGTCTGTATGTACTACACATCCTTGTTTTTATTTATTATCGCATTTATAGATATGGATATAAGGGTCCCAACATGCTTTTCTTAAACAAAATTATGGGTTTTCAACTTTACATTCTGATCGAGAGTAGAGGGTATGAAAGATATTTTAGAATTACAACTTACTGCACCTTACCAGGAACCGTCCGATTTGACCCACTATGCAACAGTTTTACAAATTTGTGAAAACTTAATTTTCTATCTGTGTGCCTTAGCTAGTCATAGAGAACATCGCGAACTGGAGAAGGAAGTTGTCAAATAGTCACCAGAAACTAACGATTGCACAGAACCATCTATATGATTAAGCTATTTTAGTAGAAATGTTGGGCATGACATAAGCTTTGAAGTTGAATTTCTTATATGGTTCTCATTATTTGTTGCATATTTTACTGTTCCCATTTAGGATGTGTACGTACTTGTTATGTATGTCCTTGTTTGCACTGGTACTAAATCAAGTTGTTTGGATGATGCAGGGATACATTTGGATTACAATGAGGAAAATATCGCTGCACAACACAAAGCTAATTTTTCAAAAGAAGTTATTGATACTTAGTGGGAAAATATGCGTGCATATCAGCATTCAGATGACTTCAAGGTTTAAGTATGTTTAAATGTTTCATCGTTTATGAGTTTATATGTCAAACTGTGACTCATAGTTACTTTTATCAGTGTGTTATCTACAATCTTAAGCTTTCTTAATTGCATTTCTTTTTGTAGGGCGTCCTCCCACAATGTTATCGAGTTATGATCCCGCTACAGAAACTTGATGTTTTTTTATGGCGCAGGTTTCTTTGAAAGACATAAAGTTCAAGTCTCTGTTGAAGATATATGTCGGTAAACTTGGAAGTTAGGAATGTTAAAGCATCCCTATTAAAACTGCTATCTCTTATTTTTCCATGTTCTACTAAATTTTTCATCCCTATACCAGCATGCTAGTTGTATGTATGCTAGTTTTATTCTTTCCAAAATAAAAAGTATGAGTGTACCTGTCACTTGCCTCGTACATGTTGACAAGAAGAAGAATGCATAACGTAGGTAGTCGTTATCTGTTTAGGTTTACGACACTTGAGTTTATCTACAACTTGTGCATGGGATAACCAAATTTTGGTTGTAAAACAAAATTAAGAATAATTTAGGAGAGGGATGTGTGGTTTGTTGTTTGGTTTTAAGAAGTTTAGTACTGCGTGTAGGCTGCAATCAAGCTCTCTTTGATTTTCCAATGGTCAGATATAAGATGAGACCTAAATAGGTGCTTGTTTCAACTTTGAATACTTATGATTGTTTTTGCGGGAAAGATCTTATGCTTGTTTCCACTTGGTAAATTGTTTAGGAAATTGGCAATGTAACATAACTTGCAATTACAGTAAATCATTCTCTGTGGTTCCATAGATTTGTAATTGTTGGACACTTTGCTACTATGTTTGCATCCATGGAAAACTTTAATAGATAACACGCTGTTGATTCAAACTTATTCTTTTTTTACTCACATAAATGAGGGTTGTGGACCGCTCAGCTCTGATGTTGACTCTTTTCACTTCATAGACTTGTGTTTGCGGATTCGTCTTACCATGACTTCCCTCTTCTTGATGATTTAGAGTTTTCATAAATCTTATTTATTAGAAATTGAATGTTCTCCTGAAATTGAATGTTCTCCAGTTTTATTTAGTTTTATGCCAGAAAGAGTTTCGAACAATACACTTTTTATTTAGTTTTATGCCAGAAAGAGTTTCGAACAATACGGTTGATAGATTGCCATTGTATGTTAATTACTTAATCAACTCTATTTTTATACAGTATTACTTACACATGAGGGTGTCTTCTCCTTCTCTCATTTTAGGCTCTTATATTTTTTCAAGTTGGTCTGACATATAGAATCTCTTTTATATCAGATTTATAAACAGGCATTAAATAAGCGTGTTGTTGAAGAAGGCGTACAAGATAGTGTTGTAGAGAAGGAAGAGGAGGATAAGTATATGGAGAAAGATGAGATTGTTGTTGTCCCCATGGATGAGAAAGTAACATAAGATAGTCAGGCAAGTAGGCCCAAGAGGAAAGTTGTTTCGAATAAGCTGGAAGAATCGAAGAAAGCCAAAAGGCCTAAGAATATTTTAAAAAACTTGAAGAAAAAAGTAGAGGAAGTACAAGTTAATGCGAAGAAGGAAGAGGAGGATAAGGCTAAGAAAGAAGAAGAGATGGTTATTGTCCCTATGACTGGGAAAGTATTGGAAGATAGTGAATTAATTGTGTTCAAGAGGAAAGTTGTGTTAGATAAGGTGGAAGAGTCGAAGAAAGCCAGGCCTAAGAAGGTCTTAACAACAAAGTTAAAGAAAAAAGTAGAAGAAGTGCAAAGTGGTGCAAAGAATGAAAAGTAGGATAAGGCTAAGGAAGTAGAAGAGACTGTCGCTGTACCTACGGTTGGGAACGTATTTGAAGATAGTCAAGCAAGTTTGCTCAAGAGGAAAGTTGTTTTAGATATGGTGGAAGAGTCGAAGAAAGCCAAAAGGCCTAAGAAAGTTTTGAAAAAATCAGAAAGAACTAGAAAAAGTGCAAGAATACTTCTGCAATCAGGTACGATGTAGAAGCTTCTGAGCTGTTGCAGGTATACCATATTTCACTCCTGAGCTCCAGATGTAGTATTTTTGAATTCAGTTAGTAACATGGAATGTGTTGTAGAATTCTAAATTTACATATTAGATTACATTGTTCTTACTTGGCCCTTTTGTTTATTCCTGCTTCTCCGTGGCATGTTAGCTGTATATATGCTTGGTTTACTCTCCAAAATGAAAAATATGTGTGTACCGGTCACTTACCTCGTACATTTTGACAAGAAGAAGAATACATAGTGTATGTAGTTGTTTTCAGGTCTCTAGCAACCCTGTTTATCTAGAACATGTGTATCGGATTACACATTTTGGTTGTATGTCTATCTATATTATTTTGCATCCAGGGTCAAGATTTGTGTTTTATCATGAATTTGTGTTGTTATTTTAATTTCAGTAAGAAATGGAATTCACTATCTCCTCATGTGTGATCTTTAGTAGGTTTTCCTTCCCAATCTTTAAACTAGACTTTTCTGCTGTTTGGGATTGAAATTGTATTTTTAAAACTAGTCCCTTCTAACAATCCACCATAGGTCCGTATTCATAAGAAAATTTGACATGTTTGTTTGTGTTTATGTTCTAACTTGATAAGATATGTGTTATCTCAAATACAACTGGCAATTTGGCGATTATTGATAAACTGGTGTGTCCTAGAAATCCCGATTCTTCCAAAATGTAAAGCTCACCACAGGTGAACACATACTTTTGAAAAGGATAAAACAAAAGTGGGTTGTACTGCTTGTTAGTTGAACACTTTAAGGTAGGTGATGATTGGTAACCTGATCAAACTTGTTAAACATATAAATAGCACCGGTGTTTTGTGTTATGCTGATGTAACCTGTAGTTGTTTCAGAGTCTATAACAATTGCGTAGTTAATGTGAAGTTATTAGTCATGCGCAATTTAATCCATATCAGATTTCGGTTCGTACCGGTCGAGAGCGATACACTGGTATGCCAGTATATCGGGGAAATTTCGGTTTTAAATATCGGCGAAATATCAGTCTATATATTTTATACATATAATTTTATGAAAAAATACTAGTTCACATTTTATAACTATAAATATATTTTAACACGTTATAACAAACGTTTTTTCACAAAGTTTAGAAAGAAAAACTAGTAATCATCTAAAATATATAGATCCATAGATTCCATACAAAGTTCAAACTGGAAACAGAAGAGAAACAGGAACAACTTCAAAGTTCATCATCTAAAATACTAATTAAACAAGGATATTACAATTCTAATCAAGATCATTAGATTAACTATAGATATTATCATATGCATATACAATTCTAAAATACCATAAAAAAATATAACTAACAATTGAAAACACTAAAACAGGATAATTTTTTTTTAATTTATTTTGATTTTATTTATTTATTTATTTTAAAAAAAATCATTTTTTTTTGCCGTAACGGTCCATATCGGCCGATTTTTTCGGTCAAATACCATTCACCGGTACATCGGATTTCGTCTCGCTTGCACTCCAAAACCGGTAAAACCGACGGTATACCGGCCGTACCGGTCGGTATGGACTATATTGGTCGTGCGATAAATGCAAAATCTTTGAATTGCATGTCTTGAAGTCTTTGGATGTGATAAATGTTAACCAGGAAACTCCATATGGTGACATTGTTAATGGCAGCAACTCCGCGAATTTAAGCAAATCTCTAGAGCCAGTTATAAGATATGAAAGAGACTGTTAACATGCTGTGATGGCAAGAGCTATAATTAAACTCCTTGCAGGGCTTAGACTAGTCACGCGTCCACTAGAGGTTTTAGTCAAATATCCCCAAGACGATGAAGCTCATGCAATTGCAACCACCATGCGGAAAATGAAATACATGAAATGGCTTACTTAGTTCTCAGTACAGGTGTTGTCTAGGAGATCATATCAAACTGTAAGGACTAAGAATATATAAATTAGAGAGGTTGTTGGGATGTTAAGCTTGACGAGAAAGACCTAAAGGAAAAACACCCCGAATTGAAAGTAATTGGTCCAATTATAGACGAATGGAGTTGCTGAGACATTGTTCGTGTTATTCAGACTCTTCTGATTATCTGGCTTGGGATTTTGTCGCTAGTGAAAAAGGACTGTATATAGCCTGAGTGATTAGTTTTGTGAAGGGGGAATTCGGTTTACCTATGATTGATATCTCCTTTGTGTCACGTCCAAGTTCCTCTGCGTTTTTTTACCTCTGATTGAAATTCTGTAATATTAAAGTTCTTATTTTTGCCTTTGTTGAATGTAATCAGTCAGACAACCTTGTAGTATTTGTTTTTTGATATTTGAACAAATAAAATTGTATTGTTGGAATGGTTTGTGTAAACAAAATTGTATCCCTGTAATAGGCATATTGCATATTGCCACAACAGCTAACGAAATCTGCAGCAAACGATCTTGCAGTTATAGCTACTAATATAATCGTGGCTAATAATATGAAACATGTGAAATCCAACCGGTAATTAGCCACAATGGAATCTGTGGTAAACGATCAAGTATAATTAGCTACGTATCAGCAGCCGTGGCTAGCATAGTGGCAAACAGTATTAGCCACGGGACTATTTCTCACAAAGAACCAACCGTGGCAAATTACCTTTTGCCACGGATTTTTGATCAACTGTCACGGTTCTTTGATGTCACTAAAACTCAATATTTTGTACTAATTGGATATTTAGTACTTTGTTTAGTTTATGGATTTATGAATTTATGGATATTTAGTTATGTTTGAATTTATGGAGTTAATGGATTTGAAGGATACATTTTTATGGTTATTGATATAAATTTAGTTTGAATAAATGATTAGGTTTTTTTTATTGTGTGATTCCAAATATAATGCAAAACATCACAAAATCTAGTTAAAAAATGAAAATCTAGGGTCAATTATGGCTAGGTCGAGTCCTGTAAACCTAACCGTAATATGATATTCTTTCAAGTCTGTCAGGTTTACGACTTCAAAGCTGGCCGTAAATGACCCTGAGTTTACAGCCAGCAAACCTAGCCGTAAAACTTGACACAATGGTATTTTTTCAGTTTTAGGTTGGGATTATTAGAAAACCGAACCGTAAAAACCTCATTTAGCGTTTAAGGCTAGATTTATAAACTGACATAGCCGTAAAAGACCATGAGTTTTGGTTTACGGCTATGTCTATGCATTAACCTAGCCGTAAGTGACCCTGATGCATGTATATGGCTAGGTCCTCACACCCATTTCCTAGTTGTAAACAACTAACATTCCTAAAAAAGGTTATATTTTCCGAGGCAAATTTGTACAATTACTACCCAACGGTTGGATTTTTCCAAATTTCCAGTCGTTGGGGTCTTTCATCTATAAATATAGCACATTCTCTTCTCAGGAAACACACCTCCTATTTACTTCTCCCCTCAAATTGTTTCTCTTCTCAACAAATACTTGTCATTTATTCATAATCCAAAAAAAAAAAAACTCATGGCTGCTAGGTTCACAACTAAAGAAGATGTTTCCATAGCTCGCGCATGGTTGACTACAACACAACATGATTGAGAGCTAAACATTAACATAGATCAAACCTCGGATAATTTTTTGTTCCGTGTCTTCATAAATTTTATCATGTTATACGGCAATCGAAATGGAAGATCATACCAAAGCATCAGGGAAAGATTCGAATTACTCTAAGTCGATGTGAAAATGTTAGATCGATTACGGTGGAAACAAGAAGGACGTATCCTACCATCTACAGTGAAGAAAATACAATTCACTAAGCTCATATCAACTATGCTATGAAATTTCGAAGACCCGTTATAAGAATACATTTGGCAAAAAATTCAAGAATCAAGAGTTCTATGATGTTTTGATGGAAAGGGACTCGTATTTCTATGTTTAACTTCATGTAATATTAGTTCCTAATTTATGTCTTTTCCCTTATTATAATGTCATTCCCTTTAATAAAAAATATTATAAATTTTCTTTTTAGCGTCAATGAATGAGTATTAGTATTCAATCTCAACTTATTTGGAAAAAATCAAACAAATTCAGGGTCACTTACGACTGGGTATACCACAGAACCCAACGGTAACTAACATATACGGCTGGCTCGAGCACCAAATCCAACCATAGACTACTCAGCTAGTTTGCGCTACGGCTGGGTTTAATAAAAAACCTGACTGTAAGTTCGACCTACGGCTGGGTCGATATCCACAAACTCAACCGTATACACCATTGTACGGCCGAGTTGTATGCATTACCCAGCTGTATCTGTTTCTTACGGCTGGGAGTTCATCTTTTCCCAGCCGTAACTAACATATACGGCTAACTCGATCACCAAATCCAACCATAGACTACTCAGCTAGTTTGCGCTACGGCTGAGTTTAATAAAAAACCTGACCGTAAGTTCGACCTACGGCTGGATCGATATCCACAAACCCAACCGTGTACGGGTGGGTTGTATGCATTACCCAGCCTATTTGTTTCTTACGGCTGGGAGTTCATCTTTTCCCAGCCGTAACTAACATATACGGCTGACTCGATCACCAAATCCAACCATAGACTACTCAACTAGTTTACGCTACGACTAGGTTTAATAAAAAACCTGACCATAAGTTCAACCTACGGTTGGGTCTATATCCACAAAACCAACCGTATACACCACATTACGGCTGAGAGTTCATCTTTTCCCAGCCGTAGGCTTAAATTGATTTTGATTTTGATTTTGATTTTGATTCTCAAATCGTAAAGTTAAATCGTATCAGAAATCTAATCAATCCCTAATCTTCATTAAATTAACTAATTAATTTTATTAGCATTAATCAATCTAGGAACAGTCCAGGTATAATGTAAAATACTAAAATAAGAGGTTTTTAAGTGATTCAAGATGACCCTATTTTATCATCTAATAAGCCACTATAAGCTAAGATTTGTAACCACAATAATAGGTTTAAAAAAAAAAGGAAAACTTATGGATGTTTTTTTTATGAATTTACTACTGCGTATCGTCATAGACAAGAACGTTTAGATTTGGCATAGACAAGAACGTTTACTTTTAATGAAATGAAATAATTTAATATTAGGCTGGTGAGTGATCTGCTTTGACAAGAGAATTTTGAATTTGACTAATATCTAAAGTATTAGAGCGAATACGGTTCACCTAATATAGTGACGATGGTGATGATGATGATGATACACTCGTGTTTTAAAAGTTACATGACGTTCAAGTCTTATATTTGTCCATCGACCCATGAAATTAACAACCAATTCTTCAAGCCTTAGCCTTTTAAGAACTTAAAAATAATGGATGTTGATTGTTGAGTACCTTTTGTTGGCAACTATTGTCGTAGGATATGCGTCCACTAAATTTGTATGTTTATTTATTACTTTTTCTGTTTTAAATTATAAGTATTTGATTTTATTGTTGTATGTCTTAAAATAGTTGTTAGCTTCTGTTTACAGTCATGTTATAAAATCAAAAAATTAAATGTATTTCTAGAAACAGGAAATAAATATATTTAATATCTTTCATGTTTAACTTTATTTAAAAAAAAAAAAAAATTGGATGTAAAGGTTAGATTCCCTATTAGCTATCAAAGTTACCGTATTTATCTTTTCAATCTTAACTGTAATATACTAAAGATAGAGAATTGATAAATATTAACAAATATAGAATAATATTAATACTAAACGTGTTTAACTTTAAATATAGTAGTAATTCAACATTTAATATGGGTAGTCTTGTAAATTCTTACGGTCTTCTTAAAAATTTAATTTTATCAAAGCGGATTGATAATTTAAGACGGAGAAAGTAATAGCTAACTCATTATTTGGGTAAGGGATTCGTGAACTCAATAATTATACAATAACGAATGCACCACTGACCAGGGAATGAGAAAGTTATTTGAGGAAGCTTACATTCAAACTCAGTATGAAATTTAAGTTGGGCAAAGCCTCTTTTGTCTTTTCTTTCTTGTTTTCTAAGAGAAAGGGCTATGGGTTAGAGTTTTTAACATTCTATCTCTTTCAACACGAAGGAGAGACTAGACGAAGGTGTGTTTTTTACACTATGAGATAGTGGAATAAAAGAAGCTAGACGGGTGAAGTTCCTCCGTCTAGCTTTCAAATTTATTTATTTTTAATAAAAAAATAGCTAGATTGGTGAAGTTCACCCTCTGGCTTTTAAATCTGTTTTCAACCGTTGGATCATTGAATTTCAGCCGTTGGATGAAACTTTTACCCAGACGGGTGAACTTCACCCGTCTGGTGAAAACTGGCGAGCACTCCTTCGATTGAAGGAATGGTTGATAGACTTTGGGTGAAAGATTCTCTCTTCACTACCCATAGTAGGGTCTAGTTTGCTCTTTTCGGGTGAAACTCCATCACTTTGAAGGAGAATACTCTATCCATAGCCCTTGCTCTAAGGATAAGTCTTATGGAATAAAGATGTAGAAATGACAAGACTTGAAACCGTGGCTAAAAATGTGATTCTCTTTCTCCCTCCTCGAAAGCGGGGAAAGTGATAGGGAAACAAAACTTAGAAGAAATATCATTCCGTCTAAAAAAATTGAAAAACAAAATATGATATCTCGCTTACCTTTTTTTCTTTAATTTAATATACTTAAAATTTAATAGCTAGACCATTTTTTTTATTTAATATAATTAAATTTTTAAAACGAGAAATGATATCTCGTTTTTTTTCTAAGACGAGATACGATAACATTTAGACATTTTCTCAAACTGGTGTATCAGCAATATTCGAGTGGGGTTCCCTTTTCCATAAAACTTAGCCTAATAAAAGGATATTACTTTTGAGTTTTAGTTACTGTAATTCAAAGAAAATAGGAATGAGTTATCTTTGTATATTCTGTACTTCATGCGATTCCTATCCTCGACTTGTTTTATTTTTTTTTCTTCTCCGTCTTGTTTCATGGTTGATCTACATAGACTAAAAGATCGGTCTTACCGTCTTTATTTTGGTTTATGATAACCTACACCGCTATAAGAGTTTGATTTTTGTTCTTCTATTATTTTATTTTATTCAAAATTTGTTGTTTTGGTTACAACCTGATGGGGTTTGTCAAATCTAGAAAAAATTTTCAAATTTTTTTTATACAAATCGAAAACTAAAAGATATTTTTGCTTTTTATTTTAAATTTCATAACTGGGTAATTCTTAATATTGTAGGGCTTTAAAACTTTTTATGTTGATCTCTTTCAATATTTTTGTGTTGCAAGGAAAGTTTAAATATGTTTTTGGTGTATTTTTGCTAGGACAGTTTACCTTTGGTTGGTCCAACAGCGGTTCAATTTTTTCTATAGCATATCCATGTACTTGTTAATTAAGGAAATTTAAGTACTTTAGTATGGTGTATTTGATGTTTTTGTCCCACCGCAATTTTCATGAACCTAGCGAGGCTCTGGTAACCATAATTTCCATTTCAAGTAAAATGTCGGTAGCATATCTTTTGATTTTTGTTGTAGTTAAAGTTTATATTTCTCCATATATTATGTATTGTACCTGTATCTGTTTTTTTAACTAATATAATTTTAGCATTTAGTTCAATCTACATGTGTAGATCATCTAATCATGGAAATTTTATAGCTCATGTGAAACAACGTGATGTTGAAATCATTGTTGGTTATGTTTTTTTTTTGGTCCGGTTTTATAAATCGTGACACTCTTGGTTGTTTTTCTTCGGGATCCAACTATCATCTCATAAATCATTGATTGCGGAAAGGATACCCCGTCATTCTCAATCACTAAGAGGATGAATTTCCTATCACGTATAAACCGTTTTGACACTTCTATCATTCGTGATAGAAGGGCTCAGGACCCTATATTGATAGTTTTATCATAAGTGGAGACGTCATCTTCCAAAACTAGTTTGTGGCGACATACATATTGCTAGCAAAAGAAGACAATTAATTGGGTACCAATGGAAAATGAAGAATTTTCATGATTATAATGAATTATCAATATAATTTTATCTTTTTAGGTAGTTTTAATCTTGTTTGTTTTAGCTTATCATATGTAATTTTCTTTTATCCTTTTGTATATCTATTAGGGTTCCCTGTAGCAAACTCTAAATCTGAAGAAAAAAAGTTTTCAATGCCACGTCTCAGGAAAATAATTTTTTTAACGCTTTCGAAACATGTTAAAGTTAGCTTTTTACACCTATGAATGGCTCTTACCCGTTCGGTAAGTTATTATTTTGGTGATGACTAATGAGAACTGAGAAGGTCCAAAATGTTTATGGATTACAGACAAAATAAAGATCTGGGACTAATTTTTGGACTTTAGATTTTATTTTTCGATTTCTGACAAAATAAATATCTCAACATGATAAGCTTTTCTAACAGGCACAACATTTAAATCACTTCAAAAGTAGAAAAAAAAAATGTAACTATACTTAATGAAAATGATTAAAACAAAAAACAAAAATACTAGCCCTATTGTTTGTGTCCCAAGGGTTATCTCGACTGATATAACCTCGTGTGACCTGCATACCCAAAAACCAACCCCCTGAGTGTGAGTGTATAGGTTGGGAATGAGGTTATGTCTCTCGGGATATATAACCTGTGGTATAACCCACGTTAGGTGTAGCAACTCTGTAAGAAAAAAGAAGACCTTACAAATATCATATTTTCTCGGGGACTCGAGTGGAGCTACAAATAAGCAAAACACATCTGAACCATCATATTCGATTGACCCATTTTAAAACTAAGAAAAAAGAAGACCTTACAAATATCATATTTTCTCGGGGACTCGAGTGGAGCTACAAATAAGCAAAACACATCTGAACCATCATATTCGATTGACCCATTTTAAAACTACTTAATTGAATAATTGACCCACTATTAAGCAGAAGATATTTGAAAAAACAATTGGATATTGGACTGAAGAAGGATGAAACCTTCAAAATAAAAAAAACACCCATTCGAACAACATAGAAAATAATTGAATGCACCAAACAGACTCGGGGATATGAAATTTTCTTGAGGAATCTTACATTCAAACTCAATATATAATAGAAAGACAAGTTGAAATAATAGTTGGGCTAATAAAAGGATGCTACTTTTCATTGCCTTGGAAGTCAAAAAGTCAGAATGTAGTTTAGGTACACTATTTCAGAGTGACTTCTTGAAGCAAAAAAGTTAATTTTTTTGTGAAGCAAATTGTTTTTTCTTATGACTTCTGAGATTAAGTTCTGCTTATGGTATCCAAACATCCTCTTAATGGTTAATTATTTGATAGACACATTTTTATGTCTAAATTGTGCTCAATTCTCTATATTACTAGTGCTCGATTTTATAATTTATGGGTTTTTATGTCTTTGTAGGTATTTTTGGGAAATAAATATTTGTGGAAAAATCGACTCAAAAAGTTGATAAAGGCACCGAGAAAAATTGATAAAGGCACCTGGAGAAATTGATAAAGGCACCCACCATATGGATTAGGGGAACCTTTCATTTTTCTTTTGAATCCGAAATTGGCGGGAATGAATTCTTTACGTGAGAAAATGAATCTAGGTTATTTGAAACCGAGTTTTAAGGGAGTTAGGAAGTTGTTTTATATCTCAAAGTGATTAAGCAGTCAAAATATATCAAAACACGTCACTTCAGAGTATTGTTTGCTGTGAAAACATGTTAGAAAACACGAGTCGTACCGCAAAAAGGAGATATCCCTGATTTTTGTTTAACACGAGATTGAATCTGTTTTTGGAAGATATTTTGGGTCTTTATCGTTTAAGGAAGTCTTTTAGGGTTTATTAATCCTACAAATAGCGAAGAGAAACAAGAAAAAATCATCTGGAGTCGGGAGAAAAAATTCAGAGAAAAAATAATAATTTACGTTGGTGAAGAAGAAGAATGAGTACAGACCACAGGAGAAAACAGTCCCTGTTTGCGTTACCTTTCCTTTCTTCTTTTACTGCGCCCACAAGCCGTCTTTTATTCTTTGTTTTATTTTCTCTCTTCAGCAACACAAAAAACAATCTCGGCAACACTTATTATAATACCCCAATTCGGCAGCGCCGAATGGAATATATGTAATGGTTTGTCCTTTCTTAACATCGAGGCCTTTTCAGCACAACTGGCTCAGAGTTGGCAAAAAGCTCTGCAGTTAAGCGTGCTCGGACGGGAGTAATTCAGGGATGGGTGACCTCCCGGGAAGCTGCTGCTGGATGACCGGAGCGGTGCCCGTAGAAAACCCCACACTGCCGGATGACCGCAGTGGCTAAGTGGGGACAATATCGGTGGAAGGTCGGTTCATTACAAAATGGTATCAAAGCCGACGACGGGTCACCTGCCAAGGGTGAGAGAGTACGCTGGACGGGGTGTTCCAGGTATTGGTCTCATAGGTGGTAGGGAACGTCGGAGATCTGGGCTTGAATATATTCTGGAGCCGAGGACGACTCCAATTTAAGGTGGTGGTATTGTAATACCCCAATTCGGCAGCGCCGGATGGAATATATGTAATGGTTTGTCCTTTCTTAACATCGAGGCCTTTTCAGCACAACTGGCTCAGAGTTGGCAAAAAGCTCTGCAGTTAAGCGTGCTCGGGCGGGAGTAATTCAGGGATGGGTGACCTCCCGGGAAGCTGCTACTGGATGACCGCAGCGGTGCCCGTAGAAAACCCCACACTGCCGGATGACCGCAGTGGCTAAGTGGGGACAGTATCGGTGGAAGGTCGGGTCATTACACTTATATCCGTAGTTGTTTTCTGTCTTACTTCTGTTTTACTCTTCTTTTAAGCACTTTGAGTTATGAACATGTATTTTGAGAGAGTGTTTAACATGAGGAGCTAGAACCTATTGCTGGGGCGACGGAGGAAGCCATTTTTCCAATAATAAAGTGGTATATTCATCTTATTAATTTTTTACAATTCTTTTATGATTATTTGCTTTGAATTAAATTTGAAATACTAATTTTTATCAATTAGTTGTGCTTTCTTTTGATGAGTCATGCTAATTTAGAGCTATTGATGTCTCATACTTTTGATTTACAACTATTATTTTGAAAATCTAACTTTGGCATATTTAGAATCAATTGAATGTATGAGTTGCAAGAATATTATTAATGCTAAATCACTTGAAAAATTGGATAATGGTGGAATCCTTAGTCTCAGTTCTTTCCATAATCTGAAATCAATTCTATTTTAATTTTCTTTATTTTTAATATTAAAAATTATGTTTAAAAATCAAATCTTTGCAAGTCTGAGTATTGAATCTTTTACCACTATTTCTAGAAAATTGTATTAGGATAACTTTTATTATTTATGTAATTTTTCTTTTACTTTTGGACTTTATTTTGAGATTTTGGACATTATTATTATTTTTAAACTTTACGGAAGGGTAATTTAAATATAAACTGCAACAGGGAAGGACGACAATTACTATATTGTCTCGGCCCCTCGGGTTCGTACACTGACATAGGAGTCGGTGCCCCGAGTCGACTACAACCGATTCATCCCCCGTCTGGTACGGGAGGTAAAACTCAATCAACCCACGAATCCCCTGTAAGTGGGTTTACTGTATTTCTTCGTATGCATATATATTGAGGAACTGAATACAGAATTAATTTCTATTAAAGGGCAAGAACTGGCCATACAAGATAAGGACTCAGATTTCATCACCGTTTCCTTTTTGCCTGCTTTAGGAACACGTTACCAAACGCGAACCTAAGCTTAAAATTTTGACTAGAAAGAGAATGGTAGGGTAACGAGCTTATAGGAAAGTCAATTCAAAAGGACTGTATTGGTTCCTCTGTTATCCTAACTCAAAGTTCGGGAAGATTATTTTAAGTTGATTCGAGCCGCCTTGTAACCCAAGGAAACGTTGCCAAAGAGACAGGATTATCAAAGCTCCTTAGAGCTTATCCTGTTTTTATTCGACTTAATCTAATTTGGATCCTTCTAAGAGGTTTTCTAAAACTGTAGCTAGTTATCTTTTGAAAGAATAAAAGCTGGTCTAGAAACAATCTAAGTTGAGCCATCATGCTTTTTGTTTGCTAGATTCAATAGGTTTGATTTGGTTGAGTCAGTCTTGCTTGTGATTGTTTAGAATTCCCTTCCAATTATGATTTATTTTAATTTTAATTTTTTAGTGTATGCCAAGACCGCTCGAAATCATCACTGAGCGAGCTTGGACAAGAGACACTCTAGGTCGTTTGATTAGTGATAAACCTAGTAGTTTTGTCCCTGGAAAAGAGGACCTTGAAGACTCTTCTTTTGAGGGCCCTGTTTTTGGAAATTTCAATTTTGAGAACTTGACACTGTGTAAAGAATATACTCTTAGTCCTTTGATAGTGCCATCAATGGCAACTTTAAAAGCAAACTATGAGTTAAAACCCGACTAGGACTTCTCGTCCATCATGTATCAAGTTAGCTGAAACTGAAGCAAACTATGAGTTAAAACCTGGGACCATACAGATGCTCCCTATCTTCTTAGGGAAATAAAATGAAAACCCCTATTTCCATGTTAGGGATTTTGAGGAAATATGTAGTACCATCAGGATTAAGTACCTAGATGATGAAGAATTCAAACTTAGATTGTTTTCTTTTTCACTAAGAGACAAAGTCAAATCTTGGCTATATAGTTTGACTTCTAAGTCCACTGAAACCTATGAACAACTTACATCTGCCTTTTTCCAGAAGTTTTTCCCTAGGCACAAAACATCATCTATTAGGCAGCAGATTTGCACATTTGCTCAACAAGAGGAAGTATCTTTATATAGGTATTTGGAAAGGCTCAATAACTTATTATCACAATGTCCTCATCATGGTTTAGAAAAAGTAAGGCTAGTTCAGATTCTCTACGAGGGTTTAGATTATTCGTCAACAACCATGGTTGATTCTTTATGCATAGGTGGTTTGAAAATAAAACTGTAGATGGTGCGATGACATTTTTGAATGAAATCGCCGAAAAAACCCAGCAGTGCGAAAATAGTAGGGAGCCCCAGAAAAAAATTCTTCTAAGTAGAGGAAATGTCAATAGGATAGAAGGATCTTTTGAATCAGATACCAAAGTAGCGGCTATATCAAAAAAGTTAGAAGCTTTAGAACTGAGTCAATCTAGTTGTAGAATTGAGACCAAGTCATTTTGGGAAGGAAAGACTGTTGAAGCGCAAGCCCATGCTCTTTATAATAACACTAGATTTGATAATCATCAGAAGTTTGACCCTTATTCAGAAACCTATAACCCTGGTTTGAGAAACCATCCTAACCTTTCATGGTCTAAGGGCCAGAGTCAAGGTCAGTCTAGTAATTCTAAGGCTCCCCCGGGTTTTGGTTATACTAAGAATCCTTCAGGACCGGCACAATTCAAAATCCGATAGATAAGACGATCTTGAGTTAAGAAGAGTCTCTCGCCTTATTAACTCAGAACACTACAAATTTTCAGAAGTCAGTCAACCAAAGTTTACAAGAAAATCAAAAGATGTTCAGGCTAACAATCAGGCTATTTCCAATTTAGAAACCTAGGTTGGTCAAATCGCTGAGTCTTTGAAAGAAAGAGAAAAAGGCAAGTTCCATAGTCAACCACAACCCAATCCTAAAGGAATTCATGAAGTATCTACTGGTGAGAAATCATCAAAGCATGTGAATGCAATTAGAACCCTTAGGAATGGGAAAGTGGTAGATAACAAGGTAACCATGCCTGATAGTGAACATATTATAGTTCACCCTTCTGAGCCAGTAGCTGAAGAGACTGACGAAGTCTCTAAAGAGCCCGATGCAGTTCCTCATAAGCCAAATTTTGTGCCCAGATTCCCGTTCCCACAACTGTTAGCACCAACAAAGAAGGAATCCAACTTTAACAACGTATTTGAGGTTTTTAAGCAAGTCACGATCAACCTTCCATTATTAGATGCAATTAGGAAGATTCCTACTTATGCCAAGTTTCTTAAGGATATGTGTACGCGAAAGCGAAAGCTTAGTGTACAAAAGAAAGCCTTGTTATCTAGTCATGTGAGTTCAATTATCCAGAACAATAGAACTCCTAAGTACAAAGATCCAGGTTCCCCAACTATTTCTTGTACAATAAGTAACTACTGTGTGTAGAAACCGTTACTTGACTTAGGAGCCAGTGTGAACTTACTTCTGTACCATGTGGTTTAAAACCTACTCAGATAACACTACAATTAGATGATAGGTCTGTGAAAATTCCTCGTGGTGTCATAGAGGATGTTCTTATTGAGGTCGATAAGTTTATTTATCCAGTGGATTTTGTTTTCCTTGATACCCAACCTATCCCTGACCTAGAGAATCAGATACCTGTGATATTAGGTCGCCCGTTTTTAGTTACATCTAATGTGATCATTAACTGTCGAAATGGTATTATGAACTTATCTTTTGGTAATATGACTATTGAGATGAATATTTTCAATATTAGTAAGCAACCACCTGAGCTAGATGACACGTGCATTGAAGAGGTGAACATGATATGAACATTAGTTCGGAAGTCATTACCAAACACTTTGTTAGAATATCCATTAGAGAAATGCCTAGCCCACTTTGGGTTTGATTTTGATGACGATAGTATTATTAATGAGGTGAACGCTTTGTTAGATTCATCCCCTTTGATAGATATAGTAATGGATGGAAACCTAAATTCGAACCACTACCAGTTTCTAAATATACCCTAATTCCTTCTTTAGAAGAGCCTCCTAAGTTGGACCTTAAACAACTACCAGATACCCTAAAGTATGTGTATTTAGGCCCATCTGATACTTTGCCTGTGATTGTAGCATACGACTTGGATAGTAACCAGGAAAGTAGGCTAGTGACCGTGCTTCAAGACAATAAGGAAGCTTTAGGGTGGACCACAATAGACATTAAGGGTATAAGTCTTATTGTTTATATGCATCTGATTCATTTAGAGGGTGATACCAAACCGTCTAGGGAAATGCAACGTCGACTTAACCCTAACATGAAAGAAGTAGTTCGAACTGAGGTGCTTAAGTTGTTAGATGCGGGTATTATCTACCTTATTTCAGACAGTAAGTGGGTCAGCCCCATTCAGGTTGTTCCCAAGAAATCAGGTATCACTGTAGTCCAGAATGATAACAATGAGTTAATCCCAACCCGAGTGACCACGGGGTGGCGTGTTTGTATTGACTATAGAAAATTGAACAAGGTCACAAGGAATGACCAATTTCCCTTTTCTTTCATCGACCAAATGCTTGCGAGATTAGCTGGACATAGCTATTATTGCTTGCTAAATGGTTTTTCTGGTTATAATCAGATTGTTATTACCCCAGAAGACCAAGAGAAAACAACTTTTACTTGTCCCTTTGGTACCTTTGCATATAGACGCATTCCTTTTGGGTTGTGTAATTCACCCGCTACTTTTCAGCGTTGTATGATAAGCATATTTTCTGACATGGTAGAACGGTTTTTAGGGGTCTTTATGGATGATTTTTCAGTATTTGGGTCATCTTTTGATGAGTGCTTGCATCATTTGACATTAGTGTTGACTAGGTGTAAGGAAAAGAATTTAGTGCTTAATTAGGAAAAATGCCATTTCATGGTTCGATCAGGAATTTTTTTAGGGCATATCGTATCTTCTAAGGGTATAGAGGTAGACAAAGCCAAAGTTGACCTTATTAAGACTTTACAGGTTCCCAAAACTGTACGAGATGTTAGGTCATTCTTAGGGCATGTAGGTTTTTATCATCGATTCATTAAGGATTTTATCTTGATTTTTAGACCTATTTGCAATCTGCTTGTAAAAGATGTTAAGTTTGTCTTTGATGATGCTTGTTTAGAGGCTTTTGAGAAGCTTAAAACCTTACTCACTACCTCCCACATAGTCTAGGCACCTAATTGGAACCTACCCTTTGAGATAATGTGTGATGCTTCGAATTATGTTATTGGTGTTGTGTTAGGTCAGCGAGAAAACAAATTACTTCATGTGATTTACTATGCCAGCAAAACTCTAAATGATTCCCAACTGAACTACACCACCGCAGACAAGGAACTGTTAGCCATTTTTTTTGCCTTACTCAAGTTTAGATCCTATCTCTTAGGTTCTAAGGTTATAGTCTTTACTGATCATGCTGCTTTGAAGTACCTTTTTTCCAAGAAGGATACTAAACCTAGATTGATTAGATGGATCCTTTTGTTACAAGAATTCTCTATAGAAATTAGAAACTAAAAGGGTGCAGAAAATGTAGTAGCAGACCACTTGTCTAGACTTGTTGTGGAGTCCCCTAATGATTCTCCTCCTGTGAGAGATAGTTTTCCTGATGAACAACTATTTTTTGTTTCCCAATTACCTTGGTTTACGAATATAGTGAATTATCTTGTTACTGGTCGAATGCATCAACACTGGGATAAACAAGATTGTTCTAGGTTTTTAGCCGAGGTAAAAAATTTCTTTTGGGACGATCCTTATTTGTTTAAGTATTGTCCAGACCAAATTATTAGGAGATGTATACCTGAGAGTGACCAGTCCAGTATTATTTCCTTTTGTCATGATCATGCTTGTGGGGGTCACTTTAGTGCTAAGAAGACTGTTGCTAAGATATTGCAGTGTGGATTCTACTGGCTTCGATTTTTAAAGAAACCTACAATTACTGTGTTGCTTGTGAGCGCTGCCAGAAGTTAGGAACCATTTCTCGTAGAAATACGATGCCTTTGAACCCTATTTTAGTTATTGAGGTCTTTGATGTTTGGGGCATTGATTTTATGGGTCCTTTTCCTAATTCTTTTGGTTATTTTTACATCCTTGTCGTTGTAGACTATGTATCTAAGTGGGTAGAGGCAATTTCGTGTAAAACAAATGACCACAAGGTTGTGGTCCAGTTTTTGTATGATAACATATTTGCACGTTTTGGTACACCGCGAGCTATAATTAGTGATGGAGGTTCACACTCTTGTAATCGACCGTTTAAGCTTTTGATGAAGAAATATGGTATTACCCACAAAGTAGCTACCCCATATCACCCACAGACTAGTGGTCAAGTAGAGGTTTCCAACAGGGAGATAAAACGTATTCTAGAGAAAACAGTTAATCCTAATAGGAAAGCATGTTCGTTAAGGCTTACTAATGCCTTATGGGCTTACCGTACTGCGTTTAAGACCCCCATTGGAATGTCACCCTATCGTCTAGTTTTTAGCAAGGCATGTCACCTTCCCGTCGAGTTAGAACATAGAGCATATTGAGTTGTAAAGCAGTTAAATTTTTCACTTGACAAGGCAGTAGCTCACAGGAATCTCCAGCTCAATGAGTTGGAAAAGATTCGGAAAGAAGCATATGATAGTGCTAGGGAGTATAAGGAAAAATGAAACTTGTGCATGATAAAAATATTTTAAGAAAGTCATTTTTCCAGGTCAAAAAGTTCTTCTGTATGATACTCGTTTGTATTTATTCCCCGGGAAGTTACGCTCTCGGTGGACCGGTCCTTTTGTTATTTGCACTGTTTTTCCTCATGGTGCTATTGAGATTGAGACTCAAGATGGTAGAAGTCCTTTCAAGGTTAATGGTCAAAGATTAAAACCATTTTTAGAGCCTTTTCCTACAGGTGATGTTGAGGAGGTGTCTCTAGAGGACCCTGTTTACCTTGATTGACCATCAAGGTTGTTTATATACATTAGTAGATTTTTGTAGGTTTTTATTATTCGTTTTTAGGTTTTTATTTTCTGTCTTATTCTCCATAGAAGGATTATTACGCTTCACCCAGGTACTATCTTTCTGACTTGCCTCTTTATTCCTCTCTTTACTTATCTATTGGTACTACTCTTTATTTTGAAATATTGAGGACAATGTTTGATTTAAGTTTGGGGGTAAGGGAGAAACTTTTTAGTGCAATAATAAAACTCCAAAATTTAGAAGCTTGCGAACAATTCAGGATGACACTAACCATTCTAGGTAGATAGAAACTTAGCTTTTTTTCTATAGGAATTGGTGTGCCCAGTTAAATGGTCTATTCATAAAAGGACAGAGTTCAGATGTTAGAAACAATATGATAGTTGTCACCATATCTCGGAGTCTATCTCGACCATATCACTTTCTGTTTTTATTTTTATAATTTTTGTATTTCTCTAAGTGATTTGGTGGGGCACCAATATCGAATTGTTATCGCTTCCAGGATGAAATAGAGTGTTTAATATCAAGCCCCATTTTTATCTTAAAAAGAATTCGAGTATTGACACTTTGATAGAAATATGTTGTGTTCTCCATGTCTATATTGCCTAAGCAAGCTTGGAACGCAGGATCCATGAGAACTATCATGTAAGATGCTGAAAAGGAACTTGCGCTTGGATTCAATTTGATCCAATCATGTTGTCAGTATATTTATAATTGTTTTATTTTTAATAAATCGATCGATGTGACCCTTGTATATACCAGTTGAGTCGATATTAGTATTAGGATTAAGACCAGTTAGAGCGTATCTAAATCCATTAGGATTCATCCTGTCATTGACCTTCAAACAGATATGCGAAACACCATTCACCTTAGTCAACATGCGCAAACTTCATTTTGTCTATATCCATCTTCTAAATCTTTTCATGTGATTGTACTTTGATAGATTCTGAGTATCGTGGTTGAACAACTATCTAAGTAGAGCTTCGATAGACATATTTTTTGTGTCTAAATTGTGCTCAATTCTCTATACTACTAGTGCTCGATTTTATACTTATTATGGGTTTTTATTTCTTTGTAGGTATTTTTGAAAAATAAAATTTGTGGAAAAATCGACTCAAAAAGTTGATAAATGCACCCAAAAAATTACTAAAGACACCTAGAAAAATTGATAAAGACACCCACCAGATGGATTAGGGGCACCCTTCATTTTTCTTTTAAATCTTAAATTGGCGGGAATGAATTCTTTAGGTGAGAAAATGAATCTGGATTATGTGAAACCGATTTTTAAGGGAGTTAGGAAGTTGTTTTATATCTCAAAGTGATTAAGCAGTAAAAAATATCAAAACACGTCACTTCTGAGTATTGTTTGCCGTGAAAACAGGTTAGAAAACACAAGTTGTACCGAAAAAATGAGATATCCCTGATTTTGGTTTAACACGAGATTGAATCTGTTTTGGGAAGATATTTTGGGTCCTTATCGTTTAAGGAAGTCTTTTAGGGTTTATCAGTCCTACAAATAGCAAAGAGAAACAAGAAAAAATCATCTGGAGTCGGGAGAAAAAATTCATAGAAAAAAAATAATTTCCACTGGTGAAGAAGAAGAAGGAGTACAGACAACAGGAGAAAACAGTCGCAGTTTGTGTTACCTTTTTTTTTTCTTTTATTGCATCCAGAAGCCGTCTTTTATTCTCTGTTTTATTTTCTCTCTTCAGCAACACAGAAAACAGTCTCAACAACACTTATATCCGTAGTTGTTTTCTGTGTTACTTCTGTTTTTCTCTTCTTTTAAGCACTTTGATCTGTGGACATGTATTTTGAGAGAGTGTTTGACATGAGGAGCTAGAGCCTATTGCTGGAGCAACGGAGGAAGCCATTTTCCAATAATAAAGTGGTATATTTTTATCTTAATTAATTTTTTGCAATTCTTTTATGATTATTTTCTTTGAATTAAATTTGAAATAATGATTTTTATCAATTATTTGTGTTTTCTAGTCATGCTTAGTTTAGAGCTATTGATGTCTCATACTTTTGATTTACAACTATTATTTTGAAAATCTAACTTTGGCAATATTTAGAATCAATTGAATATATAAGTTGCAAGAATATTGTTAATGCTAAATCACTTGAAAAAATGGTTAATGGTGGAATCTTTAGTCTCGGTTCTTTCCATAATATGAAATCAATTCTACTTTAATCTTCTTTATGTTTAGTATTAAAAATTAGGTTTAAAAATCAAATTTTTACAAGTCTGAGTATCGAATATTTTACCACTATTTCTAAAACATATCATTATTGTACTTCAAAGAAACTGGGAGTGAGTTAAATGTTTTTTCTATATTTTGTGCTTTTTAACCCTTCCGGTTAAAACTCAAAAGTACATCTTAATTGGGCATCCATGATAAAGATATTCTTCATGCACCAAAATATTAAATATGAAAAAAAGAAGTTTGTAATACCATGTCTAAAGAAAAGTAGTTTCTAACGCCTTCCAAAAATGTTGGTATCAGAATCCAAATACGAGAAGGTGGTCCTTCTTTTTTCATCTAGGTTTGGTATTGAGAATTGAGAAGAGTCAAAATTTTCATAAAATACGAGGGGGGGAACACAAAATAATAGACAAATTTTTGGATTTAAATGTTTGTATGTCAATTTCTGACAAAATAAACATCTCAAAAATATTCATAAGGGTTATAGGATATAAAAATGATTGTTTTGGGATCTTTATTTTGTCAGAAATTAAAAAATAGATATTAAATCCAAAAAGTTGTCTATTATTTTGTTTTATGGGATAAAAGAGCGTCCAAGAGATTGCATCCATGCATGGTAATAGACATTACAAAAATCAACTTGTATTGACCGTTTGATTTTTCTTTCCTTTAACTGATTTCATATTGGTGAATTATTAAAAATTAGCTCTTGGATTCAATCTACTGGGTTTTTTTTTATACCTTTCTTTGATAGTTCTAAGTTCTTGCTTTACTTTTCTTTTTCCGATTAGTTTAAGGCTTAGTCTTTTTTATAAAACGTCTATGCTTTTTAATGATTCTCATATTCTAATTTATGTTTATTTTCATGGAAAAATAATAATCTTCTTATTAGCATTTTATGTTCATCCATTTGTGAGTTAACCAGTTGTGGATCTCTGGAAACAATATCCTTTTCAATCTCTCAACAATGGTGTCAAATCAAGCAATATTGAAATCCATCATTTTCATTGTGGTTTTACTCTTGATTCTCTTTGTATTATCCCTGAGATCAAAAATCCCATTTCTACTATTTCTCTGAGTCGGCAATAGCCGATGCAAAGCTAAAAAAAATCCCCCTTGACCAAGTACAAGTTTGGAAACTATTACGTCCATACCAGTTGCCTAAAGTTTCTCTGCCAACTCATCTCGAATTGGTTCACCGACAATAATCTTTTCCAATCTCCTAAACATATTATTGAGTTAACCAACATCCATCATTTTAGGTACTTTTACATATCTAAATATATCTCTCGCAATCTTCTTTATCCTAGGTATAACAATATAAATACCAACCCCCAAACCATCATTTTGTGTTACTATAAATCTCCTCCTAAAAGCAACCTTCTTCTACAAACAATAGATGTCATTCCCCAAACTCATGTTGTGGGCATTACCTCTCAGTTGAAGTCAACCAATATTGGTTCTTTTAAGCCACAAAGAATAACGCTTGGCTCTTCTAAGGCTATCGATAATGCTTTTGAAACTTGGTCCAATAACATTATTGCAAAAATAATATGTCCAAATTTCATTGGAGTGAGAGAAGTGCAGGAAGAAATCCACATCATATGGAAGAGATGCAAGAAAATGAGTTCAAGGTATGTTGTTAAGTTTACAACTCCAAATGAACAGGTGGAGGTTTTAAAAAGTCCCCTTGGACTATGAAAAGTTGACTTCTGGCTGCGCAAAAATATGATCCAAAAAATCCTCTTGGAGATATTAAATTTCCAAACCAAGTATCTGGGAAAAATTCAAAAATCTCCAGTTGGAGCATCTAAATGTAGAGGTTATTGATATGATAATTCAGGATTGGGAAGAAAAGTGAAGATTGATCCTCCAAATGTTGTAACACCCGTATTTTTGACTAAGGGACAAAATTGTAATTTTACGTACGATGGGAAAAACAATCACTCAGGGGTAAAGTAGTAGTTTTATACATAAGGGGTAAAACGATCATTAGGGGTGAAATAATAATTTTACACACCAGGGGAAAAATGGTTACTCAAAGGTAAATTATTAATTATACATATCGTGGGCAAAACGGTCATCTTATAATTAAAGTGAAAAGTCATATTCATCAAGTTTTGAGCGATGGGCAAAATAGTCATGGTTAATCATGGTGACGGTAAATGAATGTCCCTTACCCTTTTTTCCAAATATGTGGAAATGCTATTAACACATATATACGGAGGGGAGGGGATACTTTGGTATTAGCTATTCTAACCAGAAAGCGGATTTTTCTAGCTATGCTAATGAGAGGATTTGCCTAGCTATGCTAACCAGAAAGTGAAATTGCCTTAGCTATGCTAACCAGAAAGCGGATTTTACCTTAGTTATGCTAACCAGAAAGTGGATTTTTCTAACGTGTGGTCGATGGATGTCCTCTCCCCTTCTCTTATATTCTTGTAAAAATGCGAGTAAAACATATATAATGAGGAGGTGTTGGTTGAAAAACGATGATACTTAGCTATCCTCACTAGAAAGGGGATTTGCCTAGCTATGCTAACGAGAAAGAAGATTTTCCTAGTTATGCTAATGAGAAAGCATATTTTCCTAGCTATGCTAACTAGAAAGCGGATTTGCCTAACGTGCAGCCGATGGATGTCCTCTCCCCTTCTTTTATATTCTTGTAGAAATGCGAGTAAAACATATATAAGGAGAAGGTGTTGGATGCTTAGTTATGCTAACAAGAAATCGGATTTTCCTAGCTATGCTAACGAGAAAGCGTATATGCCTAGCTATGCTAACGAAAAAGCGGATTTGCCTTAATCATGCTAATAGAAAGACACATTCGGATTAGCAATGTTTAGCCATGTTAACAGGTAAGACACATTTGGGTTAGCAATGCTTATCCATGCTAGACATGCTTAGCCGAGCTTAACCAAGATAACTATGTTTAGATTTGATGCTTAGCCGATAGAGGTTGAATGAAGCGAAAGCATCATTCATCCGTGTTGTTTACTCGAGAATACCTATTTGCATACTAAGTGGACATTAGTATGCACAATCTAGTCTTATATATTGGGAAAGTTCCTTGGCTTATATGAACTAGTCTTTGCTTGGCTTAGGGCCTTGCCACATAAGTTGGGAATTAGTAGACGCGGTTTTTGGTATCAATGTTGGCTTTGCCTTAATAGGCTTAATTTGCTTCTCCCATTCGAATTGACCCTTCAGATGAACTACGGTCATACTTGATTCCTTCGATCTACGGAGGAGGGTACGTAGGCAGCTATAATACAATGCATTAAGGTGCAGCATCTTGTCGCTCATATCATCTAATTTGGAGATGATTACGACATTTTGGTAACCCATATCATCTGGCTTGGCAGTGCGAGGCAAGAGATGATTGTTGCCACACTTGATAAGGTAGTTGCAATCCGTTTGACGTATGTTCATACTTCCTATCAAGCCATACAGTACGAACGGGATATGCCTGGTTGTTACACTCTTGGAAAGAGCAAGATCAGTGCATGCATCCAGCGCTTAGTCGAAGCAGAATTAAGGAAACGAAAAAAAATAGGTCTAAAATGGCTTATGTGCTAGTCCAAGGCATGACTTAGTCCTGGACAATGCTCGTTAATAGGTGATGCATGCCAAAGCATCACCATTGGCATTTATGGCCTAGTACCCTTTGCAGAACAAGGGTAAGTTGGTACAGTATGGAAACTGATTCGAGTATCATGCTTACAAAGCATGCTTGGAAAGGTAAATCTACCTGCATTTTCCCAGCGAGAAGTTAAGCTTTAAATCCCAGTTATTGTCATTCGAGCGGCGCATAGAGGAGTTCTAGCCTACCATGTGCATGCACCGGAGGAGGAATTTTCCGGCCCGTCACAAATGCTCATCACAAAATTAAAAGGACGGTTAAGGAAATAATCAATATGAATTTGTATTTTCCTCTCAAGAGAGGATTTTAGCTCAAAACTACCTTCGGGGGTGAAGCCTAGATCAAGTATCACCGGGAAAAGCATACTTATAACATTTATGATTAATGTTTTTTTACTGATCATTCAAAAGAAACATGTGAAGGGACTGTCTACCAACTTCAATGTGATGTTATGTCAGCTGAAAATATAAGGATTTTTATATTCAATATGGTATAGGGCGCATACTGGTGGTGGTGAGGAGGATATAACCGGTGTCGAAAATAATTGAGCTAAAAATGATGTGGTTGCTGCAAATGGAGATAGGGTATGAATAACAATATAACTAACCATTATGGGAAGATGAGTTTCGTCTAAACAAAAGAATGAGGAATGCTGATTCGATTGAGGGAAGTAGCAACAATCAGGAAGATCATGGTGATATTTCAATACCCAAAAGTGAAATTAATACCAAATCCAAAAACCCTAATCTTGAGTTGTTTTGATTTTGGTGAATAAAGATGTGACAGACCGGAAAATTTTTGCTTCCAGCGGGTCGGGTTTCGGTCCATTAGGCCAGCTCGAACTTCCCGATACGCCACTCGAAAAAACGGACTTTTAAATTCTTGGGACCAATTCGATCTTACCAAGCAAATGTTCATCGATTTTTCCCAAACTGCTTTATAAGCAGACAAACATAATCTTTATATATTTTCTTGGTTCATCGAATCCGTCAAACTGCGTTACAGTTTTTGATATCATTTCTTACATTTATCGATACCAACAGATGATATGAATTATTACCACATTTGGTAACAATCATCCCTTATAAAACACCAAACTTTTATATTTCAAGGATCATCGAATCCTACATATGATTCCCATTGTTTCCTTAGGTAGATATAATATCTCCTGCCAGAATAGTCGGATAACAACCACCGTTACAGCTAATGGTCTCCCGGGTTGCCACTCGTAAGTGGGAGCTAACAGGCCAGACAACACACACCGTTCCAGCGACGGGTGAGGATGATCAGTCCCGTTGTCTACCACCTTTCCAGCGATGGTCTTCCGGATAGCCACCTGTAGGTGAGAGCCCCAGTGGGCCTGGCAATTCACAGTACTAGTTCAAGCTCAACCGACTATCTTTTGCAAATGATATGAACTACTCCAAAGAGTTAGTAATCATTTCTAGATAGATGGTATAAACTGCCACTATAGGAAATAACCATCCCTTCTCAGATGATATAAATTACCTGGAATGGTAACAATCATCTCTATCACATGTATCAGACAGATCATATGAGTTACCTAGTATGGTAATTATCATCTCCTACCGCACGTTTTGTACATTTATCAGATGATATGAATTACCTTGGATGGTAATAATCATCTCCCACTAAGTAGTATGAACAGCCAGTAATTGGACTGCAACTACCTCGAGAAGATTGCAATCGTCTCCAAATAAATAGTATGAATTGCCGCGCAGCAACCAACATTTTTAGATGATATATGAACAATCTTGTGCTGAACCGCAGAGCGACTGCCTACGTACCCTCTTCGTAGCTCGAAGGGATCAAACACGACCGTAGTTCGTCTACTTTGTTGTAGATAGTATGAACTATCCATAATGATAACAACTATCTCTTACTAGATGATATGAACTATCTCATTTAGATAGTAATCATCTCTTAAAACGGATATTATGAATTGCGTAGCAAAAACTATCTCATTTTATAACGTCATTAACAGTATCATAACTGTGAGATACCACGGCACCAAATTAGAGCAAAGTCATGTCTCATACAACAACAAGAATAATTAGAGCCTGTGCCATTACATCTTATCACTGAATTTTAAACTAAGTATTGAAAATAAAACATAGAGTTGAACAAATTATAGTCAAGGCATCATTTTGGAAAGCAAAAACTACAATACTTCCTTTGCAGTGCAATACAGAACATATAAGAACTAAACGATATAAACGTTCCTCGTGTACTGGCTAAAGATTTAGAGTTACACAAATAGTAGAGCATAAATTAAGACATGCCCATGCAGTTAGAGAAATGATGACTAAAGGTTTACATGACTTATCAAATCTTTAAGTATTTAACATCTGTCCGGTGAAGCTGATGATGTCGATCAACACCGCACAATAACCAAATCAGCACTATTATCTATTTCTTCACTACTTAAATTATCTCTTACCATCAAGATTAAATAACTTACATATATCAACTACTCGAAGAATATCCACAATATCATACGTATATATGAATCCCCATGTTTACTGTATTTCACCTAAGAAATATTTAATTTAAAGTTCAAATAGTAAGTACTTCAAGTTCTGGCTTGTAATGACAATATGACCTACTTCAAGTATCATGCAACTTATAGGCTGACAAGATGCCCAGATATAAGCAGCAACAAAAATGAGATCTACTGCTGCAAAGAGAAGTAAATTACCAAATCCCAAGGAGGACCACAAGAACTGAGTCTAGTCCGTGTCCTAAAGAACGACTGAACTTAATATTAAAGAAGGTAAATCGAAAGGGATTGTAACATGTATAAGGTAGGAAATGTAGAACACATCACTTAGATATCAAGCACATCCCAAGTTCTGATGGGATTCAATTGTAATTTTGGTAGAGCAGTGGAACAGATTTCACGGTTTAGTACACCACAACCCAGCACATGACTCTACACATCAAGTTACAGAGAATTCAAAATACAAAAATCTTAGTCCACTGAAATTTAAAGATCATGCATGATACAATCCCTTGGTTTTGGCAACACTAGTATATATAGCTTAATCTGACTCTTCCTGATTAATTAGTTGATTCAATTAAATAAGCCAGTTAACCACTACAAACTACGTTTATGCCAAACATTTTCTACCATATTCTAAAGTAAAAAGGCACTGCTGGCTAATATACACTCACCCTTATCACATCATATGGAAGTTCTATTTAGTACAATCACATAATAAGTTCATAACTAGATCAATCCATAAGGTACAACTCAACTGATTTATAAAGCTAAATATATTAAAAAGAGTAAGCAATTAAGTTAACCATCAATCCAGTAGGTCATGGTACATTAAATAATGTTACTGAATTTAATCCCAATATGTAGATTACAACCAACATTCACAATTCATAGTGGAACCATATTTGAATGTATAACTTAAAACCTCTTTCCCTACAGTACCACTACGGACATACCGGAACCATATTTGATCAAAACAATTAGTATTTTAGTAACTCCAAGGAACACTGATTTGGATATTCCAGTAACAACCATATGTGCACACACTCATACTACTGCATATAAATATTGAAATGCACATAATCAGCTTTATGCCAATAACTAAATTTGCGATCACCTAAAGAGTCATACAGTAAAACAATAACTAGCATAAGAAGGTAGAAAACATTTTAAATTTCCCCAAAGGGAAAGGATACCTTGCCAGGGTAAGCTAACTTGCACATCAAGATAATAGCTTAAGAAATATTCATATACCTAGTTCAATCTCAATCAAAATTCGAGTAAGAATCAAGTAGACATAATATCTTAAAGTTCAATAACAACATTCAAAGAAAAAGTTACAGGAAGACAATTCTTGTAAGCTAAAGGAATGGACTTAAAGCCCTCATCCAATACCAAGTAGTGTCCTGCATACCCCTTTCAAGTTGGGTTGCAACCAGGGACAGTAAAGAACACATTAATTGTTTTAGGATTCAAACTTCAAGGTGATTGGAAAGATTCAATAAGGTTAATACAAAAATACAATGTTACAGAGGAGTTCATGTAGTCATGGTGAATAAATTCAATTCTAGAAAAATTCAGCAGTTAAAACTATAATTTCAACGAATTTACTGCAACCCATTCAAGTATTAACAATGATCTTAATATTACGAACAGATTTGGGAAAAACCCAAATCGTTTTGAACCCTAATTTGTCTGTTTTTCAACAAATAAGAATTTACACCAAAGTACTAATCAAGCATATATTTAGTTTCATATAAAAATTTGAAAAATTGATGAGAATCATTTGGATCGATTTATTGAGAAACACTTGCCTCAAATCAAATGCTCAGGTTGAAGAACAAAATTCCTCTTCTCCATTCACAATCCAAATCAACATGCATGAACGCCATCAACAACTAGCCTCCACAGAACTTACTAACTTTTCGTGATTTCGGTCATCTTCTCTAAATTTTCAGCAAATAAGGGAAATCACCAGAGAAAGAAAAACAAAGAAAAGAAAGGAGAGAAAAATGAAGGAGAAGAAGAGAGCCCCCAAACGGAAGTTCCTTTTAATTTTTTTATTTTTTTTTAAACAGTGAAATTATCTAGATGCCCCAAGACACTATGTTTTACATGTGTCAAGCATGCTAAAATATCTCAAGGTTTCAACATTATTTATTTCATACTTCTACTAATCAAGCATATTGATTCTACTAAGGGATAATCCATTTAGGATACACATTGGATTTAGTTAAATCCGAGAAAAAATATAGATATGACAAAAGATAATCAATCCACAACTGAAACCTTATTTTTACTATGGAAGATGATGGAATTGATGGAAATATGGATGAAATTATAAAGGACAGAGAGCTCACAACGGATGATCACAATGATACTGCTAATTTGGTAATTATCTTTTCCAAATCCTTTAAACTTGAGTTTTTAAAATCTCTTTAATTTATTTGGTCACCCTATTGCTCCCGACTCTCTTTGTGGTTGGAATATTTTTAGTTGCTTGTATTTGTACGATAAAAAACATTCGATAGCTTGTAATTTTCTTATAATCATGTTTGCCCAATTGGGTTGTCTTTCCTTTGTATCCCAATTTAGCATTCACTTCTAATCTGCAGGATTTTTACACTTTTTATTTTGGTATGTACAATCCTAGTAATATCATGAGAGTTCTCTCTTGGAATGTGCAGGGTTATGGTAATAGGAAAGCTAGAAATCACTTGAGATACCTTATTAGAAGTAATGACCTTGTGAGCATAATTTTTATTGAAACCAAACAACATTTTAGCAAAATGAGAAAATTTATTAATAATCTTAATTATCCTAATTTCAGGATTGTTAACCATGTGGGTCTCTCTGATGGTATCTATTTATTATGGAAGGATGACATGGATCTGTAAATTCTTTCTATAATGTTATAAATTGCTCTCTGAAAATTGATGCTAGATATGATTTAATATACTTATCTTGTGTGTATGGTGCCTTATTAGAAGATAATAGAGCTGCTCAATATGACTTCTTAAAAGAAACTAGGTGTTTTAACACTAGTCCCTGGTTAATAACAGGAGACCTCGACTTCATCACTGATCATTCTGGAAAGAAAGTTGTAATAGGTCTTCTGATAACCAACTTACACTATTGAAAAAATCCCTTCTCTAATATTGGTCGTCAGGATATTACCTTCATTGGTAACCCCTTTACTTGGAGTAATAGAAGAAAGGGATCTAGCCTTATTTTTTAAAAGACTAGATAGAGAGATATGAAATAATAAATGGTTTTTTTTTAGATTACTCATCTCTACTATTTTTCTCATGTTGGTAGTTACCGTAACCCTATTATCTTAAGCACTTCTAGAGAGTCTTTCCCTACTAAGAAGCTAAGAAAGTTTAATAGGTGTTGGCTTATAGACCCTAGCTGTAAAAAGATTGTTATATATCACTGAAGTTCTGAGAAACCTGGCTCTTGTGCTTTAAAACATAAAAACCATCTAAGAAAAGTTAAACAAGCTTTCAGTACTTGGAATTTTTAAACTTTTAGGATCCTTCAGAACCAAAATAAAAATATAACTAATACTCCCTCTGTTTCAAAATATATGTCGGCTTTGACTAAGTTAAAATATTAAGGAGACCGGAGGAATATCCAAAATTACCCCTACCAAATGCTTTATTATTACTAAAATTAAAACTATCATTTTATTTTTAAAAGAATGAAATACAAGCAATAAAGATATTAGCACAATTATTTCCTAATTATACAAATATTATTAAAGATTTTAAATTGGGTCCCGTTAAATATCAGTTTGTGAGTATAAAATATCAAGGGTATATTTGAGAGTTTATCGAGATAATACGACTATAAACAGAAGCTGGAAACAATTTTGAAACGGACGAAAATGGAATAGAGGACAAATATTTTGAAACGGAGGGAGTAGTATTGAAAATCGTCATACCTAAGGTATTGTGGATACTAGTGACCCTAGACTTGTGGATTTGCATCAGAAGCTTGACTATTAGTATAATATTGAGGATGAATTCTGGAGACAAAAACCCAATGATAACAATCTTAAACTAGATGATAGGAATACATCATAATTCCACAATAGAGCTAATTTTAGGAAAAGAAAGACTCAAATTGAAGTTATACAAGACAAATCCGGTATTTGGTTAACAGATAGGTCTTGCTACTAATCTAATTTCTCATTTTTCAAGTATTAGTACTATGTATAATCCTGGGTCTTGGACAATTATTTATGAATAGTATTCCCTGTTATGTTACTGATGTTGATAATCAGAGTCTTGTGAGAATTCCATCTGAACAGGAAATCAAGAATGTGGTTTTCTCTTGGTTTTCACCAGCAAATATGGGATGTTATTGGCACTGACATTGTTAATATAGTATAATATTTCTTTCACTCCCAGTATATGCTTAAAGGAAATAACCATAATTTTTTGTCTTTAATTTTTATGATCATGAACTATCCCTTCAGGAATCCAATGTAAGACAAAATACTAATATTTTTGCAGTGCAGTATTGGTCCCCTCATCTGGAATATTTTGACATGATTAATTTTGATGCTTCACGTTGGAACTTAAAAAAACTACTGGAATTGGACTAATCCTTAGAAATTTTGCAGGTTATTATGCAAGGGCAAAAGCCATTCATAACACTGCACTAGCTGAGGAAAAGGTAAAGGAAATGACAATGTTAGAAGCAATTGAATTGGCCATATTTAAAGGTGTAATTAAATTAGATCTAGAAGGAGATAACATCAATGCCGTCATTGTTCTTAATGGATTTGTGGAAAGTATTTGCTGGGTTATATCAAATTTAATTGTAGATTGTCTCAGCAAGCCTAAAAATGTTAGAGCGTGGAAGTGTTTTCCCATTAAAAAAAAGGACAACTAAGTTAACAACCGATATTCTTACAACATTTGCAAGAACGAGTTTAAATTCTATAAGTTGTCCTTTTTAAATTTGGGATTCTTTTCCAGATATTATTAGCCATGAACTGTAGGAAGATCTATAACATGCGGAACTTCAGTTTTTATTTTTAATAAATTCTTCTCTTATTTAAAAAAAGAAGTTATAGAATAAAAAGAAACTAGTATAGTGTCTTGGACATTACAAAAATAGGAAGGGATATGCATGTTTGATTATTTATTGGTAAAATCACTTGGGCGACACAAGCTCTGCCACCTACCTTCATACTTCACCCCTTTTTTTTTTCAACCGTGATAGGCGCCTCGGGTGTTATTAGCTACTTTCACGTATTCCAACCTGGCAAGTTGATGTAGCAGATTAATATGGCAGGATGGTATTACACGTAAGCTTTTCTATATAGAGAAGCAAACAGAAATTATATCCAGTTCATGATCAATTTCAACTGATTCCACCACTTTCATTACTCTTTATTCTAATCTTTTTCTAATTGTCCTCAAAAATCAACAACTACATACTAATAGAATCACTGATTCATCAGAGAATAACATAGATAATGGTAACAAATCCCGGTTCCAATTCCTATGGTTTCTTCAACATTTTCTAGGGCATATATTTAACAGAGAGCACCTACCAAATCAATGGAAGTAAACCAATTCAAAAATAAATTTGACTCAGTTCAACCTCATGAACAATACCCACAAATCAATTTTCCCATCTCTTTAACTACACAACTTACACACTGAAAATTAAAATTATAGACGGTTAAACTCTAAACCCACAAACCAATCACATAAACAAAGAACATAATTTCCCATTCCATATTCGTTAATAATGAAAGGACTGTACATTGCAGAAGCCATTTGATTGTAAGAACAAGAATCAAATAGTTTGATTCAGAGACTTGAGTGAATTTTGTTGAAATGAAATTGAGTTTTTTTCAATAAACCCAAGATTTAAATGTGAAATTGTGGTTTTCTGGGTGATTCATAAAGAGTAATTGAGTTATAGTTTGTCAATGATCTAGGATTTTACGGTTCGTTTCTAGAGAACTAAAAATGTTCTTACTTTTCGTAATTAGTTTATGGATTTAAGAGTTTCTTCAGTTTTCTTTCTGATTACAATCTTTCGGTATGATTATCCCAAAAATTATCACCGAAGATGTTGGTGCTGATGAATGATTTCTCAAGGAAGAAGACGTTGTTGTCAGATTTCATCGATGGTAAGTAAACCCAGACAGATACCTTTCTTCTACATTTATCAACTCACGTGTGAATTTCAAAACAACATAAACTAACCATAACGCTTACCACTTCGGAGTGCGAGCAAGTGGCTAGTAACTAAAGCGGTTTTTCTAGCATTTTTCGTTTTTTTAGTGTTTTTTTACCCCTAACTAGTACTTCTTCTATCATATAGTGAAAACTATCTTACCCTAGTTTATATAAAATAGTGTTAGATTGAGTTTAGGGGAAAATGGGATTTGTCTACTCCCATAATAGCACCAGTTATGATCACTTTTTCGAAATACTAACTCATTTTGAAGGAATGTTCTACTTTTTATAGAGTTTTTTATTATTTTTATTTCCGTCTCATTTTAGATGATGGAGAAAGATTTTTTATGCAGAATAAAAAAGAAGAGATATACTGATTTTTATTTTTAAATATTCTTAATTACACTTCCAACTGCTCATAATTTTTAGTGTCTAGTCTTTAATGGGAAGACAACTTATTCTATAAATATATAGAAATATATAAGGGGATATATGTTTATGCCATTTAGTAAATTGAGTCTATATTGTTTTCTAAGTTAGTGCATTATATTGAGGTCTGGATAAATCAGAAATGTTTAGGGGGGAAATATAAAAACCTTTATCTTATTTGGGACTTGAAAAAAATCTTTTTCCTTCGTCTAAAATGAATGGAGGAAATATTATTTTTTAAACTAAATCGGATGAAAACAATAAAGAAAAGAAAAGAAAAAAACCGGATTGGACAACCGACCCACCGGTAAACGGATGAGATTTGAAAAATCCAGCCAATATTGGACCAATAAAAAGGACCCACTCAAATAGTCTACCGTATACCATATATCGTGATAACTTGATAGGCCCAACTGAGGCCATCTATTGCAACTGTAACTGTGTTAACCATGTCCATGACAGATTGCCAAATTGCTACCAAAACTTAATAGCTACATTTTGTTTGTGTGAACGAGAACATTTAGTAGGGATTATGGCGCTGATTTTCATAGTCATATTAAAACGGTAACACTAAACTAGCAGCCTTACTTGTTTTCCAAATTGGACCTGACTAGAGCATATTTCCCTGTTCCCTACAATTATTGAACAAGTCTCTACCCGTTGTATGATTGTAAAATTTTTGATAATAAAGAGCTGGTTATCTGGCCTAATGTTTACCGGAAAATCCAGAGAATTGCTAACTTACTGTACCACCTTGGGATGCACCGCGAAGGTTGCTAACTAACTTCAAAGATAAGACACTGACGTACTAGTTATAAGCTAGTTTTTATCACAAGTCGACATGAAATGACCAAAAAGTGATGAAGCCAAGGGGGCCTGAACGATTCGACTATCACCTGCGTACCATTCTAACTAGGTCTCGCTCATAAGTCGAGCATAACCATCGCCATTTATGTTTAAGCGTCGCGTAATTTCCTAACTGCGGATGCTCTAAAATGAGATTTTGTGGAAAAAAAATATGTAATAATGGACAGTATATAATACCTATTGTCATTGAATAACTCATTTGTTAAGCTTCTCATTTTCATTGATTTGCTATGAATGATGCTGAGCTTCTGCATCCTGCTAGTTCTAGCTTATTCCCAGGCGTGGAAAGTTGAAAAAATTATTAAAATTTCTGAAGATTAATGAATGACCAACTAAAGACCAAGAGATATATAAACTTAGATTCTAGTTGATCCATACATAAGACGGACAATCATTAGAAGCGGAATATATACAGAAAACCGAGTGGATATAGATGTTTGAAATTTTGAGATTCAGAGAATACAAAGACGCAGTGACAGTTGGAGAGACACGTTTCAAATTCACGGCTGTAACTTTTTTATATCACTTTGTGGTCCACCTTATTAAGTTTCTTGTGGTAACGCCATCCACACAATTTGTGGTTGTGCAGCTTGTACGATACACGCTATAAATAACTTCATCTAAATTTCTTGTTTCTTCTTTTGTGCATCACTTTATGGCTCCACTGTGGATGGGAGTGGTTAAACTTCAGCACATAACAAATTCCTTGTTAATATGAAACCCTTGTTGATTTACATACACACAGGTCTAACACACATAAACATATCTCTTCATCACTCTCGCACAAACATTACATTCACACAAACATAATAAGCTTTAACCACATGCCGAATATATATAGGACCCATACACATGATTACTGTTCCTGCTGGCGAACGATGATTTTAGGACATATCTCAAGTCATATAACAGTTCTTCTGCACGTTTTCCTTCCCCTCCGGTACGAGGAACTGTAGCTGTTAGAATCTTCTAACAATGATCAACAACGTTAAATGTATCAGAGTAATATATATAAAGAACTGAATTGAAAATAATTCTACCACGGACAACTACGAGGGCAGAATCACAGGCTCAACAAGTTATCCTTAACACATTAGTTCGTGGGTATACTCGAGAAGGGCAATGCTAAACCCCAACATGCGAAGATGTGTCGAGGATAAGACTGCCATATAGCTTGTATTAGCACAATACAAACTACCCACTTTTAAACTTAGCAACAAGGAAGGAAGGGAAATAAACAATCAAAAGCGTGAAACAAAGCGAGAAGATGGTGAAAAGAAGACATGATAGTAGCCACTTTTGGATGATTTTTAACTCTGAAAAACGTTTTGTATTTATAGAGAAAAGAAACCTTTAGGGTCTTGAAAACCTTTAGGGTTTTGAAAACCGTTAGGGTTTAGAATTTCTTGTAAGATAATAAATCATAGATGATATCTAATTCATAGGCCCAATACATAGGTTAACCCATTACATAAATTAACCCATATATTATTTGTCCATCCCATTCCACCCTAAGTGGACATCCTTTTTTAGAATACTCAATGTGGGAATAAACTAAAGAGTTTCATTTACTTAAGGAAATGAGTGAGCATCCAAAACCAAAACCATTTAATTTAAACTCATTTTCTCGAACAGTTGGTAGGTAATGTTTATCATTTTAGGACCTTTGATTTGGTCAGGGGAGAGCTTAGCAACACAAATTGTAAGTTTCCAGCTTGGCTTTAACTTGGTTTAGGTCAACATTATCAGGAAGACGAACTTGACGCCAGAACTTGCCATAGCTTCTTTCAATTCGATGCCACTGATCTCCATGCTTCTCCTCTTCCCTCTTCCTTTCTCCACTCACTCTCAATACTTTATTTTCTTCTACCTCTATCTTTATTTCCTCTTTCTTCAATCCTGCCCATCCATAAACAGTATAGGTACGATTAAAACCAAAATTCTAAAAGGCTCTTGAATTCATAAACAGTTCACAATTATGTCCTAGTCCAAACATATATCAACTTACATTAGTAATATCTTTTAAGGAATTGCTTAAAATTTTCTACAGAATTATAAGCAGTTAATCATTAGTACTATACCAGGGATGTCAAGCATGATAAAGTGAGAATTAGGAGTCTCTTTCCAATCGACCCTTGCAGGAGATACATCGGTGTCATCATCTTTGGCTACACCGAAAGGAGTATGTTCCAATATATGGAATGGATCCGGGAAATGGTTCCTTACTAAGTAATCAGCTGAGACACTTCCTGCTCCTGGATTACTACGATCGAGGAACGGAAATATAGATCCTTCTAATGGCTGAGCAAGTAGTAACACTAAAAGAAACAATGAGATAAACGCAGTTCAAAATGGAATCACGAAAAACCTCATTATAATTACTAATTGTTCTGGTGTTCCTAGCTAGTGGTATTGGTGTTACCAGATATTGTGTTTAGAACGCAATTGTTGTGGTATCACTTGTCACACATCTGGAAGTATGAAAGTCCTTAATATACAAAGGATCTGAGTTCCATGTTTTTTCTTGAATGTTCTCTCCAGAGTCTAGAAGGAGCGAGTGACCCCAAGGTGGTTGGTCAACATATGGTGCTTAGGAATAAGGCAGAACAACGCAGAGAGGTTCTACAAATTCTTTTTTTCTTTTGAAGCATGTTCTAGACATTCTTAATTAGATATTACTAGTACATTCCAGAAATACTATTATCCCGTTTGGTTGGAAAAGTTGAAATCCTAAAATTTAATTATAAAGTAATTTAACTTTTAGAATTAAATTTTAAAGAATTAAATTCAAATCTAAAAAATTAACATTTAATTGAGGTAATTGGATTACTTTTTTTTTATTTCTAGAATTCAATTTCATTGTATTATTAGACTAGTGTAATAGAAATCTATTATTTTTAAAGAAAATTGGATAAATCAAAAATCTTAGTTACATAAAATTAATTTGTTCCGTTCGATTCTAATATCCATTCCTTTAAAATTGGATTATCTAACCTTTAATTTCTTGAACTAAACGGATGTTAATTTGTTCCATTTCTAACGGTTTATATTCCCCAATTTACCCTGCTAAATATGAGATCGTTCTCCTATGTACTTGCTATGTTCTTCCTCGATCCGAAGGTACAAAAGTCAAAAGGGGAATTCCGCACTAAACAATTAGAGCTTCACTGTGTACTTAATGTAACACGTGTCATTTAAAACAAAAATGTGAACTGGTGTGCGTGCAAGTTTTTTCACAATCAGGACTCATATTTGGTTTCATCAGAACGACGTGTCCTGCGTGTGCAAAAAAAAATAAGGAAACGGGCATCTAAAAGTTCACTGCACATGCTAAAGAGTGGTATTTTGGGGCTATTTGCATGTCTTCTTTAGCTAGAACGAAAGAACAAATAAAAACACATTATTTGTATAAACTGGATATATAATATAAAGAAGCTTACTCGCAGGGTATTTAGTCTCATATGCTACTACATTTCCTTATGGCCAAAGTAGAGAAATGGTAATGGAAATGTTTGGGCTAAAATTCTCATCAACCCAAAACAACCAAAATTCATAGTAAAAGAGCC
>JAJJMC010011034.1:1578718-1636688 GCA_023531435.1 Papaver californicum | reverse complement strand
CCATGACGTCGCCCCGAGAAATGATGACATCGGGATCGTACCATGACATCGCCCCAAAAAATGATGACATCACTTCGTGGAGATTCATTTTATCCCTAACAGGAAACAGATAAGATTCTTATAAACAAAAGAGAAAAAGTACAGATCCTTATATAGTAGGCCACAGCTGTATAAAATTACAGGAGGTGAATAACCGACAGTTAACAATAATAGAAATAGAAAGGCTGGTTGTAAAGAAACTGTTACAGACCGTTGAACTAAATACACACTCTAAAAGACTAAAGGCAGTCATAAGGGTGCCAACATACACTAATACTTACTACAAAGAACGTAAGAAAACAAATTCTTTTGCCTCAACCCCCAGCAGTATTCCTGCTCTCAACTCAGCCCAACTACCAAAGTTTAAGTGCTAAGGATAGGCTAGTTTGAACGCTGAGCAACTAAATACTGGAAGCACTTTTCAGGTAAGCAGGTCAAGAATTTAAATCTAAAAAGTTTGGCAAAGCAGAAGCTCAAACAGCAAAGAAGCAAGGCTAGGGAAGGATGAAACTTTCCAAATCAGTGTAACATGCAAAAAGCTAACAGATAAAGGTTTACCAAGTAGTTTGATACAAAAACTCTCCATATGCAAATACCATGACGTTAATACAGTAAGCTAACAAACAAAGACAAGAACAACGTGCTAACCTTTATCCAAAGAGATATTTTGGAAAAAGATCATAACTTTAGTACCTAATTAGGGTATGGGTAGGGAAATATGCTTTTAATGTAAAAGGGTTGTAGACTTATCAAAGACCGATTTGATCGTCTATTTGTTCACTAAACTACCCTTATAAAATTGATAAATGACATTATATTCTAACATTGTTTCGAAAGATAACCAGGTTCACACTAACCCAACCCAGAACCTAACTGGCCCAAGTTATCTTCTGAAGAAAAAAATTACTAGGAATTACTAGGTGATTATCTAGAGGACCCGTTTAACCGGCGGTCCACCCATCCAACTCTTATACTCGTTATCAAAATCGTGTTTTCTGACCAAATTTTCTTTCTCGCTGGTCCATTCACGTGCGAGTGTTATCATGTGTATTTTTAAAAATTCCAGAAGTACCCTTTATCCAACAAAACGCCTAAAACATTCTTCTAAGTCAGATCTATTTTTATGTTTTTAGTTCCTTCACTAACAGGGGAAGTGATCTAGCGATGGGGATTGATGAACAAAAACCAGAGAAACTACTTCAATCAGCTCCATCTTTCCAAAATTACAGATCTGTTTTTCTTCTCTGCTGGTGTTTTTAGGTTTCATTTGAAGATCGTTTTAGTGCTCTTTAATCACCTTCATCTCCATCCAATCCATGTATGTTCTATAATAAGTGATGGTAAAGAAGTGAAGAAAGTGAAGAAGAAGAAGATTCACAAAGAAGAAGAAAAAAAGGGAGATATAAATTCATTAACTTTGGGTTTTGATTTATACTATTTAATCTTCTTTTTCATTTGGATCTAACGCTCAAAATTGGAAGACGAGGGTTGTCTCTTTAAACGACATGGTTTAATCGATATGATGTTATTTTTATTTGGTTTACTTTTATTTTTCTTAAAATCATGATTTTTTTTTTGTAGATTTTCCTTCAGTACATATTAATTTTCCTTCGGTACATATTTTCTTTCAGTACATATCAATATGTATTGTTGGATCAATATGTACTGTAGGATCATTTTTTTTTCCTTCAGTACATACCAGTATGTATTATGGGATCATACACATTTTCCTTCAGTACATATTAATATATACCGTTGGATCATACACATTTTCCTTCAGTACATATTTTCCTTCGGTACATGTCAATATGAACTGTGGGATCTTACACTTTTTTCTTTAGTACATATTTTTCTTCAGTACATACCAATATGTATTCAAGGATCAATATGTACTAAAGGATCAATATATATTGTGGGATCTGATAAGCGCATAATTCATACATTTTTACCACCTAATTTATATTTTCTAGTACTTTGAATTATATTAATTTTACTATTTTTATGTGTTATAGGTGGTACACCGAAAATCCGAGTTACTAGTTAAATACATCTAAACGGATAAAATTACACAAATGGCGGCATTAGATTGGACTGTGAATTGATGCGGAAGCATGTGGAATTGCTATGACGCACATAAAAAGTGAGAGAGAGTAATGTGGGAAAAGAGACTTTGTCTCTTGTTAACCGAAAGAGAGAAAGACGTGAGATGGGGGACTTTCTTATGGAAGGTACAACACACGTAAGTTGGAAAGTTTTAGGAAGGCTAGTGAGGGACATGCCCATGTGCGGTTGGAAGAGAGTGAAAAGAAGAGGAAGGCAAGTAATCACGTGTGAAGAAGTGGGTATAAAATAGGAATGATGAAGAGAGAGAAGGGCTATTTTTATTTTTGTACAATATTTTTCATTTTAGTTTAGGATTTCTTTTTTCTTTTCACTTGTTTTGTCTTTTAGTATCTCTTTTCAGGTACTTTTTCGAGGACGATGACTCTTTTGCAGGAGATGACTCTTATGCCGGAGACGTCATCTAAGATGACACTGAGGGAATATATAAATCGGTCACGGCATAATGAAATTAAATTCTCTTTAAGGGAATAAGAAAAGAATGTCTTATCAAAAAGAGATGATTGTAAGGAACCAAAGATTCTTTATTCTTAAACAACCAATTTCCTCCGTACTGAATCAACATTTGATAGATTATCCAACCCCGATTCTTGCTTCACCTGAGGTAAATGAATAATCACCTCTAATGATATATGAGAAGTATTATAAACACAGACCGCTTAGTTTGCAACAAAGATTAAGAGTTCTGGCATGTCATAGATTATTTGCTGATGATGATGATCAGTCTTATAGTGACTCTCAGTTTCATACAGAATATATTGATAACCATGTGGATGATTGTGTAGATGATTTTCCTAATTCCATAGTTGAATCTATCTTACAAGATCATTCACCCGACTTAAAGGTTGTTTCTAGACCCTTAGACTTCCAAAAATTACCTAATTTAGGGTTAGAATTGTGTGTTTCTCAAGTTTTGTTGGATCACTTTGCATCCAAATACCCAGAGGACTTGCCTGTTCCTGACATTGTGCACGAACCGATTAATATTTCCCCAATCCCAATTTTATCCCCATATTATGTCCTTTACGCACTTCCAAGTGTAATAAAAACTTGGTTTGGGGGTAATCCCTTATTTTTGATAGTTTCAGTGTCTCCGTGTTGCCAGAATATAAGTGTGAAACTGTCATTTGTATATATTGTATTTTGGGTTGATCCCTAAATTTTCAGGTTGTTAGTGTATGGAGATCCTTTCTGTACATATCCAGTAAGTAGATTTCTATTTTCTTGTTTTTATTTTCTTTTTAGACTTTTTGTTTTTATTTTATTTTCAGTGTTCTTTGTTATTACTATCGTTTGATATGTGTTACAGAGAATACTGCTTTTCCTGCGTCAATCAGGTGAGACGTTCCAATCCCTTCTCTTTGATTTACATTTGTTTCTCTTATTTATATTTATTGCATACCATTTTAGGTTGCACGGTTTGAAACATTGAGGACAATGTTAAATTTAGGTTTGGGGGTAGAGTTTCTAAACATTGATGCCAATAAAGAAACTCTAAAATTTAGAAACTTGTGAATTATTCATGATGACACTAACCATTCTAGGTAGATGGAAACATAGCTCTTATCTATAGGAATTGGTGTACCCAGCTAAATGGTCTATTCATATCTGAATGCACTCAGGTGTTAGATATAACATGATAATCATTGAACAAGCATATCTCAGAATCATCATAACCATATCACTTTCTATTTTTATTTTTGCAATTTTATGTTTCTCTAAGTGATTTGGTGGGGCCTTAGTATTTCCATAAGGTCGTAGCTCGGATGCGTTAGAATTTTAATTTTGTTGAAAAAAATAAAAAAAATTGATTGACACTTTGATAGTAATATGTGTGTGTCTTCCCTGTCTCTGTCGCCTAAGCAATCGTGGAATGCAGGATCCATGGGAACTATCATGTAATCTGCTGAAAAGGAGCATGCGCTTAGATTCAAAAGATCTAATCATGTAGTCGTGAATAAAAAAAAAAATTATGTATATAAATAATAATAAAAATAGGAGCATCGAGCCGGACTTTATACTAATATTTTGGGAAACATCGTTCACCTTAGTCAACATCTGCACTATTCATTACTTCTATTTCCATCTTCTAATCTATCCTTGTGTTTGAATTTGATTGATTTCGAGCAATGTGGATTTTTGTCCAATTTTGGGTGTTCAATGATTATTTGAGTAGAGTTTGCATTCTTATATGAATTTTAGTACGTTGAGCGCAAACTCGTGTACAACAATTGGATTCATACAGGGTAATGATTCTTATATCCGAAGAATTTAGTATGCCAACTAAATAGTTTGTTTAGTGACTATCCTTAATTGTTCACAGGTAGCTAAAATATGGAGCAAAGGTTTTATGGGTATATCTCTTGTAAACCCTCACGAGACAAAACTCGTCCGCTAAGGCCACTTAGGGGTTTAAAGGCTTATTACATATGCTAAATGTAGTCGCGATTCCTGCGAAAGTGAGTTAGGATTTTATTTTATTTTTAGATTAGTTTTGCTCGAGGACTAGCAAAATATAGGTTTGGAGGTATTTGATAAGCGCATAATTCATACATTTTTATCGCCTAATTTATATTTTCTAGTACTTTGAATTATATTAATTTTACTATTTTTATGTGTTATAGGTGGTACACCGAAAATCCGAGTTACTAGTTAAATACAGCTAAACGGATAAAATTACATCAAATGGCGGCATTAGATTGGACTGTGAATTGGTCCGGAAGCATATGGATTTGCTATGGCGCACAGAAAAAGTGAGAGAGAGTAATGTGGGAAAAGAGACTTTGTCTCTTGTTGACCGAAAGTGAGAAAGACGTGAGATGTGGGACTTTCTTATGGAAGGTACAACACATGTAAGTTGGAAAGTTTTAGAAAGGCTAGTGGGGGACATGCCCATGTGCGGTTGGAAGAGAGTGAAAAGAAGAGGAAGGAAAGTAATCACGTGTGAAGAAGTGAGTATAAAAGAGGAATGATGAAGAGAGAGAAGGGCTCTTTTTATTTTAGGCTTTTAGGAGCGTCAGGTAAAAAGAAGAAAAGGGGAGAGAGTGGATAGGAAAAAGGTTGACTAGAGAGGTGCATGTGGAGTTTGAAGACGGAGAGAGAAGGTTAGAAAGAGTATGGAAGATGAAGTTGGACGTTGGCTAGAAGTGGCGTCCGGTGGTGTGTAGCTCGGTGGAAGGAAAGAGTAGGGTAAGTGATCGGTGATTGCAGCACGTGAATAGAGGAAGAACAACTTTTGACTAACTATAAATAGAAAAGAGATATTGGAGATAGGAGAGTCAGTTTGGAGTAAACTTTTCTTTTAGGTTTCTTCTGGGGTTTGCGGCTGTTAATAGGGGGAGACAGGAACTGAACAGGAGAGGGGGACAAAACAGGAGACGGAGGATGACGCAGGGGGGAACTGACAGGGGGAGCAGGCGGCTAGGCAATTAATTGGCATCTCTTCTCTTGGAGGTCTGCTAGGTTGGTGTACGTATGGTTGTTGGAGAGAGATACAGGAGCAGAAACTAAAAAGGGTTTAATCTTTTCTCCCTCTACTTTTCTTAATTATTTTTATGGGTTTTAAAAAAACCATCTCCATGTATCACTAATTTTGTAGCTAGGGTTTTGGGTAGAAACCAATTTTGATTATGGAAAATTTATAAATAAATGGTTTAAATGTTTAGTATTTTATCTTTATTGTTAGCTTGATTAATTATTGCATAAATAGTAGATTTGATCATATATGCTTTCCGTTTGATATGTCGTGCTTGGATTAGATTCTTTGATGGTGTATGCAATCAAATAGATATTTGATTCATTGAAACTATATATTGGTTAGATAGTTCTACTGATTGTTTATGTTTTTAAATTGATATGCCATGCTTAGTAATATTAGATGGTATATACTTTTCGATTGATAAGCAATTCTTTAGAAATGTCAACTTGGAAGCGAAGAAAATTACAGTGGTGAAACGATAATTTTGGAGATTAAATGTGAGTTCTATATATCAAATTGGCGAACACCGAACACCCTAGTGCCCTCTTTACTTGATCACATTGTATATTTTAGCTAGTTTATTTTATTATTTTCTTGTTTATTAGATTTTCTAGAAATCTAAAAATATTGTTTCTGATTAGTTTATTAAGAGTACTGATTGCAGTATTGTCCCCGCTCCCTGTGGGTTCGACCCGTACTTGTCGTTGTCTGCATTGTAGACACCGTGCGATTGCGGTTTATTTATATATGGTATTCTAAAATTCTATCTGGATCATATACTTTTCCTTCAGTGCATATCAATATGTACTATAGGATTATATATATCAATATATACTGTTCTTAGCGACTAACATAAATCTTCTTCTTCTTTATTATTCTACTACTTGTTTTCTTCTTCTCTTTTGTTAGTGGTGCAAAGATACTATTTTCTTCTTCTACTACTTCTTCTCTTATTGTTTTTTTTAATCTTTTTTGGGTTTTTCCCAATGATTTCCGTCAGATTCGTTAATGATTTCACTGGATCTTGGTTTTTTCTCACTTTTGGTTGATTTCAAATTCGTTTTGTACCTTAAGTTTTAATTGTAAGTTTTTTTGCTTATTTTTAGGTTTGATCGTGCTGGATAAGGTATTTTCTAATAGTTCACACGTGAATGGTGATGGGTATATAAGTAATTTTCATTTTTCATAAGGTTTTTGGACCTATGGTTAACTGAATTTTACCGCTGGATTATATGATAACTAGTAGCGGGTTTTTTTGACCAACCAGCAAATTTTCCTTTTTTGAATAAACCTTTTCTTATGTTGTTGATCCTTCACTGCAGATGATGATCATATTTTGGAGAAATTCAAATACGGGTTTTGTTAAACTTGATTTCAATAGATGATTTAGGTGACATTGGTGTCAATCGATAGAAGTTATCAGTTAATTTTGAATTGTTGTTACTGTAATCAAGAGAAAGCAGAGTCGTCTCAAAATCGTACGAGAGGTAGGGAATTTCCCTGATGACGAGCTCCAACTCCATAACAGATTTGAGAGTTATCCAAATGAGGAGGAGAGAGAAAGAAACTTGTTGGTACAATATTTAAAACTGCAGTTGAAGAAGTTTGATTATGATGATGGTGTTGTTGATTATAACAATGGGTACATATGATAAGTTTGTGAAGGAACTTCCATGGTCATGTGAGGTGAAAGTGAAAAACCCAACCAATTATATGGAAGAGTATAGTCATATGGCAATAAATCAATGGTCTATGATTTCAAACGGACCATACCCCATATATCATTATAACCATCATGTACTCTATTATCGTATCCTGCAAATTATATTTGCAAGTTAGCTTGAACCTAAATTTGATTGCAGCTCCATTGTTTGAATGTGGTAGTATGCTGATGAAAGTTACATGAGAATATGCCCAAAAATACAGAACACTAATTTGGTTATACGAGATTATTTCATACAGTTTAATCCTCTTTTAGATTGAGTTAAAATTGGTTTTGTTTAAAATAAGATGAAACTGGTTCCACCCTGTTATATGTTTAGTTGGATTTGGTTTTATCTAGTTTTAAAATAAGATATAACTGGTTTTATCATACTCAAGAGTTGGATAAACCAGTTTCATCCAGTTAAAACCTTGGTAAGTTGGTTTATCTAGTTTTTTGTTTGAAATTCATTTTGTAAGTTGTGAGTGATATGTGCAATTTATCTAGGTTTAGTTAGAATTAATATAAAGAAACTAGATTCATCTAGGTTTACTTTGTTGGTAGATGTGATTATATGTGTTTAATTGATGGTGGTGAACAAGTGTTAGTATAAACTAGGATGAAACTAGTTTCATCCAGGTTTAATCTGCAGTTTCAACAGGTTTAAACTAGGATGAAACTGGTTTCATCAAGGTTTTAATATGTGATATAAATTTATTTTTGATAATATGTAACTGGTTTCATCCTGTTGTAGGAACAAAAAGCAAGAAGGTAGGTCATTCGCATTGTGGCATTTGTTATTGTATATTTTTTTCATTTATTAAATATAAAACTAAATGAAAGACTTGGTTTTTGTATTCCCGACTCTGGAATGTATGCGCTTTTAAAGACGAAGAAACTCTAAGGAAGAAGATGAGCATAAAGCGAATAGACCTCGTATATGAAATACTCAGTGATGAAAGAAGTTGTTGGAAGTTGGAAGAGAACTAAGACGATTGTTATTGATGAATCTGGTTTCGTGACAAGATCGTAGAATGCTATTGATGTAGTTTAGTTTAAGGTTTTTGTTTGTTGAACTCTATCTTTGAATACATTTATGAAACTTGCATTTCATCTGTGAATGGATATATCATAATTGCAGAACAATTAATATATACTTGAATTTTTATTTGTTGATAATTTTAAATAATCTTGTCATAATATGTAGGATGAAACCAGATACATCCTGAAGAAAAAATATTTTTCATGTCAGAATATGCAGGATGAAACTGGTTTCATCGAAGCCAAATATTTTTTTTGTCAAGTGCATGTTTTTTCTGTCATAATATGCATTTCATCCTGGCCAAAAATATTTTTTTTCATCAGATTATGCAGGATGAAAATTCAGGTTTAATTAATCTGAGTTGTTCTTGAATTCATTCAAGGTTTAATCTGTGATGTACCTGATATGCAGAGCATCTACAATTGAACATCCCAAAAAAGATATTAAGATAAACTAGTCATTATAAAATAAATGTTCAAACAAAAGATAAAAATCCCAAACAATGATAAAAATAGATTTCTCCAAACAAATACTAATTGTAAAAACACGAGTCTAATATGAAATAATAAGTTGCAGAGAATGAGTAAGAGCAAGAATCATTCAAGAATTAAAGGATTAAAGGATTCTGCGACATTTGAACACATGTCTCTGAATCGACATACTTTACAATGTGTTATGGACCAATTTTTTCCACGGGAATAGCACTCAAGTAGCGGTGAAGACCTTTGTATCTCATTTCTTTCAACTGATTCATATTGTCACGAAAACCTTCATGATTTGACGAATAAAAACATTGGGTGAACAAGTCCATTGCAGTACCATATTCTTCTTTCTTCTTCTTAATCTGAGTACGGATATTATTTTTCAAGTGATAATAACAATACTCATGATGATAAGTAGGAAATACAACGAGAATACTAAAGACCAAACCATCATGACGATCCGAAATAAAAGTTAACGGCCAAGGACCCAAAATAGAGTTTAGCTTCTCCAAGAACCAATGCCAGTTATTGACATTCTCACTTGAAACAATACTGTATGCTAGGGAAGATTCCTACAAAAACAAAACAAAACAAAAAAATAATCATTAAGCGGAAAAAGACAGGGTTATAAACACAGGATGTAAAAAAATCAAAAGACAGAGTTATATACACAGGATGTAACCGGTTACATCCTGTGAAAAAAAACTGACATAATTGACATAAAATGCAATTTTTGAGGATGCAATTATTTTAATCTATAATCTGACTTCATTAATAATATGCATCAGTTTTAAATCATTTTACAAAAAACACTACAAGTTGAATGTTTATCAAATTAAATACAATAACATAACAAAAACCTAAGAACATGATAAGTTATATAGGATGAAAAAACAAAATCAGTTCACATTGAAATAAGTTAAACAAAATCATCTATTGTAATCATGAAATTGGTTTTCTATTTACAATTAACTGGTTCCCATTTGCTAATTGATGAATTGAAATAAAATTGTTGAAGTTTATAAGCATAAAAATCAGCTAATTACTAACCCTAGAAAAATCATCGACAGGAACACAAAAATTGACAAGAAAATTATATCATCAAAATAGATAATGAGCTTCAAATCATACTGAATCAAAAGATAAAACTTTGTATCTTCATCTTAGAATCAAACACAAACAAAAAAATATTGAATCTATGAATCAAAATCAGGCTAGAAGATAGATGAATTGGGATTGAAAACTTACTGATTTGAAGTATTAATAAGATTTCGGTAGTAAGTATCTCTTAATCTTCGATTGCACAGCAGTTCTTCACCGTGATTGAGATCTCAGATCTGAAACTCGTTTTCCCCTTTTTTTTGTTTCTGAAGAAGAACTTAAGAACACCGAATAAATCCATTTCAAAAAAAATTCTTTATAAACCTAAAAACTGAAGGGTAATTTAGTCATTTTTATTTATTTCTCTTAATGAAATCTAGGCAGCATGCCCAAAAAGGATATTTGAAAAGTATATTTGGAAAATATGGATATTAGAGAAGTATATTATTTTGGTTGTCCTCTAGACCTATAAAAATAGTTTTAGGGGTTATTGAACCAATTTATTGTTAAGTTAAACTTAAAATATGGAATATGATATACGTTTGACAATTTTTAAGCTGGCGAGATGATAACATCACCAATAAGCTTCAGTGATTTATGTGAGCCATCAGATAATTAAATTAATATTGCTTTAGTGGTTAGAGAATACAAATGAAAAGATATATAAAAGTGTCGCACAAACATAGCGGGTAGCCCCACTATTTATAATGCAAGAATCAAATAAAGTAGTTAAAATGTACCAGCTAAATTAATAGAATGTGATGGATCTCCTCCTTCATATCCCAATAAAGCGAGACGAGCATGTTGTTCGGCAGTAAGTACAAGTGCGACTAGACTAACAATAGAAGATGCTTGAGATGGGTAATTAATTGCTTAGGCCGTGGGTTATAAGCCCAAAGGTGTCACTATCCAACTACATTAAACCCAACAAAAAAAATTTGACACAAAAAACCCATAATAAACCAACTGTCCATATTACCCTCACTTATAATTCATCCCAAATCCATCACGCTCATCACGCCCGCACGCCCACCTTCCCTTCATTAACAACGAAAATTGAAGAAGCCATTATTTCCCTTTTACTTCTATCATCTACTATTCCCAAAATCAGACCGTTCAACGTTTCGAAATCATCAGAGAAAAACACCTGAACCAACATCATCGTCATCATCAATCATATCAAAAATCATCACATTAATCTCACTGAAACAAAAATCATCACTTAAATCATCATCAACAGTAGAATTTGAGTCGTAATCAACAAAAAATTTTGATTCTAAAACGATTGTTGATCATCAACAGTAGAATTGAGTCTTCTACTTTTAACTCATCATAATCTACCTGAACTTTCTATTCAATTCTGTCACAGTTTAAACCTAAGAAAAATCACTGAAGATCATTAAACATGGTGAAGAAACAAGACAAGAAGATGAAGAAAAAACTCAATACACCAAATAAAAAACAAGAATCTAAGAAAGGTAAATTGAAGTTTATAGTTTCATCATATTCTGTGATTGTTTATGGTTGAAAATCAAAATGCATTTGGTTAATAAGGTTTCATCATATTCTGCATGTTTATGATTTTTAGTTTCGTGATTTTGGTTTCATCGATGTATTTGGTTAATAAGGTTTCATCTCTTTCAAAATTACAGGTTTCATAATTAGGTTTCAGTTACATTTTTCTGAAACTAGGTTTCATTGATTTTCATCTGTTTGTAACAACGTTTAGGTTTCATTTGTTTTAACCTAAATTATTGTGTTGGAACCCAAATAGGTTTCATCCTATTCTATGTGTGGTTGTGACCAACAATGTTGGTGGTTTTTTACTTAATTGGTATTATGATGGAACCCAAAAAGGTTTCATCCTATTCTGTGTATGTTTGTGACCAATAATGTTGGTGTTTTTTTAACTTAATGCATGTTTTGATGGAACCCAAAAAAGTTTCATCCTATTCTGTGTATGTTTGTGACCAATAATGTTGGTGGTTTTTTATAAATGCATGTTTTGATGGAACCCAAAAAGATTTCATCCTAATTTGTGTATGTTTGTGACCAACAATGTTGGTGTTTTTTTAGAAAATGCATGTTTTAATGGAACCCAAAAAGGTTTCATATTATTCTGTATATGGTTGTGACCAAAAAATGTTGGTGTTTTTTTACTTAATGCATGTTTTGATGCAACCCAAATAGGTTTCATCATATTCTGTATATGGTTGTGACCAACAATGTTGGTGTTTTTTAGAAAATGCATGTTTTGATGGAACCCAAAAAGGTTTCATACTATTTTGTATATGGTTGTGACCAAAAAATGTTGGTGTTTTTTTACTTAATGCATGTTTTGATGGAACCCAAAAAGGTTTCATCTTATTCTGTTCTGTTTGTGTTAAAGGTTTGCTTATTCTGTAACAGGAAAAAAAATCCAGATCCATACAGGTGCTCATTACAACATTTGTGTACAGAGGCACCAAAAATAAAAGCATTGATACAAACTAAAGAAAAACATATTGATACAAACTCAGTTTCAAACTCTGGACACAAAGTTTCTCGCCACTTCAATAATGTTGCATATTCCTCATGACGTACACACATTTGATTCATAAGCTTCACTCTGATGTCATCAACCATAATGGCTATAGGCTTCTCTTGCTCTTCAACGATCCAACTATTGAAACTCTCAGCAATATTCGAGCACAACCTACCATAACGACGACCCGAGAAATAAACACTTGCCCATGTTAAAATTTGAATATTAACATCAACAAAATAGCAAACATATGATTCTATAACCTACAGGAAAAAGTATGAAACCAAAATAAGTTTCACTGTATGTGTATATAAACAAACAACACCAACAAAAATTGAAAAAAATTAACATCAACAACATAAAAAAAATGTGATTTCATAACCTACAGGAAAAAGTATGAAACCAAAATATGTTTCACTGTATGTGTATATAAACAACACCACCAACAAAAATTGAAAATCAACATCAACAACATACAAAAATGTGATTCCAATAATATACTGAAAAAAAGTGTGAAACCAAAAACGGTTGCGCTGAATGTGAATATAAACAACAACACCAACAACAATATTTGAAAATTAACATCAAAAACATAACAAATTCTGATTCCAATTATATACAGGAAAAAGTATGAAACCAAAAACGGTTTCACTGTATGTGAATATAAACAACAACACCAACAACAACATTTGAAAATTAACATCAAAAACATAACAAGGTAACATCATATTCCAATTATATACAAAGAAAAAGTATGAAACCAGAAACGGTTTCACTGTATGTGAATATAAAAAACAACACCAACAAAAATTGAAAATTAACATCAAAAACATAACAAAATTCTGATTCCAATTATATACAGGAAAAAGTATGAAACCAAAAACAGTTTCACTGTATGTGAATATAAACAACAACACCAACAATAACATCTGAAAGTTGGATTTCAGTTTCAGATGAATGATTGAACTAATACAAAAGCTTGAACAGAGTGAGAATATGATCAAATAACAACTGAAAAATACAGTAAGAATCATCAAAACTGAAAACACAGTAATAGTCATGAAAACACACAAAAAAAATAGTTACAGTTCCTGTTCTTCACTTGAACAGAAAGGAACACAATTTTGAGTTCGGTTAATCAAAAATTTGATAATCAAATAACAACCAAAATCAAAAAATCGAAAATTAAAACTTACCTGATGAAATACAACTGAAGTTAGAAGACGTGGAAGAGAGTGATGTTCGAGAATCACTCAAACAAATACGAACTCGGTTCTTCAAATCAACAATGGATTTGAAACTGTTTGAGATGAATCGGAAAAGATAGAATTTATGTTCGTATTTGAAGCTAGAATTTATGTTCTTCAATTAAGCAGAACCAACAACGAACTCAAATCTTTACTTACACAACAAAATTTGAAACAGGAACTCAAATCTTCAATTAAACAGGAACAAAAACGAACACAAATCTTCAATTAAATTTCATGAATCATATTTGGAGAAGAAATGTTTTGTTGAAACCCTAGCCGAATTTGGAGAAGATGTGCTTCGGTTCTTCAGAAAATCAGATTTGGAGCAGAATTCTTCTCTCATACGAAGATTATGTTTTAAGATTTTGTTTCTATTTAAAAGTTATAGATTATATAGGAAGGGAAATTCGGGTATATTAAAAATAATTAAAATCTAAATTTAATTAGTATTATGTGAAATGGGGTTTTTGTCTCATTTTTAATGAAAATGGTTTTTCTTTATAAAAGATAATATGGGAGGGTTTTTTGCATGGTAAGTTTGTTCACCTTGGTTTTTATACCAAGTTTTGTTAATTGCTATGGCATGTTCTTATGGCTTGGAAGGATAGCCATATATGTATCTTGTTACATTTTTCCTTCGTATGTCCATGCCGATTACAGTGATCACAATATGGCCTTAGGTGCTTGTTTTGTTGTTTGATCGAGGAAAAGTAATATTACGATCACCATCAATGTTTAAGGCAGCAGACTCAACATGTGCGATAAAGTTTGCATTAATATTTTTCTTTTTCCTCTTGACGAACAAGATTATATATCTTGTTAACAAAAAGAAATGGTTCCGTCAACAAGATATTTCTTCGAAAAGTCACATAGTTATCACGAAGTCCTTGTAAGAATTGTAGTACCTCAATTCGGCAGGTAGGGTCGCCGAATTGAATATAGGTAATGGTTTTTCCTTTCCTAACACCAATGCCTTTTCAGCACAATTGGCTCCAGAGTTGGCAGAAAGCTCTGCAGTTAAGCGTGCTCGGTCGGGAGTAATTCATGGATGGGTGACCTCCCGGGAAGCTGCTGCTGGATAACCACAGCGGTGCCCGTTGAAAATCCCACACTGTCGGATGACCTCAATGGCTAAGTGGGGATAATATCGGCAAAGAGCCGGGTCATTACAAATGGTATCAGAGCCGACGACGGGTCACCTACCGAGGATGAGAGAATATGCTGGACGGGGTGTGCCATCACTGGTATCATGAGTGGCAGGAAACGTTGGAGATCTGGGCTTGAATATATTCCGGAGCCGAGGACGACTCCAATTTAAGGTGGTGGTATTGTAATACCCCGATCCGGCAGGTAGGATTCGCCGAATGGAATATAGGTAATGGTTTTTCATTTCCTAACACCGAGGCCTTTTCAGCACAATTGGTTCCAGAGTTTGCAAAAAGCTCTGCAGTTAAGCATGCTCGAGCGAGAGTAATCCATGGATGAGTAACCTCCCGGGAAGCTTCTGTTGGATGACCGCAGGGGTGCCCGTTGAAAACCTCATACTACCGGATGAACGGAGTGACTAAGTGGGAACAATATAGGCTGAAGGCCGGGTCATTACAAGAACGCCATAAAGTGACCTTGATAGATTTCCAGCACCACATGAGCAAGGTTCATATAGATGAAAAATAATCCAACTTTTCCCATAAATCCTGGATGCGCGTATGGTAAGCAGATACAGAGAGATCTTCTTTCTTGAGGGAAAATTAAAGAGTTTTTGCGCATTTGAATGAACAAACCGAGTTTTCAAATCTCCCCAGATGGAAGCAGCATAACCCATATACATGATGCTAGACTTAATTTCAGGGTTAACAAAATTCAAAAGCCCGGTACTTACAAGATCATTGCAACGATTTCCAAGAATAAAGCTTGCTTTCTTCAGTTGGTTTTGGAATGGTGTTGTCAACGAAACCTAGCTTGTCTTTCACACTAAGAGCCATTGTGATTACACGTACCCAGGTGCATTAGTTATCACCTGTTAATGATGGATAGAAAAAGACAGCAGAAGGGTTACCAGAGGGATTGATGTAAAATGGATCAGAAGAAGAACTCATAGTCACACCACTAAAAGAATAATCCATAACTACAATTGAAGAAGAACCCATAGTTGTTGATATGATGAAATTAAAAGGAGAAAATCAAACTGATTGGATAAAAGAGAGGATTGAGTTTTTATTCTAGCTTTATATATACCATCAAAGAATTGAGTTTTAATTTCTCTCACAACTTTATAGAAACGAAATTTATATTCATATTTATAAATTCAGTTAGTGTAACGACCATTTCATGATCGACAACAACCAAAATTTAATTTGTCGAGAAATGACATTTTAAATGGTATAATGATACTGTAGATGCTTTGAAATGATACAGAGAACAAAATTATAGCGACCATTACATGATCGACAACAACCAAAATTTAATTTGTCGGGAAATGACATTTTAAATGGTAAAATGATACAGTAGATGCTTTTAAATGATACAGAGAACAAAATTGTAGCGACCATTACATGATCGACAACAACCAAATTGATACAATAGATGCTTTGAAATGATACAAAGAACAAAATTGTAGCGATCATTACATGATCGACAACAACCAAAATTTAATTTGTCGAGAAATGACATTTTTTAATTTGTCGGAAAATGACATTTAAATGGTAAAATGATACAGTAGATACTTTGAAATGATACAGAGAACAAAATTATGATGGAGATGAAATCAGAAACTGAAATTGTAAAATTAACTCAAGAGATTTAACGTGGTTCGGCAATAATTTGCTTACATCCACGGGTAATGAAAATTGGAGTTCTTATTCATCTTTCTGGGTTACAGTGGAAAATGACATAGAAGAAATGAGTTGCCAAAAAAGTCCTCCTCTCTTTACACATTGATTTAGTATTTATAAGGATAATAAAAATGACATTTACTATTGCCCCTTTACCACATGTCAATAAAGCCTGCCACGTGTTGATAGAGTCCGCCACGTGTCCACATAAGAGAAAAGGAAGAGGAGGAGGTAGTGGTGCTTTTATTGAGAGAAATGAGAATGAGAGAGGAAGAGGTAGTGGTGCTTTTTTGGCACTCACAATTTGAGGAGGAGGTAGATGTAGCGGGAATGGCTTGTGCTACGGACTTGAGTAAGCTGCGGTCCTATATTGACTTTGCTTTGGTACTCACAATTTGTCCCATTTTCTTAAGGTTATTTTGAAGAATAATTCTTAAGAAAATGACTGCAGTTACTTTTCGCTTGGTCGTGTTATGATAAGAGTATGAACCTGATCCATTCAAAAAATAGAATTTTGCCGCCAAACTTACACATAAGCGTACATTAGTGTAATAATATCATTCCACGCATTTTAAACAGAAATGATAAGTAGATTAATAAACTGTCACTCATCCAATCTTTATGAATATATATGTTATAAAATCTTGTAAAAATGTATAAGTCAATCAGGAACTCAAATTCAAGGTAACAATCGAAATGGGTCACATGTCAGGTTGTTCATCAGGCGCAGATTCTTAGCATACGTGCCAATGCCTGTGTGAGCCTGTCATTCCGATAATTTTGGTGGGTCACATGTCAGGTTGTCCATTGGGCGCAAATTCTGATCATACGTGCCAATGCCTATGTGAGCCTGTCACCATTGATAATTGTGGTGGGTCACATGTCAGGTTGTTCATTGGGCGCAGATTCTGATCATACGTGCAAATGCCTGTGTGAGCCTGTCACCATTGATAATTGTGAATAAGAGTCCTTTTCATGACTTATACAAACAAAATGGTTAAAGCAAGAGAATTTTAGATCTAGGAGATATGAGACACTTAGCTCTTTTATGAGAGTCTTGTCGGTTGACATCACTTCATGAGTGTAGAAGTATATGAAGAATGAATTATAAGAAGTATTAATTCTTGAATATTTGTATCTGCTTATGAAAAATATGAAGTATGAAGTATGAAGTATCGACCCTTGAGGAAGTACTCTCCACATATGAAGTATGAAGCATAAACAATAGAAGTATCGATCCTTGAAGAAATATTCTTCGCCAAAGAAGTATGAAAAATATGAAGTATGAAGTATAACCAATATAAAGTATTAATCCTTGATGAAGTATTCTGGCCATAAGAAGTATAACCAATATGAAGTATCGAAGCTCAAATAAGTATTCTTCCCATGAGTAGCATGAAGTATAACCAACACGAAGTATCGAAGCTTAACGAAGTATTCTGGCAATGATTCATTTTTTCCCTTGATGCCCCCTGTAAAACAAATGTACGTAGTGATGCTGGTTTGGAGTGTTTCATCCCGGTCAGCTTGAAAGATAATTTGTGCTTCAGAGTCATTCGCAGATTGAGTAGAGTGCCTTGAATTGTTTGCAGCCGCGGTATTCCATGTGCGGGATTTAAAACTTTTAGAGCGCGACTGAGCTGCGGAATTGGAATCCGTGGAACGGACGTGAGCGCAATGTGTTGCGCGCAGGTGATGAGCATAGTGCGCAGGTGAGCTGCAGGAATGGTGCGATCCATGTTGCGGACCTAGCTGCGTGAATAGTGCGCTCCGGACTTTGAGTGTGGTAATTGCTGCACATGAAGGGAAATGCTACGGACTCAGCTGGGCTGCTGCCATCATGGGCTTGAGCTTTACTCCCACTTGGTGCACCTCATTTTATCTTGTATTTTTGCCTCTAAATGGAGCGTAATATTTAACTCATTTCCCATCTACAAATTTGGTTTCTTCATAACATGCGCCCAGTGCATCATTATCGCATGGCTACCGCATCTCTGAAGTGCCTTTCATAGCTTTTAGAAATGCTTTTGGATCAGAGCCACAGCGGGCTAGGCTTTGTGCAGCTGGGTGGCTTTATGCAGCTGCGGACCATGAAGTCTTGCGCGGGAAAGTCTTCCTCACTTCATGTGTTGTAGCATTTATCTCTTTGGTAGCACAAAGAAGTTTGAATTTCTTGGTTCAAGTTTGGATCTGTCTACCAATATCAGTTTGGACCGCTAGTGTACACTCCCTCACATGGGTTTGTATAACAAACTTTTGTCATTGTAAATCTGTCATCAAAATTGATTTTTGATCAAAGTTTTTAGAGAAAAGTCTTTTACCAAACTTGTGCAACTGTAAATCAGAATCCATCATATGGATTTGTAGAAAAATCTTTTGTAACTGTAGACAAGATTTTTTCCAAAATGAAACTTTAGTTTTTATGTCTCAAATCGGATTTTTTCAAAGAAATTTCTTTTTCAACTGTAAGAGAAGATTTTGCAACCGATAAAGGTAGGATAAATCCTTTACAAGTTCCATGTTTCTAGCGCCAAATTGCAACGACAATTTCATGATCGACAACAACCAAAATTTAATTTGTCGAGAAATGACATTTTAAATGGTATAATGATACAATAGATGCTTTGAAATGATACAGAGAACAAAATTGTAGTGACCATTACATGATCGACAACAACTAAAATTTAATTTGTCGGGAAATGACATTTTAAATGGTAAAATGATATAGTAGACGCTTTGAAATGATACAGAAAACAAAATTGTAGCGACTATTACATGGTCGACAAGAACCAAATTGATAGAGTAGATGCTTTGAAATGATCCAGAGAACAAAATTGTAGCGATCATTACATGATCGACAACAACCAAAAGTCGAGAAATGAAATTTTTTAATTTGTCGGGAAATGACATTTTAAATGGTAAAATGATATAGTAGATGCTTTGAAATGATACAGAGAACAAAATTGTGATAGAGATGAAATCAAAAACTGAAATTGTAGAATTAACTCAAGAGATTTAACGTGGTTCGGCAATAATTTGCTTACATCCACGGGTACTGAAAATTGGAGTTCTTATTCATCTTTCTGGGTTACAATGGAAAATGACATAGAAGAAATGAGTTGCCAAAAAAGTCCTCCTCTCTTTACACATTGATTTAGTATTTATAGGGATAACGAAAATAACATTTACTAAAATGCCCCTTTACCACATGTCAATAAAGCCTGCCACGTGTTGATAGAGTCCGCCACATGTCTACATAGGAGAAAAGGAGGAAGAGGAGGTAGTGGTGCTTTTATTGAGAGAATTGAGAAGGAGGGAGGAAGAGATAGTGGTGCTTTTTTGACACTCACAATTTAAGAAGGAGGTAACTGTAGTGAAAATGGCTTGTGCTACGGACTTGAGTAAGCTGCGGTCCTATATCGACTTTGCTTCGGTACTCACAGTTAGGTACAACGATAAGCATTTATAAAGTCTTTTGATAAATATCTATGACTTTTCAGAGATAGCAATCTAATATAAACTAACATGAAATTTGATAACAATCTAAGCAAACTTGCAAGGATATGTTATTGTGTAAAGATATTTGCGGACCAGAAATTAAACATTCCAGATCCTGAGAAGAATGGTTGATCATATGCGCGAGACTCCTTGGCTTGTTACTCGTGTGAGCCAGTCTTACTTTTAATATATATAATTATCAAAAAACTGGTGATATGCACTGGGGACGATCAAATTTTTCTAATTTGTTTAATTCTTCTAATTTCTCTAATATTTTTTTGATTCCGTTTTTTTTTTCCAAATATGATATCCGAAACTAAAAATGAAAGTATTTAACAAAATACCCGAGGAGAAAATTGGTTAAGAAATTTACCGTCCATTACTATATATGTTATTCAATCAAGCTTCAATATCATCATTCACTCTCTCATGTTACCAATAACCCTAAAGTATCTCCACTCATGTAATATTTTTTTACGTTTCCTAATGTCCACAAAGTTATCGCACTTATCATGGCATATTTAACCTAATTTAATCTTAATTTACTTGTGACTTCCCTCACAATTCACATTGCCAAGGATAAAAAATACTACTTGTTTTTAGGATTCCTAATAAAATTACTTAAGAACTATAGCTAGCTAAATAGCTATTGATAAGTTATTAAGATTACAGAACCACCAATCATATCATATGAATACAATCAAGTAATTGTTATGCACGGTAAAAATTGAATGATAAACAAGAGATCAAATGATGAAACTAATGTACATTAATAAAATAACATGTTCATGACTAGTGCAGGCTTATAGAGATCACCAAATGCTCCATCAAAATATGAAAAGTTTATTTACACACAATTATATATGTTTAACATCATAAATTACTTAGAATCACAAACATTAACTTAGAATTAGCTAAAACACAATTAAAGTTTATATGCAGCAACACAAAAATTAACAAATATGAATCAAAGTCCAATATTAATTAGCTAAATCATGACTCAAGATAACAAATAATACCTCATAAAATTCTCCGGTTCATCTTCTAACCCTCTTTTAAACAATCTCATTAAAAATCCAAACCCATCCGAAACACAAATCGACTTAATCAAAAAAATCAACTTAACTAAATTTGAGAGAAAATTCTCATAGTAAAGTTATCAGGCATGTGATAAGTGTATACAAATAGAATCAGAAACTTAACTCGAGGTCAAACCCAACTGTCAGTAGAGAGAGCAAATTTTCTGATAACTAGTCCATCAAACTCTCTCAGTGTTGCAATCGATGTAGGACATCTATTAGATTTAGAATTTATATATTCATAATTAATTATTATTATTTTAGTATTTAATTATTTTAAAATAATCGTATATGTATTTCTTATTATTAGAATTACTTATTATTTACTTTCCGAGTTAGGTTATTTAGAGTTTTCTTAGAGTTAGGATTCTATTGTTTTCCTAAATTGTAGCATAAAACATAGACAAAATAATTATTTAATCAAAATATGAATTAATCTCAGTTATCCCTCTTTAACTACCATATTTTCTATATTTTACGCTTCCTTTTTCCGTCAACAATAGTCAGTGTTTTTGTAGTTAACCTAAAGAGTTGTAAAACCTTGTGTCTAAGGTTTTTGATCTCTTTGTGAAGGGAAATTCCAGTGCTACGATGAGGGTCAATAACAAAAAAAGAGGTTCATTTTGGGAATATAGCTTTGTTATTATGCAAATTTTACAAAGATATAAGGACGCAAGAAAATAGTAAGCACATTCCTACCTCACTAGCTTTTCAATGTTGTGCTACTAGTTTACTAAATGTAGTATTTGGTTTTAAATTTAACTTTACACGGGGAATCTCATATATGTTTAATACAAACATCATTCAAAGTATATTAATGGTGTCTCAAATTACAATTGGAACTTTCTTTTATTCATATAGTGTTAGACTACCCCAATTCGACGATTTTGAGACTTATTTCCGTTGTTATAAATTTAAGGGACATATATATAAGTGTCTCAAATCATGTGTCGGAATAATCAAGACATATTAATTGATTCAGATATGTCGTTTTTCTATATACGCCACATATTGCCACCTATACTTTTTTGTTTGCTACACATATATCGTCTAAAAATTAAATTAACTTTAAAAAAAACCTAATTTTTCCCCAAAATAAAAATTCCCTACACCTGAATATAGGCAACTAGTCATTCCATTCTCAATCAAATATGAAAGCATAATTTAATCAATTACCGCATCACATGTTAATTGATTTACACAATCATTCTCACAATCGCAATTACATATGTAAGATATATAACTGCAAGTCTGGCAATATAATTTGGGATCAATGTTTGAGCATATTGGTAATCAATTACATGGTACTTCCTATAAACTTGTTTAATCAATATTATGGGATATTTTCTACAAGAAATTAAGAAAGGATTTACCTACAACTTGTTTAAATCAATACCCTGCTTATCCAACTCTCTCTTCTTAATTTCCTAATAATGCCATCTGGCATAAAGGGAACATCTGTTGGAGTCAGTTTAAATTACAAAGAAACAAGACAGAAACAGGACAAGATAAAATGCAAAATAAGATGACCTAAGAATTAAAAAGATGGTAACAAGAAATTCACAGCAACCACACCAGTTTTCTCATCATGGACACAATTTCCAGACCTAAGGAAGAATTTTACCTTTGCTAGAGCATCTTGTTCCGATATCTCTATAAGAACAGTAACAGGGACTGAGCATTTCATTCACAATCATCTGCATAACACACCAAACACATACCACAGTTAAAAAGCAGGAGCTTCAGCCAAAAAGGACCCTCCACAGGAGGGAAATGCAAGTTCTTCCAAAGGAAAAGCTTTTGCTTTCGGCATTAAAAATTGTACGACTTCGCTGAACTGAAATATCTTATTCTTCAATTTAAAAACGAACTACCACTAACCAAAAAGTATAAATACCTCGTGTTTAATCAATATCATGGGGCTTCTTCCACATTTGCTGCAAGAATGGAAATAAACACAAAGGATGAGGAGGCAAAGATGGAGAAATCAAACTGCAAGAACATAAGTGTGATGTATATGTCTACTAACAGATTTACTGGGACCCTACGAAACTCTTTCTTATAAGGTACATAACTTGGGCTGGTTTTGGAGCTCCAAACACAGAACTTCCTTCCACTATACAGTTTTCCCCAGCTATGGCTGCTGCATCAATAGTCGATGGCCCCAAGCCACCATCTACCTGCATAATCAAAGCAAATCATACTTTAATGTCTGAACACTTCTATTGGATTTGTCATCGATTGGTGGAAAAAGAAGACTATATCGCATTGTCAGTATCTATACACATTTGAATCTCCATAAAGGATGGGATTTCAACATGAGAAGACTGTATCGAATAGTTCATACCCAGCATAACTTTCAACTGATTTTCAACAGAACTTGTGCAGGTATTTTGAAGACCCTATGAGATTGAAGCTCACAGTAGAACAGGAAGTGAAATTTAAATGCATAAACTCGACTATATATCAAGAGATGGGTACTTCTTCCTCAATGCACAAACCTGAACATCAAATAACTCAACAAAGGTTACAAAAACTTAACAAAGTTTTGATCATGAGAATGCGAATAGATAAGTGCACCTTATCCATCATCTCCGGCATGAACTTTTGACCTCCAAATCCAGGTTCAACCGTCATGACAAGGACCATGTCAACAGGATTTTTGGCTTCAACCTGAGTTCATTTACAAAACAATATCACTAGTAAATTTCTGGCTATTACCAGTACAACAATAAGAATATAGTAAACCGAAGAGGTTTAAGAACACTAGAAGAAAAAAAAGAAACCGAGATAGCAGCACAAACCAGTGGATAAACTTCTTCTATTGGAGTTCCAGGCTTTAGTGTAACCCCAACACGCATGTCCTTTTCCTTCACTTTCTCCATAATTTCTTGCCAATTATCTACAACAGGTTCCATGAAATTTAGTCAATCTAACTAGGTATCCACCTACAGGACTTGAAATAATGTTCTAGATCTTAAAGACAAGTCGAGTGAAACAGCAACTTCTGTATATATCCAACTCTCTTAATTATTGAATGCCCTTAAATTATACACTAATATGGCAACACGTTATTTATTTCCATCACATTGTACAAGTAATATAGCAAGCCAGAAATATTATAACACACCTTTTGACGCCTCAACATGAAAAGTAAAACCCGAAGCACCAGATTTTCCTAGAGCTTTCACATAATCAAGAGGATTTGTGACCATAAGATGACAGTCTAGATATGCCCTACAAAAAAGACACAAAACGAAATAACATAAATTACAGTAGAAAATCCTAATCTTTCAAATATCTTATATGATAGAACCGGACCTGAAAAATACCACTTGTGAGCAGGTCTCCTTCATAGAACAAGTTGAATTTGACACGTGAGAGTCATATATGTATATATTCTTGAAAAATCAGGCATTTAAAACTACAGAACATTGAGTTAATGATGATACCTGCTGGAACAAAACCAAACCAACACCAACAGTAAGTGCTTTCAAGCATTTTCCTTTGAAAATATCCATGAATGAGGACTCCTTATCTAGTTTCATTGTCATCCACATAAGGCAAGAAGAGAATGCCAAAAATCATGTCCGCTTGGTAAGAAATTTGACCTACTAATAGTTGCGATGTAATTATTGTTACGACATCAACCAAAGAATGTCCAAAAACAAAATTATAAGAAATCTGCCCAGAGCTAAACAAGACTTGAGCAACAATGAGGCAAAAAATTTACATGTTTGAATCCATCTTACCCTCGAGCAACAAGTAAAGTGTGTATCCACGGATGAAATTCCTTCCATGTTAACTTGAAACATCTCCTGTTAAGTTTGAACCACAGAAGAAACATCTTGGCATCTTGCATCGCCTCATCTGCAACCATTTTATATGTTAGACTTCAAAGTGAACAATATATAAATAACCTTAACCACTGCGCCATGAGAGTTATATTATGTAATGACACTAATATTGGAAAATAATGCAACAACCTAAAGCTACATCTGCAGTCTTTCTCTCTTTATTAGACCTCATTGTGACACAATGAACATTGTTATACTTGTATACAAGTGAATCATCTAAAGAGTAACGCTATAATGGTTGAACACAAAACAATCCAAATGTAAATCATTAACCATTTTCTGGAAAACAAAGTTTTTACTTGCAAAACATAATATACCATTAATAATTAATAGTTTTTACAAGTGAACCGGCTAAAGGGTAACGCTATAATGGTTGGATACAAAACAATCCAAATGCAGCATTTACTTATAACATTACAGTTATAAATATGAATCAAATACCAAATAAACATGAATCAAATACCAACCATGAAAGAGACAAATTCATAAGCTTGACTGATCAAGTTAATACCTCTACCATACTCATAACTCTTATTCTCTAAATTAAAGATCAAACATGTTATAACAATCATCAACATTCACAGATCCACAATGAGAAATCAAACACATACCCATCAAATTAAAATCACTACATAAAAACAGAAATCAAACATATACCCATCAAATTCAAACCACTTCATAAAAACTGAAATCAAACACGTACCCATGCTTTAAAACAACGTGAATCTACTAAAAAATACAGAAAAATCGCAAAATCTAGAGAGAAAAAAAAGTAATAGGGTTAGATTTTATACTTGAATCTTCAAGGATTTGTACTTGAATCTTCTATGATTTGCACTTCAATATTCTTCTGCGAGTTTAAATGCAAGATTAAAAATTAAAATTTTCTAGGGTTAACAAATCAAAGTTACTTTGGATTTCTGTAAAAGGGGTTTTTCAAACCTGAGATAAGAGATCTTCTAGGATTTTTACTTCTACAACTTCAATCTTCTTATGAGAGTTTCAAAGAGTAAAAATCAATTTCTAGGTTTACAAAATCAAAGATTTTGATTTCTGTAAACAAGGTTTTTTCGATACCACTTTCTAGGTTTACAAAATCAAAAATCAGTTTAAGACTTTCGATACTTTTGATGATTTTGTAAACAGATCTCTAGTTTCTCACAATTTTTCTCTCTTTATGTTTTTCTCCTACCTGGACGGCTAGACCTAGAACTAGAAACGCAAAAAAAAGAAAAAAAAAAAACGAGTGAAAATAAAAATGAGATATGTTGGTTTGTTTTTTTTTTTTGGTCTTAAAAGACATATATTTTGGTGTAAAAGTAATTAAATATTATTGTACGAAAAAAACAAAAAATAAATGGAGAAACTAAAATAAATTGTGGGAAGTAAATATTAACCACATAAATTCAATTTCAAATGATTTGGTGTGAGATAAAGATGTAGAGAGAGAATTGGGGGGAAATTAATATAAGAGAGATTTAGAAAATTGAAAAAAAAGAAGAGTTTTTGGTATAATGTTATCAAATAAAATATAAATTAGTTAGACAAGATAATTATTTAATGAAAAATGAGTTACTCTCATTTATCCTTTTTTTTACATTATTTTTTATATTTCACATTTCTATTCTTCGTCAACAATAGTCAGTTCTTTGTAGCTAACATAAAGAGAGATAAAACTTTGTGTTTAAGGTTTTTGATTTCTTTGTGAAAGAAAAGTCGAATGCTACTATGACGGTCAATAACAAAAAAAAAGGTTCATTTTGTGAATCTATCTTTGTTATTATGCAAAATTTGCAAAGATATATGGATGAACAAAGAAAATAGTAAGCATATTCCTACCTTGCTTACTTTGCTTTTCAATGCTACATTGCTGCCAGTTTACTAGATGTAGTGTTTGGGTTTAAATTCAACTTTACACGAAAAATTTCATATATGTTGAATATAAATAGATTTCAAGTTATATTGACGGTGTCTCAAATTATAATGATAACTTTTCTTTTATTCATATATTGTTAACAAGTAGGATTTAAACTACTTAGTGTGTTTGACTGAAAAGACTAAGAGTGTAATATATATTGTTAGAGTCCAACCACTCTCCTCCCTTTATCAAATTGGCCACGTAAAATCCAAAGCTTCAAAAAGGTCAAATAGGATTTAGACTAGTTAACTGTATTTGATATATATTTGCCAGGCTCCACAGTTTGCAAACTCTGCATAATATAATTTGTTTAATCCGAAGTCCGCATCATCCCTCTTGTGCCATCCTTCGGGATTAACAAAGGAACCAACGTACGAATCCATGAACACAATTATTAAAAATTGTTTCCAAGAAGGTAAGTCTTAGATGAATTGGTATTGGCTTCTAAATTTGGATAAGCCACTACTTTTCAGCTTTGAACGTAGATACTGGTATCATTACAATCCTCCACGTGAGTTTGTGCAGTTATCATGTTATCCTGGCCTAGTAGTCGGCATTATCGTGCATCATCGGTATATCGCCAAAGTCAAAATCAACCATGCCTATAACCAAGCAATCTATGTAGAACTGTCGAACAACGTGGACAAATAATGTATCATGGTACCCATCCATTTTGTATTGATCTATAAAGTATAAATTTATCTCTAGTGACTCGGAGTGAAACTGCTTGTTCTTTCACAGGATCGGCTGGGTTCACGAACCCAATATCTTGCGCTATAAATCCAGTACCTTCAACAACTACAATAATGATATAATAAAACTAACAAATCAAACGAAATTAAAAAAATATGAAGTATATTTAATCGAAGAAAATTTTTCCACAATGAAGAAGAAGACAATAAGGCGAAGTACTTACGAATTGTGCAAAAAAAAAATAAAAAGTATCATTTACATAAGTGTTGTTTAAATTCTCAGTTATAATATTTGAGTGTTTTCTGTGACACAGGAATGTATCGTATTTTTTTTTGGGGAGCTTTAGGAAAAGTTACTGAAATGAGGGACTTATATAAGCAAAGTTCTATCAACTAACTATTAATTAAAAGTACTAGGAAGAATATATTCGATAATAACTGCAAGTATGTATATATATTAAATAGGATTACTAGTATGTATACTATTATATGTTTGATATATGTGTTATATATATAATAGTATTACATGTTCTCTTAGTTATGAGATTCTATAATTATATTTATCATATGTATCACATTTACAAAATATATGTGATATAGATTATCTACACAAATAAAGGGAAAAAAAATCGATAACACATATATTACATATATTTTGTAGATGTGTTATATGATTCTCAATTATTCCTTTTTTCTAAAGTATTTTCTATATTTGACGCTTTCGTTTTTCGTCAACAATAGTTAACTTTTTTGTACTTAACCTAAAGAGTGGTACAAACTTGCATTTAGGGTTTTTGATCTCTTTGTGAAGGAAAATTCGAGCGCTACTGTGAGGGTCCATGACAAAAAAGAAGTTGATTTTGGGATTCTATCTTTGTTAGGATGTAAAATTTGCAAAGATATATGAATGAAAGAAAATAATAAGCATATTCCTACCTCGCTTGCTATGCTTTTCAATGTTACATTGTACTAGTTTACTGAATGTAGTGTTTAGGTTTCAATTCAACTTTACACGGGGAGTCTTAGGTATATTTATGGTGTCTCAAATTACAACGGGAACTTTCTTTTATTCACTTAGTGTTAACAAATAAGATTTAAATTAGTTAGAAAAATACAATTAAAACATGAGTTAATCTCACTTATCCTTCTTTTTTATCGTTTTTTTTTTATATATTTCACGCTTTTGTTCTCTGTCAAAAGAAGTCAGATTTTTGTAGTTAACATAAAGAGTGGTAAAACCTTGTGTTTAAGGTTTTTGATCTCTTTGTGTAAAGGGAAAATCGAATGCTGCTATGAGGGTCAATAGCAAAAAATAGGTTCATTTTGTGATTCTATATTTGTTATTATGCAAAACTTGCAGAAATATATGGATGAACAAAAAAAATAGTAAGCATATTCCTACCTCGCTTGCTTTGTTTTTCAATACTACATTGCTGCAATTTTACTAGATGTAGTGTTTGGGTTTAAATTTAACTTTACAATGAGGAATCTCATATATGTTGAATACAAATAGATTTCAAGTTATTATTGATGGTGTCTCAAATTATAATGGTTACTTTTCTTTTATTCACATGTTGTTAACAAGTAGGATTTAAACTAGTTAGTGTGTTTGATTGAAAAGACCGAGTGTGTAATGTATATTTTTAGAGTCCAACCACTTTCCTCCCTTTATCAACTTGGCCACGTAAAATCCAAAGATTCAAAAAGGTTAAATATGATTTAGACTAGTTGACTGTCTTTGATGTGTATTAGACGGGACCCCAGTTTGCAAACTCTGCATAATATAGTTTATCTAATTCGAAGTCCCCACCATCCCGCTTGTGCCATCCTTCAGGATTAATGAAGGCATCAACATACGACTCCATGAACACAATTATTAAAAATTGTTTCCAAGAAGGTAAGTCTTAGCTGAATAGGTATTAACTTCTAAATTTAGAGACTTTGTTGTTTTAGACGTAGATACTTATATCATTACAATCCTCCACTCGACTTTGTACATTTATCATGTTATCCTGCCCTGGTAGTGCTAACTTCGGCATTATCATGCACCATTGGAATACCATCGATATATCGCCAAAGTCAAAATCAACCATGTCCATAACCAAGCATTCTATGTAGAACTATCGACCAACGTGGAAAAATAATGTATCTTGGTACCCATCCATTTTGCATCGATCGATGAAGCATAAATTTATCTCTAGTGACTCGGAGTGAAACTGCTTGTTCTTTTGCAGGATCGACAGTGTTCACGAAGCCAATGTCCTGCGCAATGAATCCAGTACCTTCAACAACTGCAGTAATGACATAATAAAACTATCAAATGAAATGGAATTAAACATAGATGAAGTTTTTTCAAGCGAAGGAAATGTTACCACAAGGAAGAAGAAAAAAATATAGCGAAGTACTTACTAATTGTGCCAAAACAAAAAGTATCATTTTCATCGACGTTGTTTAAATTCCCAGTTATTATGTTTGAGTGCATTTTGTCACACAGGGTTGTAAAACAATTTACGAGAGCTCTAGGTAAAGTTACTGAAATGAAGGATTTATATAAGCAAAATTCCATCAACTATCTATAATATAAAAAAAAGTGGTGTTTGTCTTATGATAAGACAAAGGACGGATAAAATCACCTTAAAAAAACGTCAGACGATCGATTTTGTCTTTTGGCTAATTAAGACAAAAGACGGACAAGGTCGATATTGGCCCATGACTGCGATGATGCCTCATCCCAGTAAGTTTTATGACTTTTTCCATGGCCCGGCTATATCTGCTATGGTCCGTATATTAGTCGGTTTATTGAAGAAGTGATCAACAAAGTTCTCCGCTCACCAAAATTCGGTCGCTTTCCTAATCGTCCGACGGCTATGAATAGTTCTCCACTCTCTTTCTGACCTTAAACCTTTCTCTCTCTCTGTTTCCCAGTTTCAGCCGCGCGCATGGAAGTTCATAGACGAAAATTTTTCGTTTATTGAAGAAGTGATCAACAAAGTACATCAAGATTTAGAGGTATGTTTCTCATTAGCCCTTTTAAAACCCTAATTTTCATTCTCTGTAAAAATCAATTTCTTTTACTAGATTTAGCACCATGAATTGTGGATGATCGTGATGTTTCTAAATTTTGAGTTTGGTCATTGATTGAACTGCATGCTGATTTTGATGAAGAATTAAGCCGAAATTGAAAACCCTAATTATGTTTTTCTGGCAAGATTCCACCTTTAGGATTGAATTGCCTTCCGCCTTTTTTTTCTTGCAATGGGGATCCTCTTCGATTCTGTTTTCAAGGTCTTTTGTTGTAGATGATAGTTGGATGACATGCTTTTGTGCAGCCTTCAAATGATTGTAATTTTCTTATTTTGTTTCACTCGACCAAGTTAGATTGAATTCAAACTTGAACAATTAAACTGTAAACCTTATTGTTCACCGAGAGAAAATTACTATGATAACATTGCATATACGCATCTTCTAAACTTAACCTTAGGACGATAATTAACCCATGTTGATCTCAAACTCAACACTCAAGGATGATATCTAACTCGAAATTATTAATTAGGTTTACATGATAGGGAGGTTTGAATCTGGTAGGTTCAGCTTAGTTATTGAAAAACTAGCTATCGAAGATCACATGGAATTGATCAAGTAATAACTGCTGGTTTTTCAAAGATTTAATCTCTTTAGTTCTGCCTCAGGTTAGAACGGTAACGACACATATACTGTCTTTTGATGTTGGGCATACATATAATAAGTCATACACATAATAAGTCATCCATTTTTGTACTAATTTAGTTTGATTCATTAGATGCAATAGGTCTACATAGCTTTTATTGTAAAAGTCTGAGGATACATGTATACATAGAGAGGTGTTTAGCCTTCTCAAAGTAGCCGAGAAGGAAATTCAGTGGAAACCATACGTATCGAGTTAGTAAAAGCAGATGGAATAATGGAATCTCCTCCTGTGTTATTGAAATTTACTGCCATTTCGCCATACAGACCCCCTCACGGGTTGGAGTAGGAGTTTTATCTGAAAGTTTGGATGAACATTTGTCAGAGGTCCCTCCAAAAAGATCCAAGTGATCGACTTAGTTTCATCATTTGTGTATATCATCCTCCCCTTGGTGGTGATAAGATGACCATCTGTTTGTGAAAAACCACTTACGTTATTTGCAAACAACAACACATTAAACTAAAATTAATGGGGAGGGACAAAGAATAACGAAAATATGTATTATCTTAACTTACATACCGAGTTATTGTATGTATGTATCCATAGTCTGACACTGCCAACACTAAGTCCATGTCCTTCAATAACATGAATGCTCTTATAATTTTCGGGAAAATGATTGGCGAGTTGGTTATGTTGTTCTTAAAAAATCCATAAAACTTATTGGCATAGCACTTGACTTCAGCTTCAAACCCTAGCGAATTAGCCATTGCCATACCTGCAATATTTCTGATAATGAATTGAAATATTTGTGAAAATCTAGACCTACGAATAGTTAAGGGAATGAATGTTCTGGGTCTCTCTCTCTGTATATATAGATATGAAGATTGATGACGTGCACATAATAATATCATATGAAACAAAAAAGCCTAACTTATGCATTGATCATGGTTGTATACTCTGCGTGCACTTAGCTATATTGTGCCTCAATTATATTCAGATTGGTAGAAATCTAGCGAGTGGAAATGTGGGTATACTTATACCTTATTGGTTCTTGGAATGGGCTGGATCTTGGTAATGGAAAAAGAAACATAAAAATGTAAAGGGAAATTCCCATTGCCAACCTAATTTATTCAATTGGGAAAATTTTGATGATAAAGGTTACACATATATGAATTAACACCTCAGCACATACCAGGGATCATTAATTTCTAATTCTATTGTTTTTCAATTTTAGTGCCCGACGGTCCACAGCACTCCATTCCGACGCCATTTAGGATGGATGATATGGTCAATATTTATCAGGGGGATGACCCTAATTGTCCTGCGAAGGTCATTCATGACGCTGACGAGTTGGGAGGGTAGTTAACTGTGAAGCTGCTGATATTGCCAAAGGTGCACTTTATCTGGCTTCTGAGAATGCCAGTATGAGCACTGAGAGTGAGCGGTCCTAAATTGAATTCTCTGCCTGTCTTGAGATGAAACTGAATGGTTCAAAGATGCATTACGAGCCCTAAAAGCCCATACTAAAGTGGAACAGGGCTGGATCAAAGCTTAGGACCCCTTAATAATTACACACCTGATGCTGATTAGTGATTAGGATTACAATATTTATCAGTCCCTCATTGGAGAATATTAGTAATTATGTTTTTCTGGATTTTTTTTATTCAAGGTTCCACCTTTAGGACTGAATTGCCTCCCGCATTTTTTTTTTGCAATGGGGATCCTCCTTGATGCAAGTCACCTTTGATTCTGTTTTCAAGGTCTTCTGTCGTAGATGATAGTTGGATGATATGTTTTTGTGCAGTTTTCAGTTGATTGTAATTTTCTTATTTTGTTTCACTCAACCAAGTTAGATTGAATTCAAACTTGAGAAATTAAACTGTAACCTTATTGTTCACTGAGAGAAAATTACTATGATAATACAAGGTTCTTATGAGTTAGTGATGAAGTTTTAGTTGATTTTTCCATACAAATTCTGTTTTGACACAAAATTTTGACTTGGTGGGTAATTGCAGACATATATGGTCAAGCTAATGAATAGTATTGGAGTTACTGAATCTGGAGAAAGTGAAAAGTTTTGGTGTTATTGGAAAGTAGTGTTTGTGTGCTTACAACTGAATACGTTAGGTAAACCATCCAGGACATGCGTCTTATTGGTTTTTATTTTGTAGGGGAGCACGAAACGGATATGTTAGGTAAACCATCCTGTTTACTGAATTCGCTCGCACTGCTCTCATTGTTAATATGGTTCAATGGCTTACAGCAAGGTCCACTTTTGGTAATTTAGGTTGATTTATTGATTCTGCTTACTAAATTTGTTTGCACTCCTCTCACTGCTCTTAGTTTAATGGCTTACAACAAGGTCCAATTTTGATCAGTTCATACTGAAGTTCAGGCAAAAAGATAGTTATCGTAAATCTGTCCAAAAAAGTGAGAGATAATACATGATGTGTTTATGATTTTAAAGTTTTGCAAACATATATATTTACAGCTTGCAAGAAAATCCAGTGTATCTGATTGTTAATTTATTTTAATCTCATGTTCTTTTTAAATGGTTTTCGATATCATTGATGTCGAGTATTCGGTTTTGTCCAAGGAGTATGTTTTAAATGTGGACTAATCAGTTTGGAAATATGGAGAGCCGATCGTTGTTTTAGGTTTCACGGAGGATGGAGGAGTGGCTCGCTGATTGCAGTTTCATCAACTGTGTAAGGGTTGATGGTAAAATAATACTAGCTTCTCAGTTAAGGATATTTATCGACAGGAAGAAGGTAACAACTCCACTACGTAGATTCTGTTTACTATTATGAATATCTATTCATCAATTGAACTGTTAAATTGGCGACTGTTTCTTCAAGTTATTCTTGCAACTAATTAAGAAAGGATTTTTGTGTATTGTGCTTAAGCTCTATCTGTATTTATTTTGATTATCTATTACCCATGCATACTTATCTTAAAGGGGAGAAACACTAAATAAAGCATTTCTTTTTGTTAAATTTTTTTTTTTTCATATGACTCCACACAATAAAAAAAGTGGTGTTTGTCTATGATGCAGGGGCATATTCTGCCTAGTTAGGAATGTTTTTATTTAGGAATGATTTACTAGTTTCTTTCTATAGGGAGGGCGTTTATGTCCTTAGTCTTAGGTTTCTTTTCATAGGGGTTATCTTTCTAACATAATTAGGCTATTAGGTCTTCTTTAGGAGGCAGATTTTTTTATGATATTTTCTTATAACTTATAATCTATTGATTGTAGAAGAGTAATGAGTTTTAACCTAAACTCGATTTATTTACGTTCTTAGAGTTCAACTTCATGTTCTATATGCTTGTTGTTGTTTGATTGTGATATCCTATTGTTTTGGTTTTCTAAAGTTCATCAATTGGCGCTAGAAACAAAACACCTACAAACCCTAGTTTTCTACAATGGTAGGTAGAAGTAGAGGTGGTAGTAAAGGTAGTGAACGTGCAGCAGTTATAGATGAGCTTAGTATCATGGTGGAGGACTTGTTGCGACGGTTGGACAGACTGGAACAACGAGAATGTGCGCAAGCCCGAATGGAGATACCAGAAGGCCGACGCAACCCTTTGGATTCACCAGAAGGAGTTTTTGAAGAAGATGAACACACAAAAGTCGATCCTCGTTATGTTGTTCATGAGAATCCATTATTCTCACTGTGTGAGAAAGGAGAGGAGAATCCGTTATTCTCACAACGCAACCCTTTAGATTCACCGGAAGGAGTTTCTAAAGAATATGAGTATGAGCACGCAGTAGTTGATGAAAGTTTTTTTCACAGGCATGTTGTTCATGAGGAAACACCATTCTCAGTAAGTGAGAGTGAAGACGAAATCGTTGTCGATTGGGACTTACCACTAGTCTACAACTACTATAGCTACCCAGAAGTTGAAGAAGAAGTTTTGCTTACGTCAGACTGTGTTGATCCTTTTATCGAGGAAGAGACAAGCATAGTAATTATTCCCGTAAATCAAACCGATTATGTTTATGAGAATCAAGTTATATGTACAATAGACAATCTTAGTTTGAGGTGAGAATCAAATTTCCATAAGCAAAATGAGATGGTTTGTCGTAGGGAAACTTGTAGAGAGAATTATACTAGTGAAATTCGCAGTCAAATTTTTTCTAACATCGAGAGGAATACTACGAGTAAAGAGTTATCAAGAAAGAGTTTGAGAAATATATTTAAAAAGTTTGTTTCTTGGCATCTTAAGTTTGATAATGTATTTGCTGTTAGAGATCAGATTTGTGTTTCGACTAATGCAGCCGAAAGACGAGCATTATGGCCTAAATTGATTCCTAGGGTTGGTATTGGTGATATGCATATCTTCCATTCTCAAATACTAGGTGATTTCAAACAGAAAGAACTCGTACATGTTGTTGCCACGAAGGTTGGGTTTTATGTCGACGCAGGACAACCTGAATCCTTAACGAGTAAGTCCTTCAATAAGTTTCTTAGGAAACTGATCCCCTGGACAATGTCAGTTTACTGATACCTATGTTATTGTGCAATACTAGTTGCCAAGGAGCCTGTTTTGGTTCTGTCAACATGTGACTGCATACTTTTGATTGCTAAAAAGAAATCAGTTGACATAATAATTACTAATAACGAGGAAGCATACCTAAGTCGAGGAAAAGGAGGAGAGTTCATGTGTTCTGTTATCCGGAATACTGCCAATGCAACCGTAAAACACTTGGCTAAACTGTGTTGTGTCAACATAGATGTTTATGGTCTGAATGATGTAGCCTCAAGGTATGTCAAACTCTTAAAAGACCCTGAGGTTACAACAAGAAGAATTGTTGTCGCCAAAGGTTTTGTGCCAGTATTTGAAGCCTTGCCCAAGAAAACGAGCTTTTGCATGTTCTCTGGCATGTGCGGCTATAGAAAAGCTTATTATGAAGTTGTTGTATACACAGTGGTTATGATATCTTCAATAAAGAAGCACATTGAGATAATGCTAAGGGGGATTGTAAAGAGATGGGCGAGTTATAAGGTTTCTACCAGGTGGTGTTCGAGGCTTTTCCAAATTTTCGACCATTACTTTGGCAGTATTCAGAGATCGCTTACAGCAATCAGTAAGGCCGAGGAGCGCTTAAGAATGAATGACAACAAAGTTGTTCATCCCCCAGCATTTATACATTGAAAAGAGGTTAGGGGAGAAGGTTCAAAATGATTTGTTTTCTGAATATGCAAGTCAACTGTTTGAATTCAAAAAGAAATTTCAATGTCATGCTTTGGTTAGAGATGATAGGGTCTAGAACCTGTAAAAAGGGTACTTGAAGAGGCTTTTGCAATTTTCTATAAGAGTGTTGTTGGTAGCTCAAATGTAGTCCTACTCCTTCTAGCTACTTTCTGTAATAATATGCTTAAGAAACGAGGAAGTGAAAAAGTGGGTGTAGAAGCTCTTAAAGAAGCATTGGCAGAGGTAGATAAGCTACTCGCAAAAACTAGTGAAGCAGACTGTCTCGATGAATTCGTCTTGAGGCAGCTTGCTCGTCAACTTGTGTTACACAGGAGTGCAAACGGAGACTGTGAAAAGGACATGCTGACCAAGCATAAGATGGAGGTCACTGGTTTCACATCAGTAACAGAGAATCAATCCAACTTTGAGGAGTATATCGCAGTCCTACCTAGTTCACCTCCGGACGTTATTCAAAAAGATTGCAGTATGGAGGAATGGTTAGTGACCAGCAAAGATGTCAAGCTAGGTCAAGTAACTATTTTTGATGAGACCATTAGTAAGATTGGTGGGATGTATGCAATGGCTGAAAATGCTAATCAATGGCATAAAGGATTACAAGGAAAATCAGGGAGAAAGTCAATACTTGCTTGTCGTGGTTTGACGACTAGCTCGGACCAGAAATTAGCATGCTCAGAGTATCAAAATGGGGTAGTGGAGTTAATGATTGTTACTGGAATCAGAAATGAAGGTTTGGTCTTCGTGTTTGATTGTGGGAAAGCATCGAGGATATCATATGGTGCATTGAATATGTCTGAAACAATGTAATGTGCAGTATATGGATATTGTTACTGGTCATCTAAGGCACAAGAAACTTCAAGGAGGATAAGTTGTGGTGTTCTTTAATGATGTAACTAGTTTTGTTTTCGATCGTGGGAAGGCAAAAGAGACATCAAAGATATATGCAGAATTCATTAAACATCTCATCAGAGCTGAGATTTCTTTCAACCTGGGGTGGTTGATGCAGGGGCATATTCTGCCTAGTTAGGAATGTTTTTATTTAGGAGTGATTTACTAGTTTCTTTCTATAGGGAGGGTGTTTATGACCTTAGTCGTAGGTTTCTTTTCATAGGGGTCTTTCTAGTATAAATAGGCTATTAGGTCTTCTTTAGGAGGCAGACTTTTTTATGATATTTTCTTATAACTTATAATCTATTGATTATAGAAGTGTAATGGGTTTTAACCTAGACTCGATTTATCTACGTTCTTAGAGTTCAACTTCATGTTCTATGCTTGTTGCAGTTTAGAGTTCAACTTCATGTTCTATATGCTTGTTGCAGTTTGATTGTGATATCCTATTGTTTTGGTTTTCTAAAGTTATCAGTCTATGCGGACAAATCCGACCGTCGAAAAGAGACAGATATTTACCAATTTCTTCATGTCATCAGACTTCTTCCCATACCAATCTATTAGAAGCTCCATTGGAAAAACATTTGTAGTGCCAACCAAGGGGGGAGATAGATTTATGTCAACCAACCATAGGCTCACACTCTCACAAATCATACAATCTATACCCACGTGGTGACTGCATTCATACCCACATTTCGGATGATCTACTTTACAGTATCTTTATGCGTTTTTATTGTTGATGGACCTTTTTTACATATTCCTCAAGGATCTTGAGATAAATCATCTAATTCTTCTTTCTTTCTCAGTTTTTCAAATATTTTTATGAATATATTCTCCTCATGCATGTTTTATCATTTGATGGATTTTTTGAACACGTTAATAAGTTGGGTATGAATTTGTTATTAGATTGGTTGAACAAGTGATGAAACATTGGAATTGGAAACACAAACTGGAACCACATCAGGATTATAACATTTTTCATGGCCGAGGTAATGCTTCCACTTCCATTCTTGAGATATTATCACATCTCGCATATATCTTTCAATAGGGTTTATGAAAACCGTATTTTTCTATTCTACCGAGCCTTAAAGATGATACCTTCATTTTTGAAGACAAGCGAAGTAAACTTCATGACTCTTCATGTCATAGGGGAAAAGACGCATCCTATGTTGCAGGACATCTACTTTTGTTTATACGGAGTATAACACTAATACTAGCACTTTCTGAAGACTCTGGACACACTCTTTTATTCAACTATTTTTGTTTAGTTTTTACTTTTATTCTTTTAAAGGCTTAATTAACTCATTTTGTTAGTTAAAGCTTATTGTCCCGTCGTTCTCTTTATCTGTGCTTTGATCACATTATTCTTATCAAGAGTGAGCCATCCTGCCCATCTAAGGTATGTAGAATAGTACTGTATCTGCAAATGTGGGATTCCTCATTTGGCAAAACATTTTGGGCAAGATTGCAATAAGACTAAATGGATTACTGGAGGGGTAGACGTTCCTGATACATGTACATTGTGTATTGCACCAGGTGAAACCATTGGCCACTTGCAACTGCATTTCTTTATAAGGTGTTGTCTATATTGCTACCAGATGTAGCTGGATGGTGGTGGGTCGTCCTTGGCTCACTCCGATTGTTTCCCTTGCAATGGAGAAGTGAACTTTTTCGCGATACATGCCGCCAAGTTCTATGGAAGTATATTTTTTAGCACTATCTTCTAGGGGAAAACTGCAACTACATATATGATTTCTAGGGGAGTTTTCAAGCCTGATTTGAATGTTAATTTTAACGATTGGCTGTAAAGGTTTATGTTTTTATATATTTTGTTTCCTCTGTATGTTTTTACATTCTCATGCTTATTTTCTCAGTGTAGCAAACTATTGTAGTACATTCATAGGTACCTTTTAGTTGTCATTTTACTACCAAGGCCTACAATTCTTATACGAATGTTTCAGTTGTAGGTAGACAATCTTTTACGAATAACCTACATTAGTATCCTTAGGATTCCTTCTGTAATATGTACAACAAGGACCAGATGCTGTCTTTTTTTTTTTATTGAATTCGATTGGATTTTGGGTTCTTAGGGTTTGCTTTTTCGAGTTTTCTTTTACCCATACTTTGAGTTCTGATAATTTATGATGTTTTGGTTAATTGATCTCAAAGGCCAGTGTAAGCTTCCCTATTATTTATATTAAAACATCAATTGATCATATATGATCAAAAGGATATGTAGAGTTTTGGTGAGTTCCTTTGTCTGTGCACATAGTTTAAAAGGCAAACTATAACTTTTACCCACAAACATGGTTTCAATACCAGGATCTATTGCAGCATTCCTGTATGCTATAACAATAAATTATGGTAGAAGAATAACAAAAGTAACAAATGTCTTTGATCTTATAGCCTTACAGAATAGAAACATTATTGACTTCCTAAAACAGGAGAACCCCAAGTCTGAAATACTAGGTTCACTTCCGGCAAACGAAGATTAGCTCAAGCAGATACTTTTTAAGAGTTGAGTTTTTCTTAATGCAGCTATGTCACTCTTCAAATTTCAGATTCATGTAGGTATGCTCCATTGTAGTATCAACAAGTGTCAAGATGATACATAAGCTACTTCTAGACTCTGGATACGAAACTATGATAAGGAAAAATACAAGAGTTAACCCACTTATAATGACCGAAATATTCACTCCAACTTCGTTTCTTACACAAAGATGCAATAATATACAAGGGATTTTTGAAAGAAAGTTATTTCGGTAATGTCACTGTCGACGAATGTTTCATTTTTGTTTCTTACTTAAAACACCCCCTTATGTATAGTTTCAGTGATGTTGTTTTATAACTTTCAGGTTTGGAATTTATTGTGTTTTTTAGTGAAAAATTTAGGTGAAAACTTCTATGACAATGACTTAAGATGTTTGTGTACCTAGAAGTATTGGGATATTCAAGAAAAAATTCAGAGAAAATGCTAATGTGAATAATGTTTCAGACCGCTGTTAAAACAACCTGATGTCAATGTATTTTGTTGTTCTTCTAACAGAAAAATTCGTTTATCTCGCCTACAAAAATCCATCCTTTTATTGCTATCAGGTACATATATTTCTCAGTGGTGGTTCTTTTGATGATATGTACATTTGTTTTACATGTTCCGCATCCTTATGATTTTTAGATATTTTTTTATCTAAATAAAATCCAAAATGGACGCGTTTGTGGGATTTCGTTAAAGCTACAAGAAGAGAAATGCGAAAGGCATATGGATTCTGTACCAGTCCACCAGAAGAGTCAACTATCAAAACTGAATTTGAAGTTGATAAGGATTTTATCGATATGCTTGCTAGAGTTGAATCAATTATGGTGATATCTAGAGCTTTAAAATTAGGATATTGCAATTTGAAATCCAAATTTCCACTCTCACCATCGACTCCATCATCTTCTTTATACAAATTCTTTTGTGATTCTAATATCTCAGTTCAGGTTAGTAAGTTTCTCACACTACTTCAGTACTACTCCGTCTCTATCCTTTAGTTTAGTCACTTACTCGATTTCCTATGTAACGACTTTTTTTTCCTTTTTGTTAGGTTGTTAGGGAAGTGGCATTCTTTTCAGTAAAGAAGAGGAGATCCAAAAAGTCATCCAGAGATATTGAAAAGCATGGAGAAGTTCGTCAATTCACCCCTCTCTCTTCAAATGAAGTATCACGCAACTTACATTCCACTTACATGCTTACTATAAGGTTATATATTAATGCAATGTAAAGTCCTGGATCATTTTAGCCTTCAACTTCAACATACATAATCTTATAGTTTGCTCTTAAACCATCTGAACTATTAGCAACATTACTCCAAGGAATTATGCTAATTTGTTATTAGTGGATTAGAATGCATTATCAATTTTCCAGGGATTCATTTATGCTAATTCACTTCAATGAACTCAGTTTGCTTGATTATTAAAATTAAAGTTTGAAATACCAAATGGAACTCCTGCTTAAAATGGCTATAACTTCATGGATGCATCTAAACTTCAAACTAGAATTATTTAAATGGAAAACACATTTTTATGAATTACTCTGATTTAGGACAACAAATAGAGAAATGCTTGACGCTTTTGGGCGTATTTTAATATTTATTAAGATTAATATTAACAGTTTGGTATCTATACTTCAGTGGAGTTTCTGACGACTATTGCAACATTTCTCAGGTTTGAGGAAAGTAAAATATGTGCACCCCGATGTACGTGGCAACTTGATTTTTTCAAGCAGGTAAGCTTAAATACAGTTTTTTATATTATTCTGCACCTGCCTACAGTTTGACTATGTTCCCATAATCCATATGTTAAAAGAAATGAATTATGCATATGTTTTGGACACTGATTGAGTGATTCTCCCTTTGCATGTATAGGTTATCTGAATAACTATTAATAAATTAATTATCCATTAAGAAAACAAGAATTATAGCTGAAATTCGATCTCATTTGTAGGGATTGATGGGGAATTTGACAACCATTAACGTGACCCATGCACAAAACATCAACGCTTGCATAGCCAATTTGGTGTGGCTTTTGGTGGTAATAACAACAACGAACCTCCTCATAACCTACCAAAAAGACATTTGAAACTACTTCTGCAACAATGAACCTTCGACCTCCATCTGTTGATTGACTCAAATCATTTTACGAAGAAGAATTTTCAAACAAAGTTGTTGTGTTATAATAACGAATGCCACTCCAATAGTTCCACCGTTTACTCCGTAACGGATTGTAGATGGCTACAACTAGCTTCAGTATTGATAACCTTATCGGCAAGGGTTCTATTGGACGTTTTTATCGAGATCAATTTGATGACGAAAAGGTATTCTTTTCTCCTTGCTGAGCCGTGTTCCTGTTTTATTCTTCATAAGATGGTCTCTTGGTCTTTTTATGTTGCTATTTTATTCTTAGTCGTTCCATAAGAATATGACTAAAGATAGTTTTCTAGATAATATGCTGGTATTGTCCAACCAGTGTATAACAAATTTGTTATCTAACAGATTAAATCTTTTGTATTGGTCTCACTTCATAGTTTATATAGATCTTACTCTGGAAAAAATTTTGAATCAAATAATTTTGTCGCTTCCATGCTTATATGTTCCTCAACTTTGTTAATAATAATGAAATATGTAAGAAGTTCTCCTTTTTCTTTTTCAGTGTAGTGTATACTGAGCATATGTATTCCTGGAGGTAATTTTGATGACAACAAAAAGTACGCAATTGTAGAATGTGCCAAATATGTTTGCATCAATTTAATATATAAAAACAACCTTCTTTTATAGTTATGTATGTAAATCTAAGTTAAGCACTCATATCTCAAATTTCGGCAGGAGAAACCTTTTATAGAATTCTGACTGGAACTGCACCATGAAAATTGAGGTCAAGAAAGTACAAAAGCGCTTCAAAGTTGTATGGACATTCAAATTTAGAGTTTCTTTAAGATGATAAAACATGATTTCATAGGTGGTCCAGCTGTTGGAGACCGTAGATCGAGATGTTTGAGACTGTCAGATGAAAACACTTCTGAAGCTATTGCTTATCAAGATTACTTGGAAAACACTTACCCCTCGATGGAGCACAAGCAAGATCAGAATGATACTGCAATCTAATCTTCCTTTACCGTTCAAAATGAGGTTGTATTTATTTGGTTTGTAGGATCAATAGTTTTCCTTGGAACTAAGCTTATAGAGACTCAGGTATGTAAATGGAAAAGAAGTTGTTCCTTAATATTTTCACATCATGCTATCTCTTTATTTTAATGTAGAAGTTGGTCTCTACTTTCTTTTGATTGCTATTAAGGTTTCTTGATTACTGGCAGGTGCATTCTTATATACATCAATTATTATATGAAGTTAATCACCCTGTGACAACCTCAGAGTCTTCCATCGTAATGTTAATGGATCACATATCCTACTTCATAACAAAGGAATATACTCGAGAATGCTGGTAACGGATTAGCTTCTTTTTTTGATCCATGCAACAAAAAATAGTGAGTATTCAGGTAGCCATTTTATTTTATAGAGTTCCGGAGCTTATAAAAGTCCCAAATGTTAACATATTTAAGGCGCGGTCACAACTGCTATTCAAAAAAAATACACTTACCTCAAATAGACAACTTAATATTTAACCTTTGTCAGAAGACCAATCACTAATTCTGCCCAGATGTAACATTGTGTAATTTGGTGGTTATTTGAATCTATATTATGCTATATAAATTTACAACGATTACAATTGATGCATTTGTTTATAGAATATTACCTCTTATTTGCCTTGAGATGTATCCATTCGATTTCCTTCAGGTATTTCCTCCTAGGTCTCTATAATACACACAAACTGGTTGATAATTTTATTTGCTGGCTGATCAGATTTTAATTTTTATCATTAATTTTGATTTGTATTACATTCATGTGAGCTGTAGCATTGGACGTGTTTGGTTTGTAGCAAAAAAGAGTTTTTTCAACAGAGAATCACTTTATGAATCGAAAGTGTGCATTCACTGAAGTTCAACTTAGGTGGGATATTAGAATCAGCTGACACTTCCAAGATTACAGGATCCTACTCTACAAGGTTTGTAAATATTCTCACTCTTTTTGGTTCATTGATAACAAAATTTGTTAGGTTTGGATGACATCGATCACATGTGAATTCCAGGAATATGTTTCATTCGCCCTGATTTTGATGGACGGAGTTTTGTATATTATGATGAATAAAAAGTGTGGTATGTTGTATTTTTTCCAGTTTCTTAGATGTGAATAGAGGGAGATTGGGAAGAGTGGGACTATACTTTTAAAAGTGTTGGATGCCTTCACTACTTAATCATCTTACTGTGACATTGTCAAGTTATATGCACGACGTGAATAGGTCGAATCTTTGTAAAAACTTCTGGGATAATAATGAATTAATATTGATAGGAATATCAGTATTATTTATTTGGTGTTTGACTCTTATCTTAACCTATTTACATTGTGGTTTATAATTGTGATTCTCCATGATTTGGCAGGGATGAAACAAAAAAGTATCTTATAATTTCACCGTAAAGGAGATGATTAACAGTGCTCAAGCTCAAGCTATAGCAATATTAAGGGAGTTTCCATCTTAAGTTCTAACTTTGTTTGGTAGTTGATTTGCTCTATGGACCACAACTGTAACATGGATAACAACCAGTAAAATTGCTTCAAAAAAATAAATAAATAGATAACAAGCAAGTAAATAACGACGACTTACTATGGCCATGAGCAGGGAGAGATTCGTCAAGCAATAAATTCAACGTATCGTCCTTAACTTAATTAAGTCTCTTTCGGTGTCCGTATTAATTGGTTAATTGAATTTTTCATTGTAAATTCACCTACTCAATTAGGATGGAACCAAAAGATGCTTTATGCCTAACCTAGTTTGGTGTAACAATTCCCTGAATACCATTTGTTATCGTATGTTTGAGTACATAGATTATTTGATGAGATATACCTACCGGCTAGATTTTCAGGTGAAATCTAATGGCAAGGTTTAACATTGTTGTACAGGGCCAAGATTGTGATGATAACTTGGGAAATCCAAGTCCACTCCAAATAGGGGAGGACTATGGAGCACTTTGAAGGAACATGGGGACATAAAGCCTGAAATTGATGGCATCGATGTTGGTATTGAAACTTTGGCTCACAAATTTGACCAACTGCAAATAGAAAGGATAACAACATATCCATCCCCGTAAGTAATTTGAAGCGAAAATAGTTTATAACCTGGTGGTTTACAAGTTAGGTTACATGTCAATCTTATCATATTTGATGCGTTTAATCATTTGAAATGAGAGTATTTGCATTTTTTGCTTTTTTATATCTTAGGTCTAGTTATTTGATTCTTAAATGTTTTTTTTTTTAGTAATAAGTTATGACGGTCAAGTTCAATCTTTTTTAAAATCTAGAGCTCCCAACATGTATATGCATCTGTATTATTCATCTTAATTATTATTAGATGTTACAACAAATACTACATAATGCCATTAGTAACTAAACGATTTAATAAACCTCCATCAGACGTAGAGGACCAAATAGAACGTCAAAATTTTAGAATAACGAAGAGGTTGAGCCCCGGCCAAAGGCCGGGGTGATACCTAGTCTATTAATTAAAAGTACTAGGAAGAGTATATTTGATAATAACTGCAAGTATGTATATATTAAATTGGATTACTAGTATGTATATTATTATATGAGATTCCATTATTATATATTATCACATGTATCACATTTACAAAATATATGTGATATAGATGATCTACACAAATAAAAGGAAAAAAAGTCAGAAAAAAAACAAGCAAAAGATTTTATTTAACTTTTGATTTAACTCATCGAGAGGCATACTGTTTAGCCCATCTGTTTGAAACACTTGAGACTGGACCAACTCATTTTTTCCAAACCTATTTTTAAACATTGATTATTTAGTAATCGTTTGACTATTAGTAGTGTACTGGTTTTTAATCAGACTTGTAATGAGATAGGTATGTTTTAGTTTGTGTGATCGACTATTTGTAGGATATGTACTCAAATACATAAAAAAGAGAACTAAGTATTATTAGGCTGGTTGGAAGTAAAGCGAGAAATTAGTGAACTAAAATGATGGAAACGAAAATAAGAACTTGGGGGGCCAATTTTATTTGGGCCCCCTAGGCGGTTTCCTGGTTCTCATAGCCTTTGCTACGACCTTGGCGCTACCAACATGCATTAACCCATCTTGTTTTCTTCAATAATAATTTTTTCTTGATAAGACCTTGTCTTTCTATAAATAACATAACATGCACCCTTATTGTTTGGGGTAGATGGAACCGCTTCTTGCACAGTTTTATAAAATTAACAATTTTCGAAGCACTTTTGAGGTCATGGTGTTCCTCAGTATGAAGGGTACCTAAAAATACGAGGGTATCGAGTACACTGATAATTCTTTTGCTTGTAATCTATATAGAAGTACCTAGTGTAATCTTTTTGAAACTGTGCGTAAAGATCAAACACCAAAGATGACCTTGATAATAATCCAAGTTCGACTCATAACTGATTATAAATCAATCAAGTTATATGCTTAAAGTACAAGTGCAATTATTTTAATTACGATATAACAACTATATTGCCGAAAGTAAAGTAATGACACATTATACAAGATTTTGTTAACGAGGAAAATTGCATGGCATAAATTCTACATAAATTCCTATCCGCAACCTCGTGTAACTGATACCACATAAATTATCCCTAATTACTCAGTTTCCTCAGTATCCCTGCACCTACAACCAATCTGGCCAATGCATGTAAATCTTTCAATGGAGTCCACTGTCAAGAGTTACTTCACTTCTGTGAAGACTTTTGCAACCCAAATCTTTTGAGACTTCTTACAAACAACAAGGAATCAAATTGTTTGCTAACCATTCATTACCAATCATAATACCAAAAACATTAGATAAAGGTTCAGAGTCATGGATAGTCCGTACAGATCTGTAATCCAATGATTTACCAAATACGAAACTCCTTGACCAAGATCAATCAAGATCATGATTAATGAAATAACCAATCTTGATTCTACAAGTTAAGTTTGTTGAACAAACAACTTGTCAATCCCACAAGTAGGGCTGCACAAAACCGAACCTAAACCGTGAACCGAAACCGGCCATTTCTAAAATCGAATCGAACCCTAATGGTACAATCATGGTTATCAACTTCAGAAAACCGACAATACTCGGTTCGATTCAATTTCTGCCTCAAAACCGTACCGAGAACCATCGGTTAAACCGATTACTAGGGGTCTTATGATTAAATAAATTATAGGCATAGATTAATCTTATATCAATTATAACCTAACCTAAATTCTTTCAGTCTCCATATATTTTTCTTTCTCTCGGATCAGCTACTACTCATTTCTTATCTGCTTGTTCTTCTTCTTCTTCTTCTTCTTCTTCTTCTTCTTCATACAATCATCAAATTCACTACAACTCATTCTCCACACCATCATTTCTTTCTTATTCTTCTTTTCTTTTTCTTCTTTTATTCACTTTGGAGTTGTTGCTTCCAACTATTAGGGTTTTTATATCTTAGAACTTAGAAAGGCAGAAGAAGAAGCTGGAGAATATATCTGTACTTTTTGGTTGATTCGTTTCATGGATTTTATGTTAAAATCAATCATTGATTGATGTGCATGTTTGATGTTACTTAAATAGGTAAGTTTAGTTTTGATTTATGTTAAGATCAACCTGATTTTTTTATATTGATGCATGTTTGATGTTTGCTTTAATTTGAACCTCAACATCAATTGTTGGTTGTTTACTTGTTTAATATGTTTAAGAAAATATTTCTATCAGGTTTTGTTGGTCTAAATTGTGTAAATTGATAAATTAGGGTTCCTCATGTTAAGATTTGGGTCCTTTTCCCAAATCAACTTTGTTACTATCAATTTATTGATAAATAATTGAATGAGTTTGTTGTAGAACTGATAATTTATTGTCACAACAACAAATTGTCGTTTGACTATATTTGCAACACTGTAGATATGTTTGTTGTATTTATTTGGTATGTTAAGTGTGTAAATATGTTTGAAAGTGCATATTTATTGATCCCGATATAAGGTGTGAATGGCTATTGTTTAGTGCATTAGAGTGATTTCCTAACATATTGATTTCATAACTTGTTGTTCTTAGTTACATTGTATACTATTGTACTGTTTTTGATTTAGCAGTTCATATTTAGCTTGATTTCGCGTATGTGTAGGTTTGAGGTATTTTTACAACCTCCTATGGAAAATCCAGCACCACTTGGTAGGCAACATAAAACCACCATTGCTATGTTATCGGATCACTTTGATATGAAAGACCCACCTTCTACACATGCAAAGTGTCGTCACTGTAACACACGATTTCCTGCTGACCTTCTAAGGAACGGGACCTCTAGGTTGATTGCCCATCTAAAGAAATGTATTCACTTAAGAAGGAGAAACCAGTTACGATGATGAACTTATGATGTTTGAAAATTTCCTTTTTGCTATTAAGGAGAAACTAGACTCTTTGAAATTTAATGTTTCTGTTAATGTATATTGGAAGTTGGAACACTAGATGTATTTGAAACTTTAGTATAAAGTTCAACAGGTTAAAAATAATTTCCTGTCATGTTTGTGGAACTGACAGAAATATCGGTTAACCATAACCGGTCGGTTCTGAACTGAACCCAGTCAGTTAGAAACCGAACCGAAATTATTAATGGTTATACCTGGTTTCAAAACATGATTGAATCAAATTGAATCCAAGCGCATGGTCCTTATCAGCATCTTACATGATAGTTCTCATGGATCCTGCGTTCCACGCTTGCTTAGGCGACGAAGACAGGAAGAACATACACATATTCCCATCAAAGTTTCAATACTCGATTTTTTTTTAATATAGTCTAAGAATGATCTCAAACACTCTACTCCATCCTGGCGGTGATAACAATTCGATACTGGTGCCCCACCAAACCACTTAGAGAAACACAAAAATTTTAAAAATAAAAACATAAGGTGATATGGTTGAGATAGACTCCGAGATATGGTGACAACTATCATGTTATTTCTAACACCTGAACTCTGTCCTTTTATGAATAGACCATTTAACTGGGCACACCAATTCCTATGGAAAAAGAGATAAGTTTCCATCTACCTAGAATGGTTAGTGTCATCCTGAATTGTTCACAAGTTTCTAGACGTTGGAGTTTTTATTATTTCATTAAAGTTTCTCCCTTACCCCCAAACTTAAATTTAACATTGTCCTCATTGTTCTAAAGATAAATTATTAAAAACATGAAAAATGAGAAATTGTTACCAATCGAAGGAAAGGAGTTAAGGAAATATATTACCGTGTCGCATGAGCATGGGTTACCTCCCAAGAAGTGCTAAGTTTAAAGTCTTCAGCCAGACTAAGAAAGAATTAGTCACCTCATGAAATCATATAGCATTAGTCGGAACAACTGTGGGTCATCTGAATCAAATAGTGCTATCCAAAATAGAAGGAAACTGCAGCAGGCCCAGAAAGTGAACAAATAAAGTACAACCTTGTCCTTATCTAGTTTCTTGTTTAAGACAACTACATCTAGATGTGGTTCAGGTTCAGGCTCTAGATAGTTTTCTAGATAATATGCTAGTATTGTCTAAAGATAGTTTTCTAGATAATATACTGGTATTGTCCAACCAGTGTATAACAAATTTGTTATCTAACAGATTAAATCTTTCGTATTGGTCTTACTTCATAGTTTATATGGATCTTACTCTGGAAAAATTTTTAAATCGAATAATTTTGTCGCTTCCATGCTTATATGTTCCTCAACTTTGTTAATAATAATGAAATATATAAGAAGTTCTTGATGTAATTTTAAAGTGGTAAATAAAAATTCGTTACTCAGACTTGTGAAGATTGATTTTAAATTTAATTTCTAAAACTAAAAGTATGAAAACTCTATTATTTTTTATAAAGTTGGGAGAAAACTGAGACTAGGATTCCACTATTTTCTAATTTCAAAGTGATAATAATTTTAATCATGCAATTCTAACATTTTAATTTGATTCTAAATAATTACAAAAATAGATTTTCAAAACAACAACTGTATAACAAAAGCATGGAGAATCTAGGACCTAAGCCGAGGCATGCACCATCTAACGGAATCACAATTGCTTAACAAAAATCTTTTAAATCAATTTTTAATCAAGGCAATTAATCATAAATAAATTGCATAAATTAATTAAATAATTACCACATATTTGTTGGAAAAGTAGCTTCCTCCGTAGCCTCAGAGATGAAGTTTATCTCCTCACTGTAATGACAAAATCCTCAAAAATCATTTTTATAACTCAAAAATTGCTTACAATAAGAATATAGATGCTCACAGACACCTTGATACGTTTATAAGTGTTGCTGTGAACACCTCACACCGTTACAGAAGGTATTTCGAATGAATACGCAACAAGAAGTAGATTTCTGATGCGGTTTGAATGAAAGTACGGTTTCTGTTGTGTAATGAACGACGGTTCTTGGGCGTAATTTTTTATTCTTCTCCGGTGATGTAGCAGCAGCAATATTTCGTCTGTATACTTCTTTTCACGCTGTTCTCTTTGATTCTAAGCTTCACCCCTCGATTTCTTCTCCTCTATGGACCTCTATGGACTCTTATATATAGATTACAACCACAAAACAACCCCAAATTACGTCCAGAACTTCCTTAAATTCTTGGCAAAATTCTTCCCGTGAAAAGCAATTTTCTTTCCTGATTTCCTTCTTTCTTTGTTTCTTGATTCTATTAAGAGAATAATTTGATATCCTTCTCTTTTCATTCTTTCCCAAACAATTTAGTTTCCTAAGTTAAGAAAATTCCATAAACAAAACTTGTTTCCAAATTCCCGTGAAGTTTCCTAATTTGCTGTTACGTGAAAAAAAGAAATTTTTCTTCCCGCCCAAAACGTGCATTCAAAATGTTGGGTGCCTTTAACTTGGGTGCCTTAATCCAATGGAAGGTGCCTTTAACATTTCTCCAAAAACACCTACAAAGAAATAAAAAACCATAATAAATACAAAATAGAGTACCAACAATACATATAATTGAGATCAAACCAGACACAAAAATGTGTTTATCAAATACCCCCAAACTTATTATTTGCTAGTCCTCGAGCAAATCTAATCTAGAAAATAAAATCCTAACTCACTTTCGCAGGAATCGCGACTACATTTAGCATATGTAATAAGCCGTTAAACCCCTAGGTGTCCCTAGTGGACGAGTTTTGTCTCGTGAGGGTTTACAAGAGGTATACCCACAAAACCTTTACTCCAGATTTTAGCGACTCGTGAAAGATTAAAGATAGACACTAAACAAGCTATTTAGTTGGCTTACTCAAGTCTTCGGCTATGGGAATCATTACCCTATATGAGTCCAATTGATGTACACGAGTGTTTACTCAAGCATACTAAAATTCATATATAAGACAACAAAGTTGTACTCAGATAATCATTCAACCGCAAGTCTCAGAATCTATCACAGTTCAATGACATGAAAAGATTTAGAAGATGAACATGGAAACTATGAAGGTTGCAAGTGTTGACTAAGGTGAACGGTGTTTCCCATATCTGTCTGAAGGTCATTGTCAGGATGAATATACGCACCCACTGTTCTTAAATCTAATACTAGTATCAATTCAACTGGTAAATACACGGGTTCCCATGGGTCCTGCATTCCACGCTTGCTTAGGCGACGGAGACAGGGAGAACCCACACAAATTTCTAACAATAATAATTTTTTTCTTTTCTTTTCTTTTCTTTTTTCACTATTATTTTTTTTCCTTTTTTTTTTTTTTTCAAATTAATGGGGCTTGATCTCAAAACACTCTATTTCATCCCGACACCGATAACAATTTGATGTTGGGCCCCACCAAATCACTTAGAGAAACACAAATTTGCAAAAGTAAAAACAGAAAGTGATATGGTAGTGATAGACTCCGAGATATGGTGACAACTATCATATTATTTCTAACACCTGTACTCTGTCCTTTTATGAATAGACCCTTTCACTGGGTACACCAATTCCTATAGAAAAAGAGCTAAGTTTCCATCTACCTAGAATGGTTAGTGTCACCCTGAAGTGCTCACAAGTTTCTAAATTATAGAGTTTTATTATTTCACTAAAAAGTTTCTCCCTTACCCCCAAACTTAAATCAAACAGTGTCCTCAATGTTTCTAAATATGAATGATTAAGAGCATGAACAAGGAGAAACTGTTATCAATCGAAAAGAGCTAAGGAAAAATATTACCGTGTTTCTTGAGCATGGGTTACCTCCCAAGAAGTGCTAATTTTAAAGTCTTCAGCCAGACTAAGAAAGAATTAGTCACCTCATAAAATCATATAGTAGTAGTCGGAACAACTGTGGGTCATCTGAATCAAATAGGGCTATCCAAAATAGAAGAAAACTGCAACATGCCAAGAAAATGAACAAACCGAGCACACCCTTATTTAGTTTTCTGTTTACGACAACTACTTCTAGCTGTGGTTTAGGTTCAGGCTCTATAACAGGGTCTAGATAAAATATTTTCATGGGATGGATTTCTTCGTAGACGGGATCAAAAGAATCAGGTTGTAGAGTCTGGAATAACTCAACTAAGAACTTAGAAGCACATAATAATAACCTGAATAATTGTGGATCCTTAAAGTCAATCAGTTTTGACTCACACAGTTGACTACTATGAAGGTGGTCATTCATAAAAAAATGTGTCGATTTTAATTTCCTAAAGTAATTAGGTTTAGTCTCAAAACTTAACAACTGACACATTTGAATTTCCAACGTTCCCACATATGGAAAAAAATATTTTGGTGGGAAAACAAAGGCAATCTTGGTACTACTACCTAGGTAAACCACATCGACCAGAGGATGGGTTTTTATCAACTGAACTTCTTTCTGGACATCAACAGGCTCAGAGAATCTAGTTTGAAGATTATCTTGTAAAACGGTAGAGGTGCATATGTCAAGTCCCAAGTTAGGGATATTTCTAAGAGGTACATGTAAAGCACATGGAGAATGATAGTCACCCCAAAACTTAAAGTTTTTGGTGTCTCTAGATAGACCAATCACAATTTCCCTAATTCTAGATCGTCAGATTCCCGAAGATGGTCAATTGCTTCCTCTAGGTTATAATCCGTTGGTGCATCCTCACTCATATTTAAAATCTCTATGAGTATATTGTCTTCATTAGAGACTATTGTCTTCGAATCATCAGACTCCAAATCACTAGTCTTAGGACAAACTCGTTCCTCTAAAACATCATCATACTCATAAGAACAAGGAAATATTACTCCGTCCAAAGTAATGTTATCTCTAGTCAAATCCTCTTCCTTTTGAATAAGTGAATAATCATACATATTATTAGGATTTAAACTAGAGACAACATTATTATCATTATGCTCAATTAGTGTAACAATTTCCTCGTCATTATAAATACGGATTTCTTCATCAACACTATAATCATCATCATAATAATATGAAGATGTTTGAACTTTATCTAAATACTTAGTGTCTTCTATTCTAACCTCGTCCTCTAAATTAGGTAAATACTCATTATTATCAAGGGTAAAATTGAAAATACTATTTTGGAAGTTAAGTTCATTTTGAGCAATATCAGCAGCTAACCGTTCTTCTTCTTCAATTTCAATTAAATGAGTCTTAGGTTCACTGAGAGCGATATTTAAAGCTGCAAGTTCTTTATTCTGTTCTAATGACTCTTCATGAATTTCTTTCATTAACATCTTAGTCATACGCGTCGACTCAGTTATCTGCTTGAGTGATTCTTCTAGAGAGGTATTTCGATCACTATAAGGAATAGTATATCCCATCTGCTTCTTGGAATTTTTGAAAGAAATAGTACTAGCTTGCAACTTCTCGAGGGCATCCTTCAAAAGACAAAGAACTCGAATTTTGCTCATTTTCATGTTCATATGACTGATGTGTATATGAATAGTAATTGGGATCACCTTGGTATGAGCAATAACCTCCAAAAGGTTGGTGGTGGTCCCAACTACTATCCACACCATGTTGATAGTACTGATAATGTCTATTTTGAAATTCAGTCTGACATTCATTGTATTGGTACTCATAATACCAGTTCGACATTTTTCTAACAAAAAGTTCCTAATAAATTTACAAAAATCTAAGAAAATAAATCCTAACAGGAAGGGGTTCTAAACATACACAAACAAGGCCGACTCAACCAAATCAAACCTATTGAATCTAGCAAACAAAAATCATGATGGCTCCACTTAGATTGTTTCTAGACCAGCTTCTATTCTTTCGAAAGGCAACTAGTTACAGTTTTAGCAAACCTCTTAGGACAATCTGAATTAGATTAAGTCGAAGAGAAACAGGATAAGCTTTAAGGAGCTTTCATAACCCTGCCTCTTTGGCAACGTTTCCCTGGGTTACAAGGCGGCGCTAATCAACTTAAAATAATCTTTTCGAACTTCGAGTTAGGCTAACAAAGCAACCAATACAATCCTTTTGAATGATTTTCCAATAAGATCGATACCCTATCGGTCTTCTTTCTAGTCAAATTTTAAGGATTAGGTTCGCGTTAGGTAACGTGTTCCTAAGGTGGGAAAGAAGGAAACGTGATGAAATCCGAGTCCTTAAAGTGGTAAACAAAGATTCGTTACTCAGACTTGTGAAGATTGATTTTAAATTTAATTTCTAAAACTAAAAGTATGAAAACTCAAATATTTTTTATAAAGTTGGGAGAAAACTGAGACTAGGATTCCACTATTTTCCAATTTCAAAGTGATAATAATTTTAATTATGCAATTATAACATTTTAATTTGATTCTAAATCATTGCAAAAATAGATTTTCAAAACAACAACTGTATAACAAAAGCATGGAGCATCTAGAACCTAAGCCGAGGCATGCACCATCTAACGGAATCACAATTGCTTAACAAAAATCTTTTAAATCAATTTTTAATCAAGGCAATTAATCATAAATAAATTGCATAAATTAATTAAATAATTACCACATATTTGTTGGAAAAGTAGCTTCCTCCGTAGCCTCAGAGATGAAGTTTAGCTCCTCATTGTAATGACAAAATCCTCAAAAATCATTTTTATAACTCAAAAATTGCTTACAATAAGAATAGAAATGCTCACAGACACCTTGACACGTTTATAAGTGTTGCTGTAAACACCTCACACCGTTACAGAAGGTATTTCGAATGAATACGCAACAAGAAGTAGATTTCTGATGCGGTTTGAATTAAAGTACGGTTTCTGTTGTGTAATGAACGACGATTCTTGGGCGTAATTTGTTCTTCTTCTCCGGTGATGTAGCAGCAGCAATATTTCGTCTGTATACTTCTTTTCACGCTGTTCTCTTTGATTCTAAGCTTCACCCCTCGATTTCTTCTCCTCTCTGGACCTCTATGGACTCTTATATATAGATTACAACCACAAAACAACCCCAAATTACGTCAAGAACTTCCTTAAATTCTTGGCAAAATTCTTCCCGTGAAAAACAATTTTCTTTCCTGATTTCTTTCTTTCTTTGTTTCTTGATTCTATTAAGAGAATAATTTGATATCCTTCTCTTTTTATTCTTTCCCAAACAATTTAGTTTCCTAAGTTAAGAAAATTCCATAAACAAAACTTGTTTCCAAATTCCCGTGAAGTTTCCTAATTTGTTGTTACGTGAAAAAAAGAAATTTTTCTTCCCGCCCAAAACGTGCATTCAAAATGTTGGGTGCCTTTAACTTGGGTGCCTTAATCCAATGTGAAGGTGCCTTTAACATTTCTCCAAAAACACCTACAAAGAAATAAAAACCATAATAAATACAAAATAGAGTACCAACAATACATATAATTGAGATCAAATCAGACACAAAAATGTGTCTATCAGTTCTCCTTTTTCTTTTTCAGTGTAGTGTTACTGAGCATATGTATTCCTGGAGGTAATTTTGATGACAACCAAAAGTGCGCAATTGTAGAATGTGCCAAATATGTTTGCATCAATTTAATAGATAAAACCAACCTTCTTTTATAGTTATGTATGTAAATCTAAGTTAAACACTCATATCTCAAATTTCGGCAGGAGAAACCTTTTGTAGAATTCTGACTGGTACTGCACCACGAAAATTGAGGTCAAGAAAGTACAAAAGCGGTTCAAAGTTTTATGGACATTCAAATTTAGAGTTTCTTTAAGATGATAAAACATGATTTCGTATAGGTGGTCCAGCTGTTGGAGACCGTAGATCGAGATGTTTGAGACTGTCAGATGAAAACACTTCTAAAGCTATTGCTTATCAAGATTACTTGGAAAACACTTACCCCTCGATGGAGCACAAGCAAGATCAGAATGATACTGTAATCTAATCTTCCTTTACCGTTCAAAATGAGGTTGTATTTATTTGGTTTGTAGGATCAATAGTTTTCCTTGGAACTAAGCTTATAGAGACTCAGGTATGTAAATGGAAAAGAAGTTGTTCCTTAATATTTTCACATCATGCTATCTCTTTATTTTAATGTAGAAGTTGGTCTCTACTTTCTTTTGATTGCTATGTTTCTTGATTACTGGCAGGTGCATTCTTATATACATCAATTATTATATGAAGTTAATCACCCTGTGACAACCTCAGATTGACAACCTCAGAGTCTTCCATCGTAATGTTAATGGATCACATATCCTACTTCATAACAAAGGAATATACTCGAGAATGCTGGTAACGGATTAGCTTTGTTTTTTGATCCATGCAACAAAAAATAGTGAGTATTCAGGTAGCCATTTTATTTTATAGAGTTCCCGCGTTATAAAAGTCCCAAACGTTAACATTTTTAAGGCACGGTCACAACTGCTATTCAAAAAAAATACATTTACCTCAAATAGACAACTTAATGTTTAACCTTTGTCAGAAGACCAATCACTAATTCTGCCCAGATGTAACATTCTGTAATTTGGTGGTTATTCGAATCTATATTATGCTATATAAATTTACAACGATTACAATTGATGCATTTGTTTATAGAATATTTCCTTAACTTAATTAGGTCTCTTTCGGTGTCCGCATTAATTGATTAATTGAATTTTTCATTGCAAATTCACCTACTCAATTAAGATGGAACTAAAAGATGCTCTCTGCGTAACCTACTTTGGTGTAACAATTTCCTGAATACCATTTTTATCGTATGTTTGAGTACATAGATTATTTGATGAGATATACCTACCAGCTAGATTTTCAGGTGAAATCTAATGGCAAGGTTTAACATTGTTGTACAGGGCCAAGATTATGATGATAACTTGGGAAATCCAAGTCAACTCCAAATAGGGGAGGACTATGGAGCACTTTGAAGGAACATGGGGACATAAAGCCTGAAATTGATGGCATCGATGTTGGTATTGAAACTTTGGCTCACAAATTTGACCAACTGCAAATAGAAAGGATAACAACATATCCATCCCCGTAATTAATTTGAAGCGAAAATAGTTTATAACCTGGTGGTTTACAAGTTAGGTTACATGTCAATCTTATCATATTTGATGCGTTTATTCATTTGAAATGAGAGTATTTGCATTTTGTTGCTTTGTTGTATCTTAGGTCTATTTATTTGATTCTTAAATGTTGTTTTTTGTTTTAGTAATAAGTTATGACGGTCAAGTTAAATCTTTTTTAAAATCTAGAGCTCCCAACATTTATGTGCATATGTATTATTCATTTGAATTATTATTAGATGTTACAACATATACTATATAATGCCATTAGTAACTAAACGATTTAATAAACCTCCATCAGACGTAGAGGACCAAATGGAAAGTTAAAATTTTAGAATAACGAAGAGGTTGATCCCCGGCCAAAGGCCGGGGTGATACCTAGTCTATTAATTAAAAGTACTAGGAGGAGTATATTTGATAGTAACTGCAAGTATGTATATATTAAATTGGATTACTAGTATGTATATTACTATATGAGATTCCATTATTATATTTTATCACATGTATCACATTTACAAAATATATGTGATATAGATGATCTACACAAATAAAAGGAAAAAAAA
>JAJJMC010011034.1:1434626-1578708 GCA_023531435.1 Papaver californicum | reverse complement strand
AAAAAAAAACAAGCAAAAGATTTTATTTAATTTTTGGTTTAGCTCATCAAGAGGCATATTGTTTAGCCCATCTGTTTGAAACACTTGAGACTGGACCACCTCATTTTTTCCAAACCTGTTTTTAAAACATTGATTATTTAGTAATCGTTTGACTATTAGTATTGTGCTGGTTTTTAATCAGACTTGTAATGAGATAGATATGTTTTAGTTTGTGTGATCGACTATTTGTAGGGTATGTACTCAGATACATAAAAAAGAAAACTAAGTATTATTAGGCTGGTTAGAAGTAAAGCGAGAAATTAGTTAACTAAAATGATGGAAACAAAAATAAGAACTTGGGGGTCCAATTTTATTTGGGCCCCCTAGGCGGTTTCCTAGTTCGCCTAGCCTTTACTACGACCTTGGCACTACCAACATGCATTAAATGTTGTATGTTAGGTCTATTTATTTGATTCTTAAATGTTGTTTTTGTATTAGTAATAAGTTATGACGGTCAAGTTCAATCTTTTTTAAAATCTAGAGCTCCCAACATGTATGTGCATCTGTATTGTTCATCTGAATTATTATTAGATGTTACCACATATACTACATAATGCCATTAGTAACTAAACGATTTTATAAAACTCCATCAGAAGCAGAAGACCAAATGCAAAGTCAAATTTTTAGAATAACGAAGAGGTTGAGCTCCGGCCAAAGGCCGGGGTGATACCTAGTCTATTAATTAAAAGTACTAAGAGGACTATATTTGATAATAACTGCAAGTATGTATATATTAAATTGGATTACCAATATGTATATTACTATATGAGATTCCATTATTATATATCATCACATGTATCACATTTATAAAATATATGTGATATAGATGATCTACACAAATAAAAGGAAAAAAAATCGGAAAAAAATAACAAGCAGAAGATTTTATTTAATTTTTAATTTAGCTCATCAAGAGGCATACTGTTTAGTCCATCCGTTTGAAACACTTGAGACTGGACCCCCTCATTTTTTCCAAACCTATTTTTAAAACATTGGTTATTTAGTAATCGTTTGACTATTAGTAGTGTGCTGGTTTTTAATCAGACTTGTAATGAGATAGGTATGTTTTAGTTTGTGTGATAGACTATTTATAATGAATTATGGATGTTTTGTTGGGTATGTACTCAGATACATAAAAAAGAGAACTAAGTATTATTAGACTGGTTAGAAGTAAAGCGAGAATTTAGTTAACTAAAATGATGGAAACAAAAATAAGAACTTGGGGGGGAAATTTTATTTGGCCCCCCTAGGCGGTTTCCTGGTTCCCCTAGCCTTTGCTACGACCTTGGCGCTACCAACATGCATTAACCCATTTTGTTTTCTTCAATAATAAATTTTCTTGACAAGACCTTGTCTTTCTATAAATAACATAACATGCACCCTTGTTGTTTGGGGCAGATGGAACCGCTTCTTGCACAGTTTTATATATAAAATTAACAATTTTCGAAGCACTTTTGAGGCCATGGTCGTCCTCAGTATGAAGGGTACCTAAAAATACGAGGGTATCGAGTACACCGATAATTCTTTTGCTTGTAATTTATATAGAAGTACCTAGTGTAATCTTTTTGAAATTGTGCGTAAAGATCAAACACCAAAGATGACCGTGATAATAATCCAAGTTCGACTCATAACTGATTATAAATCAATCAAGTTATATGCTTAAAGTACAAGTGCAATTATTTTAATTACGATATAACAACTATATTGCCGAAAGTAAAGTAATGACACATTACACAAGATTTTGTTAACGAGAAAAATGGCATGGCATAAATTCTACATAAATTCCTATCCGAAACCTCGTGCAACTGATACCACATAAATTATCCTTAATTACTCAGTTTCCTCAGTATCCCTGCGCCTACAACCAATCTGGCCAATGCACGTAAATCTGTCAATGGAGTCCACTGTCAAGAGTTACTTCACTTCTGTTAAGACTTTTGTAACCCAAATCTTTTAAGACTTCTTACAAACAACAAGGAATCAAATTGTTTGCTAACCATTCATTACCAATCATAATACCAAAAACATTAGATAAAGGTTCAAAGTCATGGATAGTCCGTACAGATCTGTAATCCAATGATTTACCAACTACGAAACTCCTTGACCAAGATCAATCAAGATCATGATTAATGAAATAAACAATCTTGATTCTACAAGTTAAGTTTGTAGAACAAACAACTTGTCAATCCCACAAGTAGGGGTGCACAAAACCGAACCTATACCGTGAACCGAAACCGGCCATTTTTAAATTGAACCGAACCCTAATGGTACAATCATGGTTATCAACTTCAGAAAACCGACAATACTCGGTTCGGTTTAATTTCTTCCCCAAAACCGAACCGAGAACCATCGGTTAAACCGATTACTAGGGGTCATATGATTAAATAAATTATAGGCGTAGATGAATCTTATATCAATTCTAACCTAACCTAAATTATTTCAGTCTCCATATCTTTTTCTTTCTCTCGGATCAGCTACTTCTCATTTCTTATCTGCTTGTTCTTCTTGTTCTTCTTCTTCTTCATACAATCATCAAATTCACTACATCTCATTCTCAACACCACCATTTCTTTCTTATTCTTCTTATATTTTTCTTCTTTTGTTCACTTTGGAGTTGTTGCTTCCAAATATTAGGGTTTTTATATCTTAGAACTTAGAAGAGGCAGAAGAAGAAGCTGGAGAATATATCTGTACTTTTTGGTTGATTCGTTTCATGGGTTTTATGTTAAAATCGATCATTGATTGATGTGCATGTTTGATGTTACTTCAATAGGTAAGTTTAGTTTTGATTTATGTTAAGATCAACCTGATTTTTTTATATTGATGCATGTTTGATGTTTGCTTTAATTTGAACCTCAACATCAATTGTTGGTTGTTTACTTGTTTAATATGTTTAAGAAAATATTTCTATCAGGTTTTGTTGGTCTAAATTGTGTAAATTGATAAATTAGGGTTCCTCATGTTAAGATTTGGGTCCTTTTCCCAAATCAACTTTGTTACTATCAATTTATTGATAAATAATTGAATGAGTTTGTTGTAGAACTGATAATCTATTGTCACAACAACAAATTGTCGTTTGACTATATTTGCAACACTGTAGATATGTTTGTTGTATTCATTTGGTATGTTAAGTGTGTAAATATGTTTGAAAGTGCATATTTATTGATCCCGATATAAGGTGTGAATGGCTATTGTTTAGTGCATTAGAGTGATTTCCTAACATATTGATTTCACAACTTGTTGTTCTTAGTTACATTGTATACCATTGTACTGTTTTTGATTTAGCAGTTCATATTTAGCTTGATTTCGCATATGTGTAGGTTTGAGGTATTTTTACAACCTCCTATGGAAAATCCAGCACCACTTGGTAGGCAACATAAAACCACCATTGCTATGTTATCGGATCACTTTGATATGAAAGACCCACCTTCTACACATGCAAAGTGTCGTCACTGTAACACACGATTTCCTGCTGACCTTCTAAGGAACGGGACCTCTAGGTTGATTGCCCATCTAAAGAAATGTATTCACTTAAGAAGGAGAAACCAGTTACGATGATGAACTTATGATGTTTGAAAATTTCCTTTTTGCTATTAAGGAGAAACTAGACTCTTTGAAATTTAATGTTTCTGTTAATGTATATTGGAAGTTGGAACACTAGATGTATTTGAAAATTTAGTATAAAGTTCAACAGGTTCAAAATAATTTCCTGTCATGTTTGTGGAACTGACAGAAATATCGGTTAACCATAACCGGTCGGTTCTGAACTGAACCCAGTCAGTTAGAAACCGAACCGAAATTATTAATGGTTATACCTGGTTTCAAAACAAGGTAACCGAGACTCTCTGGTTTCGGTTCTGGTTGGCTCAATAACCGAACCGAACCGTACCATGTGCATCCCTACCCACAAGCTTTACGTTTATCAAAGATAAACTACTTATTTGTCCCAGAAAATCAAGTCATGCAAATAATCACGCCAAGATCAGAAACATAAAAAAACATCAAGTCTTCTAAATCTTCAATCTTCTTAATCTTCAAAAGCAACAACCTACACTTGATTCCACTAATGATTTGTCTCACAAAACGGTATCTGTTAACGTTGGCAAAACAATAGTTTTATTAACAAATTTCAAATAACATATCCCAATGTTTAAAGTTTTTGAGTGGCCTTATACCATAAGACAAGGACCATGGAATAAATAAGAATTTATAGTGAAGATAACTATATTGTTAGTTCTATAAACAAGTATATAAACAACGAAAACTAAATATGTGATCCTTTGTTCCCCTCCAACGGTACCACTAGAGCTTCTTAATCTCAAAGAAGTCTTTAAACAAGTTCATTAATTCTTCACCCAAATTTATTTAGATTAATAGATAACTTCTATCTCACACAGCTAGTGTATTCTGGGATGAGTTTGTAAGAATAAAAATTTCCCTTATTTATCTTTAATATAAAAAGAAGTGGTGTCTATCTTATGATAAGAAAATGGATGGACCAGACAGCCCAAAAAAGACATTGGACGATCGGCTTTGTCTTCTGGCTAATTGGAACAAAGGACAAACGAGATTGAAAATGGTTGATCGTTTTAGAAAAATGGCAAAAATAGTTCGTTCGCTGAGACTTGTGAAGATTCGTTTTAGACCTAATTCTGAGTTAAGCTAGAAAAAAAAAAAGACTTTAACAATATTGGGAAGAACTGGAACTCAGGATTCCACCAAAATCACTTCTGATTGATTTCTACAATGATTTTTTAACAATTATAGCTCTTTTCTTGACTCTGTTTCTTTGCCAAAAGTAGATTTCTAAAAAATTAACTGTAAATCATAAGCATGGCGCATCAAAAGCTCTTAAGTCCCAGCATACACCATTAAACAAAATCACAACTAATTAAGAAAAATCATAAATCAATTAAAATCAATGCAAAAGTCATTAAGAATCAAAAATAGTTACCATTCATTCATGAAATATGGCTTCCTCCATTTTCCCAGTGGTTGGGTTTAGCTAGACATAGCTTTTTTAAAATCCATTAAAATATTAAAGAAAATCATAAATTGTTTCTGAAAAGAAAAACTAAACCCTAGTTTTCTATCTGTGAGAAGTTGTCTCAAAATTGTATCTAGGCTCCCCTTTATATAGGCTTTGGTAACCTTCTCTTGATCCTTATCCAACTAGGAAACCTAGTCTCATTAAATTTTTCCACTTCCTTTTGATTCTTTATCCAATTAGGAGACTTAACCTCCTCAAAAACCAACAAGAACCCTAATTTTCACGTCAAAGGCGAGCCCAAAACGCTTCCCTTATTTCTCTTCCCGCGCAGGCCCAATAAGGCCCAACATATACCAAATTCAAGTTGGTTTCATGGTTTTGCTCGTAACTTCTTCATACGAACTCGGAATGACCTCATTCTTTTTGCGTTGGCTTCGCCTTTCAATTCTATACAAAATGGTGGGTAAACATTCTGGAATAGACTGAGTTCCACTGGGTCTTTAGCAATTCTTCCTTGTAGAGCTCAATTTCACTTCTTTTAGAGATGTAACCTAATAAAACACATAAATTATAAAAGTTATAATAATACACAGTAATTCACATATAATCTAGCAAATACGTATAAGGAAATGATACTTAAAATATGTAAATTATGCATTTATCAAATTCCCCCACAGTTAGCTTTTGCTAGTCCTCGAGCAAACTACAAAACTAAAGTAACCTAAACTACAACAACTCCCTTTCGTTGAGGACACGGTCACACTTAACATGTGTAACAAGCATTTAAACCCCTAGGTGTCCCTAGTGGACGAGTTATAGTCTCGTGAGGGTTTACAAGAGGTATACCCACAAAACCTTTATTCCAAACCCTAGCTACATGTGAACGATTGAGGGCAAACACTAAACAAACTATTTAGTTGACATACTAAATTCTCCGGCTATGGGAATCATTACCCTATATGAGTCCAATTGATGTACACAAGTTTTTACTCAAGCATACTAAAATTCATATATAAGAAAACAAAGCTCTACTTAGATAGTTGTTCAACAACGATACTAAGAATTTATCAAAGTTCAATCACATGGAAGGATTTAGAAGATGGATATAGACAAAATGAATTTTGCACATGTTGACTAAGGTGAGCAGTGTTTCCCATATCTGCCTGAAGGTCAGTACCAGGATGAATCGTAATAAATTGAGATACATAGTCTTAATCGTAATATTAATATCGATTCAACTGGTATATACAAGGGTCCCATCGATCGATTTATTGAAAATAAAAAAACTATAAATGTATTGAAAACATGATTGAATCAAATTGAATCCAAGCGCATGGTCCTTATCAGCATCTTACATGATAGTTCTCATGGATCCTGCGTTCCACGCTTGCTTAGGCGACGAAGACAGGAAGAACATACAGATATTCCCATCAAAGTTTCAATACTCGATTTTTTTTTAATATAGTCTAAATAATCTCAAACACTCTACTCCATCCTGGCGGTGATAACAATTCGATACTGGTGCCCCACCAAACCACTTAGAGAAACACAAAAATTTCAAAAATAAAAACATAAGGTGATATGGTTGAGATAGACTCCGAGATATGGTGACAACTATAATGTTATTTCTAACACCTGAACTCTGTCCTTTTATGAATAGACCATTTAACTGGGCAGACCAATTCCTATGGAAAAAGAGATAAGTTTCTGATAGACACATTTTAGTGTCTAATTTGCACCTTAATTTCTAGTGAGTTAGTATTCGATTTTGTGTCTATTACGTGTTTTATTGCTTTTGTAGGTACATTAGAAGAATAAAGATTTGTGGAAAAATTGGCTCAAAAAGTGTTCAAGGCACCCGGAAAAATGGATCAAGGCACCCACACTTTGGATTGGGGCACCCTTGGATCGGGCTGAGCTGGATCGGGTCAACCCAGCTGGTCAACCCAGCGAGCCAGCGAGTCGACTCGGCCGATCCAACTCAGCGGGAATCGCCGGAATTGTAACTGTGTACGCTGTTTGAATTGAGATATGGATTGTTCTCTTCCAGATTGTTCCAAATGTTAGTAGATAACCCACACAAGCTAGAACAATCGAGAAACAACAAAAAGATCCCGTGAAATCAGTTGAAAAATCATGAACATGGCCGGAATTTGGTTTCAATTAGGATTGGGATTTGTGGGCTGTTCTAGAGAGTTCTATTAGGTTTAGAACTCTCTCTAGGGTTTCTACTATCTATAAATACCAAGAGAAGCCAAGAGAATCGAATACAAAAGCTTAGAGAAGATTTTAGAGATTTCCGGTCAATATTCCGTCACCGCCGACGAGCTGCTGCTGCACCGGCCGACGTGTTCTTCATCCATCACTGCCGGAGAAGAAGACTCAGTAACATTTATATGTGTTGCTGATTTGAATTTTCCTGTCGTCTATTGCTTCAAACCATTTGTTGCTTAAACTTTTCTGTAACAGCTGAACCCTCTTCTGTAACGCTTATAAGCGTATCAAATCAGCTGTTACAGCGTTATTCAACCTTGTAATCAATATTTTGAGCAATGAAATCAACTTTTGAGCAAGTTTTCTTCACCATGAGCTAAGTCTATTTACTGGGATGATGGATAAGGTAATTTTCTCAATTTTATGTGATTTAATTATTTTCTAATAATTATTTATAATTCTTTTATCATTAAAATTGCATAGTTTCGAATAGTAAAAACGGTTTTTTTTCAACAGTTGTGCTTTTGCTTGATGGATTATGCTTAGTTAATTAATTTTGATAGTCCATGCTTGTGATTTACCTCTGTTTGTTAGCATAACAAAACCAATTTTGGCAATTATTTGGGCTTCAATTAAATTAAAAAGAATTATCTGATTAATCACATAGGTTGTTAGAATTACCTGATTCCTGATTCTTGGTACGTTTAAAATTATTTAAAAATCATAGTTAGGTTATTTAGTCTTTTTCTTACTCCTGGAATTTTCTAGAGTTGGTTTAAATCATTATTTTCTAAAATCATTACCTTCACAAGTTCGAGAATCGAACCTCTTTTTACCACTATATAAAATCACATCAGTTTCCATCTACCTAGAATGGTTAGTGTCATCCTGAATTGTTCACAAGTTTCTAGACGTTGGAGTTTTTATTATTTCATTAAAGTTTCTCCCTTACCCCCAAACTTAAATCTAACATTGTCCTCATTGTTCTAAAGATAAATTATTAAAAACATGAACAATGAGAAATTGTTACCAATCGAAGGAAAAGAGTTAAGGAAATATATTACCATGTCGCGTGAGCATGGGTTACCTCCCAAGAAGTGCTAAGTTTAAAGTCTTCAGCCAGACTAAGAAAGAATTAGTCACCTCATGAAATCATATAACATTAGTCGGAACAATTGTGGGTCATCTGAATCAAATAGTGTTATCCAAAATAGAAGGAAACTGCAGCAGGCCCAGAAAGTGAACAAATAAAGTACAACCTTGTCCTTATCTAGTTTCTTGTTTAAGACAACTATATCTAGCTGTGGTTCAGGTTCAGGCTCTAGATAGTTTTCTAGATAATATGCTAGTATTTTCTAAAGATAGTTTTCTAGATAATATACTGGTATTGTCCAACCAGTGTATAACAAATTTGTTATCTAACAGATTAAATCTTTCTTATTGGTCTTACTTCATAGTTTATATGGATCTTACTCTGGAAATTTTTTTGAATAGAATAATTTTGTCGCTTCCATGCTTATATGTTCCTCAACTTTGTTAATAATAATGAAATATGTAAGAAGTTCTCATTTTTCTTTTTCAGTGTAGTGTATACTGAGCATATGTATTCCTGGAGGTAATTTTGATGACAAGCAAAAGTGCGCAATTGTAGAATGTGCCAAATATGTTTGCATGAATTTAATAGATAAAACCAACCTTCTTTTATAGTTATGTATATAAATCTAAGTTAAACATTCATATCTCAAATTTCGGCAGGAGAAACCTTTTGTAGAATTCTGACTGGAACTGCACCACGAAAATTGAGGTCAAGAAAGTACAAAAGCGGTTCAAAGTTTTATGGACATTCAAAATTTAGAGTTTCTTTAAGATGATAAAACATGATTTCGAATAGGTGGTCCAGCTGTTGGAGACCGTAGATCGAGATGTTTGAGACTGTCAGATGAAAACACTTCTGAAGCTATTGCTTATCAAGATTACTTGGAAAACACTTACCCCTCGATGGAGCACAAGCAAGATCAGAATGATGAGGTCTTTCAAGTTCTTCATCAGCACTTTCCTCATTATTATAACAATATGAGGATCTTTGAACCTCGTCTAAATAAGTAGTGTTACCAATTCTATCCTCGTCCTCTTGACTAGGTGAATAATTATCAAGGGTAGCACTAGGTTGGAAATTAAGATCATTTTGAGCAATATTATTCTTTGAAGAAATTTGATTCACACTTAATACGAATCTATTTCTATCCTCAGTCATCTCCTTTATGATTCTTCTTGTATCCTCAGTGCACTTTTTTATGGAATTCTCTAGAGAAAAAACTAGATCATAAGTGCTAGATCGCAACTGCTCGTGTGATTCTTCTAGAGGCATAATAAGTTCATTATAAGGACTACTAGGTTGCATCTGTTTTAGGGCATCCCTCCAAGACAAAGAACTCGAATTTTGCTCGATTTCATGTTCATAATACGGGTGCATGTACGAATAGTAATTGGGATCACCCTGGTATGAGTAATAACCTCCAAAAGGTTGGTGGTGATCCCGACTACTATCCACACCATGTTGATAGTATGGATAATGTCTATATAGAAATTCAGTCGGATATTCATTGTATTGGTCCTCATAATACCAGTTCGACATTTTTTAAAACTTCCTAATATATTTAAAAAAAATCTAAGAAAATAAATCCTAACAGGAAGGGGTTCTAAACATACACAAACAAGGCCGACTCAACCAAATCAAACCTATTGAACCTAGCAAACAAAAAGCATGATGACTCCACTTAGATTGTTTCTAGACCAGCTTCTATTCTTTCGAAAGGCAACTTGTTACAGTTTTAGCAAACCTCTTAGAACGATCCGAATTAGATTAAGTCGAAGAGAAACAGGATAATCTCTAAAGAGCTTTGGTAACCCTGCCTTTTTGGCAAATTTTCCCTGGGTTACAAGGCGGATCTAATCAACTTAAAATAATCTTCCTGAACTTCGAGTTAGGCTAACAAAGTAAACAATACAGTCCTTTTGAACGAGTTTCCTATAAGCTCGTTACCTTATCGGTCTCTTTCTAGTCAAAATTTTAAGGTTTAGGTTCGCGTTTGGTAACGTGTTCCTAAAGCGGGCAAGAAGAAAACAGTGATGAAATCTGAGTCCTTATCTTATATGGCTAGTTCTTTCCCTTTACTAGAAAAGTAAATCCATATTCAGGTCCTCATCATATATGCACACGAAGGAATACAATAAACCCACTTGCAGGGGATTCGTGGGTTGATCGAGTCTTACCTCCCGTACTAGACGGGCGATGAACCGTTGAAGTCGACTCGGGCCACCGACTCCTATGTCAGTGTACGAACCCAAGGGGCCGAGACGATATCGTAATTGTCGTCCTTCCCTGTTGCAGTTTATATTTAAATTACCCTTTCGTAGGGTTTAAAAATAATAATAATGTCCAAAATCCCAAAATAAAGTCCAAAAAGTGTCCAAAAATAAAAGAAAAATTACAGAAATAATAATAATTTCCTAATACAATTTTCTAAGCAAATTAAATCTAATTAAAAATAATTTTTTTTGTCTTCTTTTCCGTTCTTTAAGCTTTAAGTTTAACTCCAAGTCTTTAATCACCAAAGTCTTTGGCTCAATTTCCTTTCAATCCAAAATCCAAAACTTGTAGAAAAAAAGAGAAATACCCAAAGAAACGTAAAATAGAACAAAGTAAAAATAATACTAAATACAAAAATAGAGAGCCTAAAAATAAATTTAAAACTCTAAACTTAAAGACAAGTCATCGGCAGCGACGCCAAAAACTTGATCGTTTTAGAAAAGTGGTAAAAATAGTTCGTTCACTGAGACTTGTGAAGATTCGTTTAGACCTAATTCTGAATTAAGATAGAAAAATAAGTAAAAGACTTTAACAATATTGGGAAGAACTAGAACTCAGGATTCCACCAAAATCACTTCTGATTGATTCTACAATGATTCTTTAACAACTATAGCTCTTTTATTGACTCTGTTTCTTTGCCAAAAGTAGATTTCTAAAAAATTAACTGTAAATCACAAGCATGGCGCATCAAAATCTCTTAAGTCCCAGCATACACCATTAAAAAAAATCACAACTAATAAAGAAAAATCATAAATCAATTAAAATCAATGCAAAAGTCATTAAGAATCAAAAATAGTTATCATTCATTCATGAAATATGGCTTCCTCCATTGTCCTAGTGGTTGGGTTTAGATAGACATAGCTTTCTTAAAATCTATTAAAATATTAAAGAAAATCATAAATTGTTTCTGAAAAGCAAATCGAAACCTTAGTTTTCTATCTGTGAGAAGTTGTCTCAAAATTGTATCTAGGCTTCCCTTTATATAGGCTTTGGTAACCTTATCTTGATCCTTATCCAACTAGGAAACCTAGTCTCGTTAAACTTTTCCACTTCCTTTTGATTCTTTATCCAATTAGGAGACTTAGAGCAACTGCAGTGGGCGAGGGGACCAAAGAGTAAAGATTATATTTACTCTTCCCTCGCTCAATTTCAACCGCAACGGGCGATTGTATTTGGTTTTGAGGCGAGTAAATGTACAGTACCAGAGGATTTTTTCTCGCAAAATCATATATACTCGCACGCTCTCCTAAAAGGACGTTAACCCAAAACGCTTCGTTAAGAAAGCGTTTCAAAACACAGACGTTTGGTTAGAGAAGCGTTTGATGAGACGCTTGGGCAGAGAAGCGCATGATGTAATGCTTGCCTAGGAGAACGCTGGTCTGCCAAACGCAAGCTAGAGGAGCGTCTCAACCAGACATCCACTTAGGAAAACATTGTAAATCCAAACCCTACACGAACGCTCACCTAGAATTAGCTGGACGCTCACCTAGAAGGAAACCCTACACGGACACTCACCTAGAAGGAAACCCTAACCCACACGGACGCTCACCTAGAATTAGCTGGACCCTCACTACCCATACCAGACGCTCCTCTAGAAGGACGTCTATGCCATACGCGATCTTCAGCGTGGACGTCTCAACGCTCTCGTGCGTGAAACACTCTTCTACAATAACGTCCAACAACATACGTCTACTTAGAGGAACGTCCGTGTCATCTCACGTTCTTCTACAACATCGTTTTACAACAGACGTCATTTTAGTTGGACGTGCGATCATATTTATTCCAGAAACCGTTGTGGAGAAAAAGAAAAAAAACCAATTTTTTTTAGTATTTACTCTTTGGTATAGTCGCGTTGTTGGAGTTGCCCTTAACCTCCTCAAAAACCAACAAGAACCCTAATTTTCACGTCAAAGGCGAGCCCAAAACGCTTCCCTTATTTCCTTCCCGCGCAGGCCCAATAAGGCCCAACATTTACCAAATTCAAGTTGGTATCACGGTTTTGCTCGTAACTTCTTCATACGAACTCGGAATGACCTCATTCTTTTGGCGTTGGCTTCGCCTTTCAATTCTATACAAAATGGGGGGTAAACATTCTGGAATAGACTGAGTTCCACTGGGTCTTTAGCAATTCTTCCTTGTAGAGCTCAATTTCACTTCTTTCAGAGATGTAACCTAATAAAACACATAAATTACAAAAGTAATAATAATACACAGTAATTCACATAAAATCTAGCAAATAAGTATAAGGAAAAAATACTTAAAATATATAAATTATGCAGTTATCAATGGCCGACGGATACGACTATGCGACCCAGAAAATTTGTGATCTTTGCCATGGCCCGTCTATAGCTGCCATCACGATAAAGGACAAGCAACTTAATCCAACTTAACGTAACTTAATTACCGATTTACTAATTAAACAATTTATAATGTTTACTATATTTCCTATTTTTTTCAATTCTCTACAAAAACTCAATTTTGTATTGCTTTTCTGTCTCACTTGGATCATCAGTTCTTGCTCTGTTTTGAACTAGGTATTCGGTAGCAGACACCACCACCCAGACATGCTTCAAAAAAAAAACCCACCACCCAGACCCATCTCCAGGTCATATCCATAATCATTATAATAGAGTCATCTACAGTCTCTAAAGCTTTCCCTAACAACTGAAAAATTAGAAAGAAGACTTTTGATCCGTAACCCTAATTTTACAAATTTATTCAGGTAGTTATATTTCAATCTATCTTACTAAATCTCTCCAATTTGATCTTAAATTTTATTGATTTCTAATGTTCATCTAATTTGTATTGATGCGTAGGGTTTCTCAGAGGTTTTACAAATTTATTTTCTGGTGATGATTTTTTTGGCTTTATCAGAAGTATATTTGGAATGTACTGATCAGATTACTTCTAACATAATTGAAATTGTGAATTTTTAAGCTCAATTGAGTTGATTTTCTGCTGGTTGGATTCCTATTGAGTTTTGTTTGTGTGTAAGGTGATTTATGGGGATTTAACTTCTGCCCTTTCCCCTAATTTTTATTTGCATGTTAATAATTAGATGAATTATAGAAAAAGTAATGTAGGTCTCACATTAAACTAGGGTTTAATTTTTGTTTTACAACAACTGGAGTTTACTTTGATTCACATTAAAATTTGCCATTAAAATCATGTACAAGATCATTGCCTACTTTTGAGAAGAGCTTAGCATCAAAGAAGATTTTTTTTTATCTAACTGGCCACTCTATTCTATTGATCACTGATAATAGTGTTGATTGAACATTCACGTATTTAGCTCTTAATTACACGCATATATTGAACAATGTCTACTATAATTTTCATTACAATTATTTTGTTATTTACAATCCAGTGATGCGCCTTTTCACTTATTGCCTTTTCAGCTGTGATTCTAAATATGTGCTGATTTCGTTTCTATTTGTTCTCTTAGCATACTGACGAGTTGTCTAAGGTGGATGAGAAGCTCAGGTTAACAGAGTTTCAAATTGAAAGCAAGGTTTCTAAGTAGAACTTATTTCTTAAATTGTTTTCAAACTTAATTTTTACTCATAAGGTTATACACACTCTTTTGTCCTAGGGATATGCTGCTTCATTTGTAGAAATTCACATACAGATCTTGAAATGAATCAAAATAAATGAGAAGAAGGCCTCGATGGTTGCTTACTTTGAAGAAGAAGCTACTCTTGAAGAGTTCATGTTGTTGCTTAGAAGGATGATGACATTTGCTCCCTATTGAAACTTTTCTTGCACAACTAGAGGCAGAGCTTAAGCTAGCTCGACAAGAGGTATGACACTTTTTTCTATTTTCGGTATGGAACTCTTCTCTTCTATATTTCATTTTGGTCACGAAAGTATGTGATATAAATAGTTACCGAAACGATTACTTATGATTTTTGGTGGTTATTTACAGACGGCGAAGTTGTGGGATGACATCAGGGAACTGAATCGCCTTATAAATTCAAAAGAAGTTATCCTATCTGGAGCTGAGAGAACCATTCAAGTTTCCTTGGAAAAATCCTCCATGGTGGATAATTCATCCATTTGTTTGTACATATTGTTTGATTATATAAACATCTCTTGATTTCTCAATAGGACGAGAATGAGATTTGAAAAAAAATGCATCGCCAAAAGTTTGTTGGGGTCGAAAAACGGAGCCAAACTTTACTGGATGCGGAAGAAGTTGTTCTTGCTGCCATGAAGGAGAGGATCCCATAAGATGGTGTATATCAATTTGCTTCTGTGAGTATATATATACTTTGCAGCTTTGATTAAACTTTCATGTGTAACGCGTGGTTTATCATCGACATATGATTTTTTTGAAACATAGTAATAGCGTTTTTGTTGTGACCTTTGTTACACTATGAGTCTGTGACAAATAAGAAATATATAGATGGCATCTTATCCTTTTAGGTTGTGAGCTCAAATTCTGCAGGCCTAGATATTTTTTTAGGTATATGGTTAATACTCAGATGATCTAAGGCTCTAATTTTGGCTTGAAGTTACTGATTTACTGTCTCTTATTAGTTATTATAATGTTTAATTTGTTTGCCACATTATGTTGACTAGAGGAATGGCTTTGTTAATGAACGAATGCACTTATGATGTACAATTCATATTGGATCTGCTTGACATGTCTCTCTGTATCCCAAGGAGTCTAAGAACTCAAATATTTTGTTCTATTCTTAGAGAGATTATGGGAGGATTCTACTCATACTTTCTACGCAAAAGGTACTTATTTGTCATCTAATTTTCACTTTTTATGAGATCAACTGTTTATTGGAGGAGCTTTTACCCCATTCAAGGTTCTTTTCTTGAACGCAGTTATAACAACCATCAGTGCTATTGGAGGAGCTGCTATCGATGCTTTTTTTTGGAACCTTTCTTAACAATAATTCTTCTCTTTCGCGGTAATATCAAATTCAAACTCTTTATCTCAATTTCATATTAGTTACTCTCGATCAAACACTTGATTCTTTTTTAAATTGGATTGTATTAAGCAACCAACTATCTTAATCTCTGATTTAGTTTGGTGGTATAATTTGAGAAATTCGTAGTTTGGATTATGAATTTTATCGGCTAAAATCCTTAAATTTGGTGGTGGAGTGGATGTGAAGGTTACTGTCTCAAATAGGTACTACTTCTGAATCTTCTCATTCCCAATTTTTTATTTTTTTTAATGATAAACATTAGTAAATTAGGTTTCTTTAGGATTCAAATATATTAATTTGATTAATTTTGTAGAATTATTCATGAATATGGATGTTATAAATCTGAATAATGTTTTAGTTGATTTAGAATCTGAAACTGCATGGGTTGAAGGTGGTGCAACCTCTGGACTAACTTTATGTGGAAGGAAAACTCCTACATTGTGGGCTTATTAATTTGATTGTTAGAAAACATTGTGGCTTAACTAAAAAAACCTAAGAATCAGTATGCTTGGATTGGGTTAGGTGAAATTGCCGAAGAGGTAAGGTTCACAACAAACCATAATTACATTCACACGGTATTAATGGAAAGCTGCTCTTCTTCTTTATCTTATCTTGCAGGTAAAGATGGAAAATCTTCTCAGTGTATAGTCATGCTCTTCTCTTCTTCTCACTTACTCACACGTAGAACCACAACAACGACATCAAAGAAGAAGAAAGAAATGAGTCGAGTGACCCAGCTTGGCACTGAGACCGTGAAAGGTACCAAAACCCTCATCCTCAACCTTTTACTCCTTTTCAAATTTAAACTTTTGGTTCCTTTTAATTATCCTAATTATAATTTTTAATTTTCTATTTTTTTATAAACTTCTGAATTTAATACACCTTTGTTGTTTGTTTTAATGGGTTGCTTCAAATCTGTAATGTAGGGTCTTAGGTAGGATTTAGGTATTCTTTTGCATTAAAAAGATGGGATCAGTACTATTTTTAATTTAGTTTAATTATTAGAGAACAAACTGATTTGGCCGGAAAATGCATTTGTCGAAAATACCTTAACTTTGTATTTGAAATTCCGAGAGCATAGCTTTTTCTAACAACTGTACAACAAGTGTTTTCTATTCATATCATGGTTTTCTTTATAACTACTGTGGAAGCAACCTCTTTTTCATTTGGTTGTTTTTGATTTATTTTTGGGTATGTAAGACAATATTCATATGTCCAAACAGAGAATTGATGGTTTCAGATGCACAAGGACACTTCAAAATACCATCTGTGTTAGTTTATGATTCAAATAATGTTATGTCAATCTATTTTTCAACATCATATCATAATCAGCTTATTACTCAACATGACATTTCCACCTACTTCACACAGAAGGTGAGCTGCTCAACAAAGAATGCACGCTCGGGAAGCTGTTTTGCAAGCAGAATCTTTGTTCCAGCTGGTAATAACCACACTACATTCACTATTATAAATGCAGGAATTTTGTATCTTACGTTATATTGGAACGTTAAAAAACTCACTTGTACTATCTGATGTCTTTTAAAGTCACATATTGTGAGGCCGACTACGTATCCCTACAGAGAATCCTCGATTCAAATGCACAACCAACTCCAGCAATAACCATGATTGTAAGTTTATAATCCATATGGTATTTTAAAAATCTAATTTTCCTTATCTATGATGATGAAGTAATTGTTTAGCATCCCATTTCAATGTATGTAACATAGAATACAAACCGATTAACGTAGGAGACGCACTCAGGAATCCTTTTACCTAGCACAACATTTGTATAAGGTTCAAAACACATATGTGTTTCAGTTAGAATTATAAAATTATGTATGCGGTATCTCAAGAAAATGACCATATCAACCTTCCGTTACTTGCAGAGGCGGTCCGATAATCAGGCTTTGCATCAAAAATGTATATAACACAAATCAATACATATATCACAATTTTATTCAACACAAATAACCTAATGTGGACATGATACCAGGTCGACGTCTTGGAACATATTCCCGAGATATTGTATACAGTCTTGCTGTATCAGGATTGGTTAATTTGTATGCCACAAATACGTTTTATTGTTGGGTAGATTTATTTTCCAGATGTCAGTTAGTATATTCTCATGGACTGGGTTTCAATATTAACGTTGCATCCTATGATAAAATGGCATTAGGGAGTGGCAACGGTGCCAATGGTTCCGCCAGATGGTCACAAATGGATATTTTTGTAAGTTTTCTCCATTCTTAAGTACTTATTGCTCAAATCTCACACCCGCCTCAAAAAATATATTTTTGATTGATTATTATTTATTTTGTATAGATTACTGCATTTTTCTCACCAAGTTACTACTTCCAAAGAACGACAACGGCAAGGAGACATCAAACATAGTTTATCCAGAAGTAGTTTTGTAAGTTAGATATCAACCAGTTATATACCTTTTTAGTATTGTTAAGGTATATCGATCTATAAGTTGAATCGCATGGGACTTGATATCAAAGAATCTGTCGACTTCACTTTCTCAAATTTATAGTTCATTTGCATCGTTGTACGCCTTGGACAGTAATACACCTTTTATGTGTGTGTACCTGTTTATAAAAATTGGTCTACTTTAAATGTTTTGTTGTATTTGTTCTCGGTATCACCGTTGCTTCACCAAATATTTTCTTTTTTTTTGCTTACTTATCATTTGCTAGAACTTTTATTGATAATGATGCCTTAGAACAGGTATTGGTCATCCACCAGCCGGCAATTGTGTTATGCTATATTGATGTGCTTATAATGATAAAGGTTAGCCATTTCTGCCTTTGGTTACCTTTTTAAATGAACAAAAAAACAATTTGGATGACTGAATTCATTTGTAATTAATTTGTACATCACTCCCAAATTTCTTAATTTTCATTAAGTTCAAAATTTAATACCCATGCTAAGTGTTAAATTATATGTTTAGTGTATATATTAATGTCTTTGAACTCTTGATGGGTTTCTTCTCCTACATCAACTCTACTCACAAACTACAACATTACTGACCATCTTCAACTCTCTATTCTTTTTTTAGGCCACCGTATGTTTCTTGGTCGCATTGGTAATAAATGTTTTTTGTTGTGCCTGTATGATTTTTAGTTCCCAATTGAAATCCAGTAGTTCATTATGAGATGAGTATGTTATGGATATTTCTAAAGAAGTACCCGGTTAATGGCATCGTACATTTTCTTTTCACATGATTATGTTTGCAACATTCTGGCTTGAATAATATTCCTAATAGTCGTTGTTTTTGCCTAATAAATGTCATTGTTAATAGAACTGACCATAGAGGCATTTAGGAGTTTAAATTTGTAGCAAATAGAACTTGAGCCATGGGAATAAAATGTTATCTCAATTACCTTTTTTTTTCCTTTTCTCTAAAAAAACTGTCTACAGGATCCTGCTTCATCCGGTGAAATATTAGTTCGAGTGAATTAGTCTGCATTGCTGAACTATTATGTCTTCAAAGGGTTGACTTAGTTGAGTAAAAAGGCTGCCTGATTTTTTTGTCTCTCTTGGTTATCTTTTTTTGCCAATGAATATGATGAAATATATGTTTGAGTTATGAAAAATATTTTCTGTTGCAGCAAAGCAAAGATTTCTGTTCTTTACCGGTAAATATGGTGGAGATAAGGCAATGGTGTTATATTTTCCCATCATTACTTCCGCTTACCTGAACGAATCTTGCTGGAATTATGAGAAACAAATCCCAAATAGGTAAATAGAAAGCTTTCGATTTGAAAAAGAAAGGAGATGTGTAGCCACCATGCAATTTGGTTTGGGTGTATTGGCCCATTTTTTGTATCCAATTTTAGATCATCATCTGACAGAATTTTGTGTTAGAAAGCTTTAGCACCTGTTATGCCAAATTTGTTGTTGTTTGGCAAGTTACTCCTACATTTTGGGACTACCTATGGTTATATATGTACATTTTTGAAATTAAAGGTGAGGTGTAAACTTGAGTGCTTAAGATATGAAATAAGATCCTAAAGAAAACTTTAACCATATATGAGGAAAATATTGCAAAGGAGATAACTGCATGTTAGTATGATTCTGCCTATGGCATTAACAAGGTTATATACCTTTTCGAAAATATAATGAATGTGACTTTTATTTTCTCAGTGGAAGTGTAGCAGGAGTTGTTCTTAAGTTTATGCATTTCGTTGCCTTCAGCTTGCAACATGTAGCTTCTTTTGGTAGATGAAGTGCAGGAGTTTGACTGAAAGGTTAGTTCCTTTTACATAGTTAATTTAAAATGACACTGATAAAATCCTTGACTTTGATGCTTTTTCTGCTCCCAATCATAAACATTTTTCAATTATTTATGTGGCTTAGTTAATTTGTATTAGATTGTTCATAATTTCTTCTCTATGGTTAATGTGTTCTAAAACAATTTCCAGTAGTGGAAACTGCCTAGAGATCTTTCAATTTTTTTTTGTATACTCAAACCAAATATCCTATTGTTAGTTTAGTAGAGAATTGTGTCTACTATGGATAAGGAAATTGGAAGTATAAAAATTATATCACATCGCACATATACATATTGTTTATCATGTACATGAATTATCTTTGGTGGACCATATCTCAGTATGTCCTAAAGTTCATCAAACAAGTATCATATTCGCAATGAGTCAATGGTTGTATCATTATTCATACACTAGCCGCCATCTTGGCATCGCAGAGACCAAGAACATTGTCCCACTTAACAGTTGAGTACACATATTATGACTGGGTACATATATTATTTTAGAGTCTTAGGTACATTTCAAAAGTTATATACATAGCGAGGTACCAGTTGATTTATAAGAAGAGATACTAACTTGATATTAGCTTTTTTTTTTTTTTTTTTTTGATTTTTTTTTGAGTATCGTGCAGAGTCTGATTGGATGAGCTGTAGCATCTGTGGCCAGGGATGATGAAACTCAGATTTTCAGAATGTAGTTTGGACACCTGAATTGGCCAAACCTGCACCCAGAACCGTTTGCTCTTTTTGATCACCTATGTTGAGTATATGGGGCGGTTTAGGGTCTTCTAAGGACATTATGAAATTAGATATGTATGAAATGAACATGTTCTACTATGATATATGAAATAAAATGTTTTTACTGTCCATTGAGTTGCATTCAACTGTGGGAAAAAAATTAACGGATGACACAAATGTTTTTATATGGAGGTAATGTTTCCAAAATTCATAATCAAAGTAAACTTAGTTGAATATATTTGGTTTTTATGGTTATTTAACTCATTATGTTCGGTTTTATCCTTTTTATGGTTGTTGATAAGAACTTCTTTGTCAAAATTGGTTTCATAATCATATTGTTTATTTCAATTACTTCAAAATCAAAGCACAGTTGGTTACATCTCTTTGATCCTTGTGTTAGGTGTAGTTGGTATCCTCTTTTTAACTGCTTAACCATTAAGTTGGAATGAGTACGCATGGGACTGTTGTATTATTGACAAGTTCTCCCCTTTTCTGAACTACGAATCTCGTATGAACATTTCTAAAAGTGAATAAATAGTTAATTAAGCATTTTGATAAGTATATGCAGATATGATTTCTGATTTTATTTCATATTAAAGATTTTCTTAACGCAGATGATCGTTTGAAGAACTTATAGGTCGATGTTTTTATATATGTTTTTCTTTTTCACTACAACTTTTTTTTGGTACCTGTACATGGCTTATCGTTCTCTTTATTTGTCTATTTCTTTCTACTACAAGATCATACCAGTATTAATTCTGTCTTTACGAAATTATAGAGGATTCAAGAACATGAATCATTTTACTTTTGTATAATGTATGAGCAACCCATTTAACTTAGAGAACCTACATTATTGTTTTCAAGCAAACAATTAACCTTTATTTATGGGTATAAGTTGAGTTGATAATGAATTCAACTATTGGTTGCAGGTCACATATAATGGAAGGAAATCAAGAGTGTAACCTACGGCAAAAAACTGCAACAAGATCACATAATGGAAATTTATTGGCACCATGGAATAAGTACACCTCACGAACTACCTGTTACAGATACTAAACCATATATAGTATGTTTATTTGGTGACCAAGTATTACTAATACCAAATATGCATACAATGTACATTTCCATCTTTTACACCACCCACACAAACAACGGTAATGACTTTGTTTATATGTGACAAAATGCATTTTGTCAGTTGAAGGAACCTGGGGTAAATACAGGTGGTCTGTTGCACAAGTACAAGTGAACAATCCTTATTTTTTGATACACGTCCAAAGCCGATACAACAAATTGTTATCACAATTGTCAAATGGGTATTTTGTTTTTTCCTTTGGGTTTGGGCCGGAATATACAAAGATGATTCAAAAAATATAAGCATAAAAACACGGAAAATAAAACTAACGTGCACATCCGATCTATCTTCATGGGAACGACATATGCTTTTGTGTGTATACTTAGTGTGATATTTGTTTGTCGAGTATTAAAAGTTGTTTGTTTGCTTAACAATGAACCCATGGTTTGTTGGAAGTCCAATTTGAGATAAGAAACACCTTTTATACACAAGTGTTGGATGATCTTTATCTTGCCTTAATTGTTACGTCTATGTAATGAACATGGTCCTCTTTGCGGCCTCAATTGACTCTTTCTTTTTTTCTTTTTCTTGAAAAATCAATTGCTTCTTTCTAATTCATCATCTTATAACCTTGCAATCGTATCATGAGTTAAATTGAAAGTATCATGAGTTAAATTGAAAGTAATACTGCAAGGATCAAAACCTAACATGTAAATAATATATATAATATATATATATATGAACTAATTTATAACCAATTCACATCAACGAAAACAACTATGAAGGTACCCATTTAGTCATCTCTTCCATGAAGATATAACACATGAACTCCAACTGATAAAGCTATATAATAAAACAAACTTTGTTCACACTATCAAATAGTCAGAAACACAATTCATATGGGCATACTTTAATGAAGTCTTCGATTGATTTTAGAATCCGAAAGTTCGTTCAAACACAAATCTGAACGTCTATTTTTTATATATGCAGTTGAGATTTTGTTATTTTGGATGACGGAAACTACTCCATGACCTAGGAATATTATTAATAAAATAATTATATGGAATTCATACAATTTTCTAATTGTGTAGGCCCCAAGCTAACCTTTACGCTCAACTTCGGACCAAAACCAATCCTAACCTAATCACTAAACTTAATCACGACTAACCTTAATGCTGGGATATTACAAAACTAATAAAATGTTGCTTATAAGAGAGTTTACTTTTATTTTCTACACCAACCATCAATAGATTTGTGTGAATATAAATTTCTCTGATGTATACAGTAAACGATACATTGTTTTATATATATGCCAAGTCATAGGTTCTGAAATTCTATTTGGGTGGATTGCCTATAAGTTCAACATACAAATCCAATCCCTTCGTAATCTGAGTTTGGAATCCGCTTACTGTGATCCTAAAATTGTCTAGGCGTAAAATAGGTATTCCAATAATGTTAAGTATGACTATTACTGTAGCATTATAGTCACATTAAAGGTTATGATGTTGCTTAATTTAGTTTACTAAACATAAAAGGTATAGACCGACCAGACGAATAAAAAAAGGCATACAACAAAAAACAATCGAAGAGGTTGAGCCCCGGCCGTAGGCCGTGGTGATACCTATGACCAATGCTTGTTTAGAAAATAAAAAATCAATTTCAAAAATTCTCAAAGATATTCAATTAATATCATTTTTGAAATTAAGATATTACAAAATATAATCAAAAATATATTCCAACTAATATTTAAGATATTCCATTAGTATGACAACTTAGATTAGCTAAGTGAAAGTCCATGTACTTTGACAAAATAGTCAACTAGAAATATGCAATCTTTTGGGAATAGAAAGCATATAATATCGATACCAATAAAGATAAAGAAATTCAATATCGAAATATTACATAGGATCTAACCTTGATTATCAAAGGAGTAAATCAAGAATATAAAACACAATATAGTTATAAGTGGTGGCTGGGATTTCATATGGGGAAGTTAGGGGGGGGGCAAAGTGTGGCATGAATTTCATCTTGGGAAGTTAAGGTGTGACAAAGAGTGGTCAGGATTATAGGATCTGTTTTTAGTTTTGGGATAAGTAACGGTCCAGATATATCAAGAATAACTTTTATGTTGTAATTCTTATAAATGTTATCGATTTTTTCATGTAATATGTTGTTGTTTTGAATCTGAAAAGTCTTATTGTCCTTGGTTTGTATATCAAGTTGTTTGGTGGTTTTTATAATAATTTGATGCATTGTTTGTAGATTTTTGCAAAGAAACAATGCAGAAATGTTTGTATTCGGTTTTTTAGTAGTCACGTGGATTTCTAAAAAAATAAATAATCATGTTTGCGGCACTGTGAAGGCATCGAATTTGTTGTATGTTGATCAACCAACTGGAACTGGGTTCAGTTATAGTTCAGATGAGCGTGATCTCCATCAAGACGAACATGGTGTTAGTAATGATTTATACGATTTCTTACAGATATCTCTTCTGATAAAGTTACACTTGATTTAAAAGATTTTATATGTACTTCTTTTCACTTTTTAGTACTATTATTTTAGCAAACCGTTCGACCTTTACAAGTTTATTACGCAGTTGTCATCTTTAGTAGGTAACAACTTGGAAAATCTTTTTAACCATGGCAAATCATGCTAAACCATAATTGGAAGTATTTTAAACCCAAAATTGGAAAGAAAACAATAAAAAACAATGCTTATCAAGCAAACAAAGATAATTGCGAGATAATATCCTACTTCAAAACTCCCAAATCACAACCCTAGATTTCTTTCTTAAAATCTATCATAAAAAAAAAAGGTCAGCCGTCTCAGATTCGAATTCCTCAATTTATTGTCTCTTATTTATTTTCTCATTCAATTCCTTCTTAAATGTTTTTCCGTTACAATTTCGTCCTAATTTTTCATAGCCCCCATTAAAAGAAAAATGAATAACTCTTTTCCAAGGGTATCATCCAGAGCTTGCGCTTGGAGGTTACCAACATATTTTCAGAGGACGCATAATGATGGCTTTTCCAACATTTGTTTATGGTGCTCCTGAGTTTGCACCACTGGCCGACACAACTCTAAATATGATATTTATAGTTTTGGTGTTGTCTTACTTGAACTGATCACAGCGCAAAAAACATTCGACATGACTCATCGCCGCAAAAAACGTACTCTATTCCAGTGGATACTGACATCTCTCTTCCTCTCTTTAATTTAAAATTAAAATTTTTGTAGATGGGTTTATTGTAACATATGCTAATGATTTAAGATGACCTGATAAAATTTATGATTGGGATAATGCATTTGATTATAGAATTATGTTAAGCAAAATATTGGATTCCTGGTGAACATTATGTTATAAGCTGAACTGATAACTTGAAGGTGTAAACAAGAGTAAAAGAGTTTGTTCTAAAGTGTAAGTCTGTGTTGGTTGATTGTCAATATGGTTGGCACAAGCTGCATCTTTCTTATCTGAAAACTTGGGTGCCTTTATTTTTGAAATAGAGTAAAATTATAAATTTTGTTATCGTGCAAGCTTAATTAATGTGGTTTTACGTGTAAAACTGTAGCTGGTGTGTATCACATTGTGGAATTAAATGAAAAATTTTCATGTTCCACGTGAGAGTATCACATTTCTATTTAGGCATCTGAATTTACCTAGGTATGAATGTGTAAGCATTGAGATATCTACCAAAACATTCACAGTTGACCATATAATGTCCAAATGTACTTTTTTTTAAATGTCCAATATGGAAAAAAATGATATTATTTTTTATATGTTTTGGATTGTGTTTTTGCAGGCTTGTGGACGGCTACAGAACCCTCAGAAGTTCACAGAAATGGTTGATCCACTACTGCAAGGCTATTATCCAAAACAAAGCCTTCACAATGTTTTTATTCTTGCAGCTTGGTGTACCTGTTTGTGGTCCTTATAATGTAGTACAATCTTATAAGTATCAGGTGAACATAATTCCAGGAACTGCAAAGAAAGGAAAAGGTATGTGAATCTCTTAGTTCTTTTGTGTGAATGTCAGATAAACATGTACTTTAGATAGGTAATTATACTTGAAAGTATAGACTTAATATTTCTTCTTAGTAAGATTATTTGTAGATAGACATAAATTTATCACCGCATTCATGTTATAAAAGATGGTAGATCTGTAGAGACTATATTCATGAATTTTAATGCTTATATGGTTCTAATTTTCTCCATTCAGCCGCTAAAGCAGCAATGAGTTTGTTCGGGAACATGACTGAAGCAACAACCATGGAAAAGGAACTCGTGAAAGCGTGTTCAGATCCAGAGTTACATGCTGCACTTCTTAGTAACATGAAGGTTGCATCGGCTTAATATTTACTTGACAACATCATTTTCAGGATGCTAATGAGGACTCCTATTTTGTTACTAAGTCTGGTGGTGTGAAAGGTATAACTCGGAACCTTTACAAAATATTGATTATATTGATGAGGAGTCCATGTATGTTACTAGCTGTATCATAGCTTCGTTAGTAGCTATTATATTTTAATTATTGATCTAAATTGCCCACAAAAAGGTTCTCTCAAACTTTGCATCCACATTGACAATTGTCATAACTCAGTATCTCCAGCTACACTCTTCAGATTTTACCCCAAAATATCTCTTATATATTCAGTAGATATTGCTCAAAATGGTGGATTTTTTTTTCTGTTGTTCCTAATAAAATAAACTACGCAAGTATACGTCGAATGTGTCTGTTGGTAGTCTGTTGTTTATAAGAGACAACCAAATTACATCAGATATTATGTTGATTATCCATTAGGCGTTTAAAGTTATAGGTTGTTAAACCCATAGTTTATTCGTTATGATCTTATCTTCTTAAGATCTCTGAACTCAAGCATTCAAACAAAGTGGTGAAATCTATATATAATCTGGAAAATAGTTCCCGAGTGATAAGTATCTTCCAAAGCTGGATCCCTTTATATATTGCAGGTATGTAGACACCTCGGTTAATAGAGCATATGAAAATTGGATGCATATTGTGGAATATGATGGCAAGAATCTTCTAGATTTGAACCAGAAAAAAAGAGGGCCTTCTGCTCGATCAGAATTTGCTAGAATTATACTAGATTATACTACTGCATATGATCAACATCAACAAGTCTATATTCCGCATTCATCTAGATCATGTTCCAATTCCAAGTCCTAGAGTATATTCTACGGTAGAACCAGACTTGACGGTCGCCAATAAGCATATTTAACCTATCATCGTGTAGAATTTACCTATTTTTAGTAAGATGAGGCGGTTAAATTGAAGCTTAAGATATCAATTTGGGATATTGGACAGGATATGGTAAACTTAGATAAAGGTAGTGGTAATCAGTACAACATTTCTCTTGGTAAGGTTTGGTCAGCAGTAATCGCCCTAATTGCCTATTGTACATTTATTGATAAAATTACACAACTTTCATATCTGACCTGAGTTTCTAAGATCTAGGCTTTCAAACTTTTATTGTATGGATGATGTTTGATCAAATTCTGTTGACTTTCTTAAATAATTTGGAGTTTTTGGGTTTTTTTTTATTTTTTTATTCAGTTGACTTAAGATTATCAAGACCATTGCTATAAAAATCATTCATTTGCTTGTTGCATTTCAATCTGTATCCTGTTATTCATTACTAAAAATTCATCCATCTATACAATTTGGTGTGTTATTGTAAATAAATTTGGTGCTACAGTTGAGGAACACATTTTGGATGAAGCTGCTGAGCAGTATGATAGTAATGCTGAGGAAAAGGAACTTATAATACCTGGAAAGGTAACAATTACCACTTTTCAAAAACATTTGATCCAAAATATGCTCATCACCTTATATTGTTATATATAAATTTGTATTCTCTTTATCTATTTTCAAGAGTGTCCTGGTGGAAGCAACCAGTGGAAACACGAGTATCAATCTTGCCTTTATTGCTGCTTCAAGAGGATACAAACTCACCATAACAATGTATGCATCTATGAGTATGGAAAGACGAGTTGTTATGAAGGCATTTGGAATAAAGTTAGTTCTTACAGATCCCGCCAAGTGTGCGTTGGGAGAAATTGCAAAATCAGAAGAGATTTCAAAGAAGACACCCAATTCTTACTTTCTTAAACAATTTGAGAACCCTGCTAATCCAAATGTATCGTCTTAAACTGATGTTTCACGTTTGACCCTAGTTGTTTTGAAGTTCTGGCTCATGGTGAGATGGTTATGACTTTGAACCATTCAAATATAACAACACTCTGGGTTATGAGATAATCTAACTGACTTTTAAGTGACATTAATTGTCATACAAAGTGGATATATTTATCGTAGGAATTGATATTGGTGGAACTATTTATGGGATTGGTCAGTACCTAAAGAAACAAAATCCTAACATAAAGCTACCTGATCATTTTTTCTTAGTTATGAGCTTAACTATTTTGAAAGTAAGTTATTTTTTTGTGACAGATGTTATTGTGTGAAATTTCAAATTGACTTCATGATGTCTTAGGTTATTGGTGCCGAGCTAACAAAAAATAACATACTCTCAGTTGGGAACACCTGGTAAGCAACGAATTGATATTCTGTCAAATCTCAGTTGTTTGTATATAGTTGATTTTCTAGAACATCGTTAGTAAAAACACCTGGAGTTCAAGTGAATTATTATGTTTCTACTTTTTCAGTTGAACATTAAATTAGTTGTTATGTATGACTGAATAAGTGTGGAAATATCAGAGTGCAGGTGCATTTGCTGCACGTTGTGCTTGCATTTTGTGTTAGGATGACCATGAATTTGATAAATGCTGGTCCAAATAAGTATAACATGTCATCGATTCAATGTAACTTTGTATAGAAAACTATATGGGAATGCTTTGTAGTAACTCTTTTAAGGATTTGACAGTGCTTAAGATAACATAGATGCATTACATTTTGATCAAAAGGCTCCCACGGTAAAAGTTGAAAACATGAAAGTGAATTAAATCAAATGTACATTGGCGCCGAGGGAACTTTCATGTTGTAAGACTCTTACAGATTAGTACTTAATGATGATAATATCTTGGTAAAAACAAGCGAGTAACATCAGTTATGATATCTTAGTGTAAATTTATTGTGCAGTTCTTTGTATGTAGGTGACTGGAATGCATCCAATTCTGATATTAATTATATATTATTGTCCTGTATAGCAGCAGAAGAAGAGACAACTAAAAAAAATAGCCTGTAAGATGCCAAGTTGATGTGTGTCGTAAGTGCAACAAATTAATAAATATATTTTCCACTAAATAACTAGTAATATAGCGGTAGTAAGGATCGTTCCCGCAGAGAAATGTGTAATTGATATGTTATTTATATTAGCAAAACTAGAATAAATACTGAAAAGGGGTTTGTAGATTAATTAACTAAATAAAAAGACAATAAAAAGATAATAAGAAAGATGATTAAGTAGTTCTTCGTCGTTACCAACGTTGACTGAATTAGTATACTTATTTATTTTTCGTTAAAACCATGCATCACCAACCGTAGAATAGCATCTAGATCAGTGATATCCCCAAAACTCCTTTTATCACTGGATACGAAAGTTCTCGACTACCAGATTCTATTCACCTGAGCCACCAAGTAGTAGATCACTCAAGGTGTAACCCAATCGAATGCTTTAGGCTTTGTGAATTTAGGTTGATCCCAGTAGTTAAATTCTTAGATCAAGGTCCACTTGCTAGTGTTATCTTCACTCGTAATTTCTCCACAGAATCCCTCTGCAAGGTCTTACGATTTATACTTGTGTATGAGTAGATGGACGATTACTTATATCATAACTCTGTACTAGCATTAGACTGATCAATAGATTAATCCAATTGTACACTTGAACAATCTATAAACCAATCATAAACCCTAGAGGTAGTGAAAACAAACAGTAATGATTAAACTCTGAATAAACTTGTATAACTAATAAAGCTTCACGCTTAGTACATTGAATTCATCGATAATCAATAAGAATTAGCTATTCATATTACAAAGCCTTTAAAACAATATGGTGGCTACAGTTTGGACTTTAGTGAGGGAGAGGAACCCTCTCTTAGAGATAAGGGCATTTGGCTATTGTTATAAAATTTCATATATCCATTATCAACAACTTGGTGGTGGTTGTACTTTCGACTTCCACATGATATGTTCGACCGGACAACAAAAATACTTGCTAGAAGTCGTAACAACCTTTATGCCAATGATATATAAGTACTTCCGAAGGTCTTTGACTCTTATTAAAAAATGTCTTTCACTATACTCACAACTATTCTTATCATCAACTCAAACTAACTCCCTCTTTCTCTTCTCTCAAAAGTCCGAGTATAACCCAAAATGGTTAGGATAATTACCAGTGTCAACAAATAAGCTTTGGGATATACATCTCCATAAATAAAAACGTTTGCACCGTTACAACATGGGTTAAGCCCTAGTATGAACAATAAAATATTAGAGTTAAATACATATTAAATATTTTCAGACATATGAACTTTCCATATTTCAACCTGTATATATCTCGAAATCCAATAATGAAAGAGAAACATACAACTCAAAAATGTGGGAACAAGTTAGAATATATTTAGGATTGGTTTTGGGATTGGTCCCAGGATAGGTCCTAGCTTGGGATCGGTCATAATCAAATTTAAAATCGAAACATAATTTCGATGTTTAAAACATTGTATATGTCTAAGTAATTGCTTTCTAACATGATTATCAAAAAACAGATTCAAGCTAAAAGTTCAACACTAAATAATAACAAGTTATTTATTAGCGTCATGTCAATTCACTAAGGTTTAGAGAACTATATATACTTCTTAACTCTATGTACTCAAGTTATCGAAACAACTAATGTATGTTTTTCCTCTTGATACTTATATTATAAGCTATATCAAGTCATCTATATACTAAAGCTATGTAAACAAACTTCACAAGTTATATTTTCAATGAATACGATTGTAAGAACATGATAAAAATAGAACAAGTTATAGTTAATAGTTACCAACGTCAATCTAAAGGATGATGTCTTCGTTTTGTCTTCAAGTCTTCAATGAGTAACTAGAACATGTCCTAACATTTATATGTCCCAAGTCTAACCTAAAGAAATTGGATTTAGTAAGCAATTCAAGCTACCAAGTTTTGGAAATAAACTTGACAACAAAACTTAACATACTAACGCTTGGTGGGTTCAACTGAGCAATGTTCTAAGGTACTGTCCACCATAAATTTTCCTTGGAAACCTTTCCATTATATTAACACTACATCACTCTCGTCGTTTCCAAGGACATCCCTGGGCCTATACACGTAGTGCCTTGCACTGATCCCCTGATTTTGAGATAGGGGACACAAATTTATAACTTTTTATTTACTTGACACTAAAAAAAAAGAAAAGAACATGGTTTGTATAAACTAAATAAATTGCAATGGGCCATAGTTTAAATTTATCTAAATTTATCTAGTCCACTAACACACCACGTTTTTCTTTTTATTGTCCAAAATAGTTAAAAGAAAAACAAAAGGGAAAAAATTATGGTTTAGAAAAATATTTTAATCCTTCTAATTAATTATTTAATCAATCAATACCAACAACTTCAATTATTAATTAAGATGATTTTTTTGTCTTTTTGTTTTGATATCTTAAATCCCCGTTCATGATACTGTCATCTCTAGTTCTTCGATTATGAGTGGTATCAGGCTTAATGTATGTATTTTTTTATTGAATGTGGTGCTGACGAGTTTCGAACCTAGGTCACTGGTATCATGATAAGAACTTAATTCATATATTTTTACCATTCAATCTATATTTGTTAGTGCTTATTTTTCTATTAATTTTATTATTTTTGTGTTGTTGTAGGTGGTAAATGTAAAACCTAAAGTTGCAAAGAAATAAGGCTAAACAAGCTGAATTGCTACAGTTCATTTGCTCGTTTACATTGTTATCTTATGGAGTTGGTACGACACAAGAGAGAAAGTCAGAGAAAAATTGAGCTAAAAGATGTGGCAAAGTAGGCTAGTGGGTTTCCTAGTCTGTTGGGCACGTGAAAGCTAGAAGTGGCTCATTAGCCTATAGAGGACGTGGCTAGGAGGAGTTGGAGTACGAAAAAAAAACAAAAAAGTGTAAATCGGTGTCAAGGATGAAAATTAAAACAAAAGTAGGAGTAAGGACGTGGTTAGGAGGAGTTGGAGTACGAAAAGAAAAATAGAAAAGTGTAAATTGGTGTCAAGGATGAAAAAGCAAAAAAAAGTAGGAGTAAGGACGTGGTTAGGAGGAGTTGGAGTACGAAAAGAAAACAGAAAAGTGTAAATTGGTGTCAAGGATGAAAAGTAAAAAAAAAATATGAGGAGGCTAATAATCTGACGCAAATAGGAAAGAGAAGTGTTGTTGACGTGAGGTCGAGATTAATCAGAGAGAAGGTTGGCTCGGTTGGTTAAGTGAGCAGAAGTTGGACGGTCAATTGAAGTATGGACGTGGTAGTAGAGAGGATGGAGTGTGCCATCTGATGCCTGATGTTTGGAATTATCTAGGAAAAACAAAGGCACGTGAGTGGAAGTAGAAGGGGGCATACACTGCTTTGGGTGTTGGTGAGTGAGTGGGCCAATAATGTAGACTGCTTGAATTGGTTGTTCGAAGATTGGACCAAAAAAAGAAGAAGGAAGAAACAGAGATAAACAAGGGGGGATTGACTGGAGAGTATGAAGGAGCTTCTCTTGGTTTTGGGAAGAGGAGTTGACGGCGGAAGGTGGTGGATTTCAGGCGTTCAGTCTTTGGGTGGAGAAAGTGACGACTGATTTGGACTTGGCTTTTCTCTGACGAATGGAGGCAGAAAAGGGAGACGACTGGGGAGTTTTCCGGTGGAGTTTGTGCACAGAAAACTAGGTTGAAAAATGAAGGGTTTTATCTTTTACTCTCTACTTTTTCTATTTCTTTTATTGGTTTTAAGAAATCCATCTCCATGCCTTGGTAATATTGTAGCTAGGGTTTTAGGTGAAGACTAATTTGATTATGGAAAACTCATAATAAATGGTTTAAATGTTTAGTAATTTATCTTTATTATTTGCTTGATTAATTCTTGCATAAATAGTGGAATTGATCATATATGCTTTTCGTTCGATATGTCATGCTTGGATTAGATTCTTTGACGGTGTATGCTCACAAATTGATATTTGATTCTTTGAAGCTATATATTGGTTAGATATCTCTACCGATTGTTTATGCTTTTAAAGTGATATGCCATGCTTAGTAACATTTTATGGGATATACTTTTTGACTGATAAGCAATTCTTTAGAAATGTCAACTTGGAAACGAAGGAAATTACAGTGGTGAAACGACTATTTTGGATATTAGATGTAAGTTCTATATATCAAATTAGTGAAAACCGAAAACCCTAGTGCATTCTCTATTTGATCACGCTATATATTTTAGTTTAGTTCAATTTTTTTTAATTTTTTTTATTTATATTCTTTAAAAATCCAAAAATATCATTCTTGATTAGTTTATTAGAGATATTGGTTATAGTATTGACTCCGATCCCTGTGGGTTCGACCCGTATTTTCCACTGTCTACTAGTTAGACACCGTGCGACTGCGGTTATTATAAATAGTGTCTCTAAAAATCCTATCAATTTTTGGCGCCGCTGCCGTGGAGCTGTTGTGGAATATTGTAATTAGTATTTTTAATTTTCTAATCGTAGTTTAGATTTTTATTTAATTTGTTTTTTATTTTGTGCAATATTTTTATTTTATTTTTAGGATTTTTAGTTTTTTTTGACTAGTTTTGTGTTTTAGAATTTTGTTTCAGGTACTTTTGTGGTTGCTCTTGGTCGTCTAGCTCAACAACATTCGTCTGCTGTAAAATAATCACGAGTTTCTTGCTTGTGAGTTCTATATTTAACTATTTGGACAGGTTGGACACTCGTTATCCTAAATTGTGAATGTTGATACGAGGTACTAGTACTGCTTTTCGAAGTGGAAAAATACTTAGTTGAGTTCTTACTCTTTCGTTCCAATTATAAGGGTAAGAACAACTTTTTCTTTTATTTTGTGGTGTGATTTATGGGATGAATAAATTGGTGATTTCTTGTTTGTTTACTTCCTGAATTTGCACCAACTTGATTTTTTTAAAATTTTTGTTTTTATTTTCTTTGTATATATGGAGTCTGTTTGCATGATTGATTCTCTAGTTGAGAACACTTTTAGCACCAATAATGTTAATGATCTGTTAGAGGCCTGCTTGGCCCATTTTGGAGCCTACTACGATGAGGATAGTCATTTTGAAGAAGTTAATGCGTTGTTAGATTCTGCACCAGTTTTGGATTATGGAAAATGGCAACATAAACCTGATGATGATTATGATGATGATTTAGTATAGGGTCACAAACCCAGTGGAGAAGTTAATATGCCTAAAATTGTTAGCACAACTCTTCGGAAGATTCCTAATTTTGGATTAGAATTGCGTGCTTCTCCAGTATTACTAGATTACTTTGCATCTCGTGAAATCTATGAATATGTGCATGTTTCTCCTGTAGTTTCAGTTAAAATCCCTAGCGAACCCTTTGAATCAGTTATTTTTGTTAACAATGATATATCCTTTGCACAAACCAGGTTTGGGGGTAGCTCTTTTCTTTTGATAGCCTCATCATCTTTATGTTGCTACTGCAAGAGTTTGAGACTGTCATTGGTTGTATGTATTGTTTTGGGTTGATCCCCAAATTTTCAAGTTGTTAATTTATGGAGATCCTTTCTGTACATATCGAGTAAGTAGATTTTTAGTTTCTTGTTTTTATTTCTTTTTAGACTTTTTGTTTTTATTTTATTTTCAGTGTTCTTTGTTATGACTATTGTTTGATATGTGTTACAGAAAATACTGCTTTTCTTCCGTCAATCAGGTGAAATCTTTCAATCCTGTCTCTTTGATTTATATTTGTCTCTCTTATTTATATTTATTGCATACCATTCTAGGTTACATGGTTTGAAACATTGAGGACAATATAAAATTTAGGTTTGGGGGTTGAGTTTCCGAAAATTGATGCCAATCACGAAACTCCAAAATTTAGAAACTTGTGAACCATTCAGGATGACACTAAGCATTCTAGGTAGATGGAAACATAAATCTTATCTATAGGAATTGGTGTGCCCATCTAAATGGTCTATTCATATCTGGATGCACTCAAGTGTTAGAGATAACATGATAATCATTGAACAAGCATATCTCAGAATCATCATAACCATATCACTTTCAATTTTTATTTTTGCAATTTTGTGTTTCTCTAAGTGATTTGGTGGGGCACTAGTATCGACTTGTTATCGCCGCCAGGATGAAGTAGAGTGTTTGAAATCAAGCCCCATTATTGTATTTTATTTAGACCACCATTCAGACCAACAATGGAAAAAATGATTTTTTTTTAAACTAAAAATAAATAAAAATAAAATAAAAAAAGTAAATAATTGTTTTATTTTCAATAATTCGACCGTTGGAGGCCTTGTATATACCAGCTGAGTCGATATTAGTATAAGGACTAAGACCGGTGGGAGCGTATCTCAATCCATTATGATTCATCCTGGCAGTGAACTTCAGACAGATATGGGAAACACCGTTTACCTTAGTCAACATGTGCACCATTCATCACTTCCATTTCCATCTTCTAATCTATCCATGTGTTTGAATTTGATTGATTTCGAGCAATTGACAATCTTTATCCAGTTTTGGATGTTCAATGATTATTTGAGTAGAGTTTTGCATTCTTATATGAATTTTAGTACGTTGAGTGCAAACTCGTGTACATCAATTGGATTCATACAGGGTAATGATTCTTATAGCCGAAGAATTTTAGTAGGCCAACTAAATAGCTTGTTTAGTGTCTATCATATCTCGTTCACATATAACTAGAATTTGGAGTAAATATTTTGTGGGTTATATCTCTTGTACACCCTCACGAGAAAAAACTCGTCTGATAGGGACACCTATGGGTTTAAAGGCTTATTACATATGCCAAATATAGTCGTGATTCCTGCGAAAGTGATTTAGGATTTTATTTTATTTTTAGATTAGTTTTGCTCGAGGACTAACAAAATATAGGTTTGGGGGTATTTGATAAACACTTAATTCATACATTCCACTCAATCTATATTTGTTAGCTCTTATTTTTATATTATTATTATTATTATTTTCCTGTTGTAGGTGGTATATGTAAAACCCAAAGTTGCAAAGAAATAAGGCTAAACAAGCTAAATTGCTAATGCAGTTCATTTGCTCGTTTACATTGCTATCTCATGGAGTTGGTACGACACAAGAGAGAAAGTCAGAGAGAAATTGAGCTAAACGATGTGGCAAAGTAGACTGGTGGGTTTCCTAGTCTGTTGGGCACGTGAAAGCTAGAAGTGGCTCATTAGCCTATAGAGGACGTGGCTAGGAGGAGTTGGAGTACGAAAAGAAAACATAAGAGTGTAAATCGGTGTCAAGGGTGAAAAGTAAAACAAAAGTAAGAGTAAGGACGTGGCTAAGAGGAGTTAAAGTACAAAAAGAAAACAGAAAAGTGTAAATCGGTGTCAAGGATGAAAAGTAAAACAAAAGTAGGAGGAGGCTAATAATATGATGCAAATAGGAAAGAGAAGAGTTGTTGACGTGTGGTCGAGATTAATCAGAGAGAAGGTTGGTTCGGTTAGTTAAGTGAGCAGAAGTTGGACGGTCAATTGAAGTATGGACGTGGATGTAGAGAGGATGGAGTGCTCTTTATGATGGATGATGTTTGGCATTAGCTAGGAAAGACAAGGGAACGTGAGTGGAAGTAGAAGGGGGCGTACACTTCTTTGGGTGTTGGTGAGTGAGTGGGCCAATGATGTAGGTTGTTCGAAGATTAGAGCAAGAAAAAGAAGAAGGAAGAAACAGAGATGGACAAGGGGGCGATTGACTGGAGAGTATGGAGGAGCTTCTCTTGGTTTTGGGAAGAGGAGTTGACGGCGGAAGGTGGTGGCTGTCAGGCTTCAGTCTTTGGGTGGAGAAAGTGACGACTAATTTTGACTTGGCTTTTCTCTGACGACTGGAGGCAGAAAAAGGAGACGGCTGGGGAGTTTTCCGGTGGAGTTTGTGCACAGAAAACGAGTTAGAAAAGTGAAGGTCTTTATCTTTTACTCTTTACTTTTGTATTTTTTTTATTGGTTTTAAGAAATCCATCTCCATGCCTTGGTAATCTTGTAGCTAGGGTTTTAGGTGAAAACTAATTTGATTATGGAAAACTCATAATAAATGGTTTAAATGTTTAGTAATTTATCTTCATTATTTTCTTGATTAATTCTTACATAAATAGTGGAATTGATCATGTATGCTTTTCGTTTGATATGTCGTGTTTGGATTAGATTCTTTGACGGTATACGCTCATAAATTGATATTTGATTCTTTGAAACTTTATATTGGTTAGATAGCTCTACTGATTGTTTATGCTTTTAAATTGATATGCCATGCTTAGTAACATTTTATAGGATATATTTTTCGACTGATAAGCAATTCTTTAGAAATACCAACATGGAAGCGAAGGAAATTACAGTGGTGAAACGACTATTTTGGATATTAGATGTAAGTTCTATATATCAAATTAGTGAAAACCGAAAACCCTAGTGCCTTCTCTACTTGATCACGCTATATATTTTAGTTTAGTTTAGTTCAATTTATTTTTATTTTTTCATTTACATTCTTGAAAATCCAAAAATTTCATTCTTGATTAGTTTATTAGAGATATTGGTTACAGTACTCCGCTCCCTGTGGATTCGACCCGTATTTACCATTGTTTACTAGTTAGACACCGTGCGATTGCGGTGCGGTTATTATAAATAGGGTCTTTGAAAATCCTATCATATCATCCCACAATGGTTTCACCATTATACTATAATGACATTGCCGACGTGATATATGATAACAGTCGCATTTTTCGATGTTCAGTCGTGTTCGGAAGCTTATGAAAGAAAATTGGAGATTCCTTATTTTGTTAAAATGTACCTCAAATTGGGATGTTAGCTTGGGAAATACAAAATTATTTATAGTAGTTAATATAGTTAATCTCAGATCTCTTAAGGAGAATTTTTATTGGCTACTTAAGGAGAAATACCCTTAGTTGAGACCTGAGAGTTCAATCATTCCTAGTTAGTTATGGCAAATATAATTGTGAGTATCGCATTCAATGTCTTTTGTGTTGTATACTTTATTATAATTATACTGATTAAAAAATTGTTCTTAATTGTATTTAGAAAAGTTTTGAGATTTCTCACGACGCCTCCCTTTCCAACTAAGAAGCATATGGCTAGGAACCCGTTGTTGGGGATGAAATAATATGCCTTAGAATAGTGGTAGTAGTAGTGGAAATGGAATGTATATGGGATAATCAACAAGAAATCAAAATGACATGGTTGAAAGCGATAATGATAGGGTATAAAATGATGAAGTCGATAATAAGTATCAACCTTTAAATATTTATGATTCAGTGAATTGAAATGGATGGAAAAGTTAACGAAATTGGGTATTTTTCCAACTCCTCAAGTACGAAGCAGATCCATAAAATGATTTATGATTTTAGGGCATTTTTTTCTCCAATTTTTCCTTAATTTATTATACCTCAGTTCTTCATGTCGTTACACATTATTATTATGACTAATGTTGTGCGATTCTAATATAATAATTTATTGATATAAAAAATGTAATAATTTATTTAAATTAAAATATTTTTCAGTTCAACATTTCGGTGAGCTTTATTTTACTGACAGTTCGATGAGTTTTATAAAAACAGTGCAACATCAATCAATTACAAGCAAACGTAGAATATCAAAAAAAATAAATAAATTTACAAATAAACGCCTAATTTGTATGAGGTCCATTATCAACTAACCAAGCAAACCTAAGGCTAAGTGTTATGGTACTCCAACTTCAAGATTCTTCAAGATTCAAGTTGGAAAAGCTTGGCCAATAGTCCTTTTCTAACTTGATTCAAGTTGTGGTTCAAGGGTTTGCTTGAACGTGAACTATAATCAAGTTTGATGCGCCCAATGGTTGGCCGCATCAAGTCTGAGATATCAATTTTTTGTTGTAAGTTTAAAATCCAACGACTCCAATATTTACGCCCAACCATTGGGTGCATCTTAATAGTTGAATTTAAAAAAACCATAATAGTTAGCTTCCCATTCAAGGTGACATGACATTCAACTTAAAAGTTGAATTTAGATAACCATAGAGGTTAGTCTTAAAATACAAGATTGATAAAAGGGGATATATACCAATATTAGCGGGGGTGATACCAATCCATGTAAAACAAAACAATCCTAACCACTGGATCTCTGGATCGGTATCACCTCAAAATATTGGTATCCCTTTTATCAATCGTGTTAAAATTCAATTTTAATATAGTCTTCACCGACTGGTAAACGGAAGAGCATGACTTTCTATTCATGTATTGTATACAAACAAACATATCCCTCCCCTCTCATAAAATAATTTATTTCACTTTTTTAACTGCCTTACTCTTTCCTCAAAACCCAAAACCCCTAATTCCATCAGTATTTCGTCAACCCTAGATTTTCCAATTTCTCTACGTAAATCTTTCTTCCTTCATCTTGATACTTTTTCTACTGTGGTAAAGCTTTAAAATTTTTAGAAGAATTACCGATAAATCTTGCAGATTGTGCAGTTGTGGAGTAGGAGGATCTTTGGAAAACAATTAAGATAATTATTTCCTAGTAGTACTAGTTTTGTATTTTAGGTTCTTTGATGCTTATTTAATTTTCTTATATTTAACTTGAAATATAAGATATATAAGTTCCTGATGTAGAACTACGTTTACTATGCAATCACAATTTCAAGGTAGTATAATCCTTAATCATAGGATTAAGGTATCAATAGTCGCGACTTGGTCAAGATCCAGAGTTTACATAAAAAAAGAAGAGTGTGAAAAACACCTAGTATGCCATCAAGAGCACGGTGCCAGCCTCTCCAGCTCTCAAGAGCATGGCGAAAGACTCTCCAGCTCTCAAGAGCATGGCGCCAGCCTCTCCATCTCCCAAGAGCACGACGCCAGCCTCTTTGGTCCTCAAGAGCATACGCCAACCCCTTGCTTAGTTCCCGATAAGCATGTCGCCAATCCCTTGCTTAGTTCTCGATAAGAACGTCGTCAATCCCTTGCTTAGTCCTTGAGAGCATAACGTCAATTGCTTAGTTCTCGAGAGCACGCACCAACTGCTTGGTCCTCGAGATCATGACGCCAATCCAACTGGTTGGTTCTTGAGAGCATAACGCCAATCCCCTGCTTAGTCCTCGAGAAGAACGACGTCAATCCCTATCCTAGTCCTCGAGAACATGGCGCCAATCTTTTATTTGGTCCTCGAAATCACGATGCTAACCTACCACCGTCCTCGAGCATCCCTTGCATGGTCGGTCCTGGGGCGTCCCTCGTGTACTCCTTGCGCTTTCTTTGAAAACTTTTGTATAATCTTGAATTTGAACACTTCCAAGCTTGTGCCGTTCCCAAGCCTGCGCACTTCAGGCTTGCCACTTCTAAGCTTGTGCCATTTCCAAGCCTACACACTTCCAAGCTTTCACACTTCCAATCTTATAATTACTAACCTTACTAGACTTAACAGTTGTAGTTAGTTTAATCGATTAACTAATCATAAGAGTCATTCATGTGAACCGACCATCAAATCAGTGAGACATCAAACATGTCAAAGGGGTATAGTTATTAGGGTATTGGTCTTGAGGTCTACAGCCTGTGAGGTGTAACTGAACACCCACGATGAAAATGAATTAACTAGAACATTACTAGATAATGGATTAATGATTATTACGGTTTCAAGAATTTTCCCAACAATAATGGGAACGTTATCCACCTCTTTATATCTCAATCTCTTCTACTTCTTACAAGATTAAGAGTTCAACGCTATAAATAGATCACTTCATCTATTTCCAAAACACAACACAAGTTAGACAATAAGTTTATAGAAGTTCATCAAACTATCATAAACAATTGCATGTTCTCTACTTGAACTGTGCTACAGAAACTTGAGTTTTTCGTCTCGAACTCATTAATCTCTGATATCATCCTTCTTTGCTTTTATTCCTAAGATCAATCCCTCTCCTCCTCTAAGACCGAAAAAAGGATTGAACGACCATTTTATTGGTTTAGGCTAGACTTGTACGATTTTGATTTCTCGTATTCATTCTGATTTACCCTTCCACCCTTTTATCTTTTTTTTTTCACTAAAAAACAGTTAGTAAAGCTTGTCATAATATGCACAATCCCTTTGTTGATGACTGGAGTGCATACAAAGAATTCTCAGGTATTTGAACGATACTATTAATCATGGATCGCAGTTTAAGAGATCTTCTACCTTGAACTTGCAAGTATTTTGTAATGTTTGTTGGAGAGGTGATCTTGTTGATAGAAGGTCTACTAGGGGCATGGATCTATTTATGGTCCCTAATTTGGTACTCTAGGAAACATAAATTTATGTCAAGATCAAGTGCATAATTAAGCTGAATACAGGGCCATGGATGAGGCGACTTATGAAATTCTATGGGTGTCGTCTCTATTGCAGGAGTTACATTTCTCTCCTTAGGCACCACCAATTTATGGTGTGATAATATGGGTGATACTCATTTATCTACTTATCCAATATTTTATAACAAGATGAAGCATGTAGAGATTGATTTTCATTTCGTCAGGGAAATGGTCACTGCCAAAACTCTCTTAGTTTTTCATATCTCCACTAAGGATCAGATTGGTGACACTCTGACTAAAGCTCTTACCTCTACCAGGTTTCTATTTCTTCATGACAAGCTTAATTCCATTGTTTCATCTTCCACGATCTTACGAGAGTGTAACTTCTCTCTATCTGAATTAGTTACTTATGTTAGCTGTTAGTGTTTGTTTTCTGTTAAGGAGTAGCTTAGGTGTGTCATATGCTTTCTGTTTCATGTATTCTATCTTTAATAAATAATATTGTCTCTCTCCCTTATCTTTATTGATTGAAGATCAGATCCTTGTCCTCCGACTCAGAGCTCTTAACAGTGGATGAAGATATTAACAAAATAATCACGGTGATGAATGTTCAATACGATATTTGATATAAAGATCACAACATCGTAGTTGTAACATGATAGACACATTTTTGCGTCTGAATTGTCCGTAATTATCTATTTGGTTAGTGCTCAATTTGGTATTTATTGTGTTATTTTATGTGTTTGTAGGTATTTTTGGGAAATAAACATTTGTGGAAAAATTGGCTCAAAAAGATGGTAAAGAAACCCAGACGAAATTACTATAGGCACCCAAAGAAAGTTGTTAAGCGCACTTTTGGATTAGGGGAACCCCCTTCTTATTTCAAAAATCCGAAGTTGGCGGGAAAAGAAACTTACGCGTGAAAGTTTCTGAATTGGTTTAGGGAGCGAGATTCATGGATTAAAAGGCTGTTTCGGCCATATCAACTTGAAGAAACAATAAAAACATGTTTAAACACGTCAAAATGAGCTATTTCAGGCCGAAAACAAGTTCAAAATCCCATTTACAGTCGGAAAAGGGAACTCTTCCCTGTTTCGGGTAATCAAGAATATGAGTTTTTTTTTGATTGTGTTTTGGGTCCTTATCGAGTTATGAGGAGTTGTTAGGGTTTACTAAACCTATAAATAACAAAGAGGAGGAAGAAAAATCAGGTGGGGAGGCTCGGGAAGAAAACAGGAGAAAAAAAGAAAGTTCTGCTGCTGAACGGGAAGAACAAGGATACAACAACAGTTTCTTCAACCCAACAACAACGTTTATCTTCAACTTTGCAACGTTTATCTTCAGCTCCAATGATTCCTTCAACCCATCTGCAACGAATATCTTAGCATTTGCAACGTTTATCTTTAGCTGAAAATACTTCTCTTCTGTAACAGTGAAAATAGTGGTCTGCAATGCAGTTACACCGTTGCGAACCATCTGTGTTATTATTTGTTCATCTTTTAAACACTTTTTGACCTATGAACCAATCTTTTGAGGGTGTTTTGAGCATGATGAGCTAAACCCAACCCTTTTGAGGAAGCCATATTTCATAAATGAATGGTAACTATTTTTTATTCTTAATAACTTTTATATTGATTTTTAATTTATGATTTTCTTAATTAGTTGTGATTTTGTTTGATGGTGTATGCTGGGAATTAAGAGCTTTTGATGCGCCATGCTTGTGATTTACATTTAATGTTTTAGAAATCTACGTTTTGCAAAGAAACAGAGTCAATAAAAAAGCTATAATTGTTAAAGAATCATTGTAGAAATCATTCAGAAGTGATTTTACTGGAACCCTGTGTTCCAGTTCTTCCCAATATTTTACCAAAATCTATTACTTATTTTCTAGTTTAAATAAAAATTAAGTCTAAAACGAATCTTTATAAGTCTCAGCGAACGAACTATTTTTACCACTTTTCTGAAACGATCAAGTTTTTGGCACCGCTGCCGGGGACTTGTTTTCTTTATTAGTTAGTTAGTTTAATTAGATTTTTATTTTTATTTGTTCTATTTTACGTTTTTGGGTATTTTTCTTTGTATTACAAGTTTTGGATCAAAAAGAAATTGGAGCCAAAGATTATATTGATTGATTAAAAACTTGGAGTCAAAGATAAATCGAAAAGAAAGGAAAAAGAAGACAATTATTTTTAGTTAATTAAAATTTTATTTAATTTTTAGGGTTTTATTTATTTTTATTTTTAGAAAATTGTATTAGGAAATTTTTTTTTTTTTTTGTAAATTTTCTTTTATTTTGAACTTTGGACTTTTTGACCTTATTATTTTGTAAGCCCTAAGGAAGGGTATTATTGAATATAAACTGCAATACGGAAGGACGACAATTACGATATTGTCTCTGCCCCTCGGGTTTGTACACTGACATAGGAGTAGGTGGCTTGAGTCGACTTGAACGGTTCATCGCCCGTCTAGAACGGGAGGTAAGACTCTAACCACCCAGAATCCCCTGTCTGTGGGTTTTATGGACGCCTTTGTAATGCACATATGATGAGGACCTGGATACGGATTTACTTTTCTAGTAAAGGGCAAGAACTGGCCATATAAGACAAGGACTCGGATTTTATCACTAGGGATGCACATACCCGACCCGCACCCGCCAGTTTTAACTCGACCCGCACCCGATCCGCCGATAAACGGGTCGGATGCGGGTGACAATTTCCTTTACCCGCCTTCTGGCGGGTCGGGTACGGGTGACACCTTATCTCACCCGACCCACCCTCCCAACCCGCCAGAAAATCCACATTCATTCATTTCTTCAATTGAATTTAAGTCTTGATCTCGTCTTCATTCATGTATGCAAACCCACCAGTTCCATCAACCACTTATCTCCGTTCACTTGAAATCAAACTCAAAATTCGATTGAAATTAACCCAACACAAAACCATCTGCTCCACTTCTTTCTAACCCTAATTTGCATCCAAGCCTATCAAGAATAATCGAACCCTTCTCTGCCAAATCAAAAATAAATCAACACCCATTCTTCATTGCAACCTTCTCAGCTTTAAATCCATCTTACTCCTACAACCACATACCCTAATCAATTACGACCATGAGTCATAAAATCAACAACATAAATTGTTCTTCTTCCATTTCTTTTCTACTCTAACAATCTGTATCTTCTTCAAATTATGGCAAAGACAACCACCAGATCTATTCCCGGTCTGACCTTTTTGAGAACTAGATTGCTGTAATAAATTCAAGTAAAATCTGGTGCTATTGCTTTTGCCGATTGGAGTACTCAAACAAATCCTTCGTTTTACAACAAAATCATTCAGCTGATACCTTTAACAAAAAGAAACCTAAATTCTTATTTGGGGGTAAAATTTCTCTTGGGTTTGGTTTTTTGTGGAATTAGTAATTTTACAAACTGAATTCACAATTCATAGTTGGTTTTAAATTTAACTGTAAAACCAACTTTGTACAACTTTATAGCAGACATACGGGTACTGCATAAATGAACTAATTGCATCTCTATGTTCAATTCATCTTTGGCATCTGAATTGCAGACCGGAACTGCACATCCAACTGCTCCGTAAGTCCACATAGAGGAGCTTTAATTCCAACATCTGTAGCAGACATGAAAGTTTAAATTTCAATTTCTTATATTTGTGGTACTTATTTGCCCATGTTTTTGCTTAGATGTTTTTGATAATCGGGATAAGCTTGAAGAGATGTAGCGCATTGACAAAGGACCAAATGTTTATTCATTTGTTTTAGGTACACCATTAAACTTATTCCGTGTCATATCAATATTTTTCATTAGCTTCTATTGTGAATTCTCGAAGATAATTGTTTATATATCGTGAATGCTACAAATTATTTCCATAAAAGTATCAGTTGCGCAGTTGTTTCATTGTTAAGCTCACATGTGCCATATAAATATATGAACTAGATATTCAAAACTAACTGGATTGGTTTAATTTTCATTAACAACCCTCTATATATGCAACTTAAGTGATTTAACAGAAAATATCTGCCCAAAACGCATAACTTGCATCGTTTTGATATAATACTCATAATTCATCTTATTATGTCTACTCGCACTTACCTTAAATTGGTGTATTTTGTAGGTTACGATAGATCATATTTATATAGTGATTCCTAAAACCATTCAGTTAAGATTTGAAGGTATACATACCCCCATATGATTGTGATGAATTGGTTGTTTTTATTACCTATGAATGAGGTTGACTAAGACTTCACTTTTAGGTCTACTGTCATTGTTGTTTAATACCGTGACAAATTTTATCTCTTTATAGGTAGAAATTTAACCTGAGATATTGTCGTAAATGGACAAAGCACCTGCAAATTGGGAGGAAGTCCTTGAAGATGCACCAGTAGACACTCTGGGATGTGAGAAAGCTGGGAGGCTTCTTCCACCAAAGGTGTTAGACTTCATGCAGGTCGACAAGCTGAAGTAAGATTTTGAATAATTATTGGTTAAGCTCTAAGGGTTGTTTGGCTCTTTTTGTATGGTGTTACTAGTATAATATCACGTTTGTCATATTTCCTTTTGTTTGAATGAATTGAGACATTTCATTTTCAACCTTTACTCAAGTTATATGTTGTTGGTGAGCTTGCAGCTATGCATTTGTGCAATTTGATTATTTTGTGAGAGATAAGTAGAGTTTATGTTGAATTGTAGTTTGTGAAAAAATTTTGCATTGAATCTGAGCGGGTGACCCGCACTCGACCCGCCGAAATGGCGGGTCATACCCGACCAGAACCCGACCCGTCCTACGGCGGGTTGGGTGCGGGTGAATGCTTCAGTCATCCGCCAACTGGCGGGTCGGGTGCGGGTGGGGCCAAACCCGACCCACCCGACCCGATGTGCAGCCCTATTCATCACCATTTCGTTCTTGCCCGCTTTAGGAACACGTTACCAAACACAAACCTAAGACTTAAAATTTGACTAGAAAGAGACCGATAGGGTAACGAGCTTATTGGAAAATTATTCAAAAGGATTGGTTACTCTGTTAGCCAAACTCAAAGTTCAGGAAGATTATTTTAAGTAGATTCGAGCCGCCTTGTAACTCAAGGAAACATTGCCAAAAAGGCAGGGTTATCAAAGATCCTTAGAGCTTATCCTGTTTTTATTCGACTTAATATAATTCAGATCGTTCTAAGATATTGGATAAAACTGTAACTAGTTTTATTTTGGAAGAATAGAAGCTGGTCTAGAAATAATCTAAGTGGAGCCATCATGTTTTTTGTTTGCTAGATTCAGTAGGTTTGATTTGGTTGAGTCGGTCTTGTTTGTGTATGTTTAGAACCCCCTTCATGTTAGGATTTATTTTATTAGATTTTTTGTAAATATATTAGGAAGTTTTTGTTAGAAAATGTCGAACTGGTATTATGATGACCAATACAATGAATATCCGACTGAATTTCAGAATAGACATTATCCGTACTATCAACATGGTGTGGATAGTAGTCGGGACCACCACCAACCTTTTGGAGGTTATTTATCATACCAAGGTGATCCCAATTAATATTCGTACATACACCCGTCTTATGAACATGAGAAAAATTCGAGTTCTTTGTCTTGGAGGGATGCCCTAAAGAAGATGCGACCTAGTACTGCCTATGATGACCCAAATCCTTCTCTAGAAGAATCACACGAGCAGTTGCGATCTAGTTCTCCTTATGATCCATTTTTTTTTCCTAGAAGAATCCCTCAAGCAGTTAACTGAGAATACAAATAGGTTTATATTAAGTTGGGGGGGAGGGGGGGGCAATTAGTAGTCCAATTCTTTCTCTAGACGAATCCCTCAAGCAGTTGACTGAGAATACAAATAGATTTACATTAAGTATGAATGAAAGTCTTGCAAAGAATAATATTGCTCAAAATGATCTTAATTTCCAATATAGTGCTACCCTTGATAATTATTCACCTAGTCAAGATGACGAGGATAGAATTGGTAACACTACTTATTTAGACGAGGTTCAAACATCTTCATATTATTATGATGATGATGATATTATTGATGAAGAACTTGAACTATACAGGCAGAGTGATCAGGAAATTGTCATTCCAATTGTGCTTCATGATTATAGTGTTATTTTTGGTTCAAATCCAAATAATTGTAATGATTATTCACCTATTCAAAAGGAAAAGGATTTGACTAGAGATACCACTATTTTAGACGATGTAGAATTTTCTTGTTTTGAAGCCAATAATGGTTTAGAGGAACGGGTTTGTCCTGAGACTAATGATTTAGAGTCTAACGATTCGAAGACAATAGTCTCTGACGAAGATGATAGACTCATAGAGAATTTTAATATGATAGAGGATGATTTGATACAGGTTGATAGAATAGTTTCCCCAGTGAATTTTGTTTCCCTAGACACCAAACCTTTTCAGGTCCTAGAGGCTCAAAATACCAGTGATCTTAGGTCGTCCCTTTTTAGCTACATATAATGTCTTTATTAATTACGGAAATGGAATAATTAATTTTTCTTTTGGTAACATGAATATTGAACTGAATCTATTTAGTATGAGTAGACAACCTTCTCTTGAGATCTATGATTTAGAAGAAGTGAACAGAACTAGTACTTCAGTTCAGAAATCTTTGCCAAACACTTTGTTAGAAGATCCATTAGAGAAATGTCTAGCCCACTTTTGGTTTGATGTTGACGATGTTAGTATTTATTAATGAGGTGAATACTTTGTTAGATTCCGCACCTTTGATGGACACTTATAATATATGGAAAACTAAGTTTGAACTTCTACGAGTTTATAAGTCCACCTTATTTCCTTCTATAGAGGAAGATGAGTGTAGTTCTGACCTTAAGGACTTTATAATCCAACCAATAGTTTTCAGTCCATCTGAGAGTAATCTCCACCCTAAGTTTAGGGGTACCGATGATTCTTGTGATTGTCAAGTATCCCTGCTTAAAGTCCCTCACTTGGGTCTTGAAATTTGCACCTCTACCATTTTACAAGATCATCTTCAAACTAGATTTCCTAAGCCTGGTGATGTCCAGAAAGAAGTTCAGTTGTTAGAAACCCACCCTCTGGTCGATGTGGTTTACCTAGGCGATAATACCAAGATTGACTTTGTTTTCCCACCAAAATATTTTCTTCCATATGTGGGAACGTATGAATTTCAAATGTGTCAGTTATTCAGTTTTGAGACTAAGCCTAATTACTTTAGGGAATTAGAATCACCACATTTTTTTAAGAATGACCACCAGTTTCATAGTAGTTAACTGTGTGAGTCAAATCTGATTGACTATGAGGATCCACAATTATTCAGGTTACTATTATGTGCTTCAAATTTATTAGTTGAGTTACTCCAGACTTTACAACCTGATCCTGTTGATCCTACCTACAAGGAAATCCAGCCCATGAAAATATTTTATCTAGACCCTTTTATAGAGCCTGAACCTGAACCACAGCTAAATGTAGTTTTCTTAAACAAAACACTAGATAAGGGTGTGCTCGGTTTGTTCATTTAATGGGCCTACTGCAGTTTTCTTCTATTTTGGATAGTATTATTTTATTCAAATAACCCACAGTTGTTCCGGCTATTGCTTTATGATTTTATGAGGCGACTAATTTTTTCTTGGTCTGGCTGAAGACTTTAAACTTAGCACTTCTTGGGAGGTAACCCATGCTCTTGCGACACGATAATATCTTTTCTTAACTCCCTTCCTTCGATTGGTAACAGTTTCTCCTTGTTCATGTATTTAATCATTCATCTTTAGAACATTGAGGACAATGTTAGATTTAAGTTTGGTGGTAAGGGAGAAATTTTTTAAGTTGAAATATGAAATTCCAAAGTCTAGAAACTTGTGAACAATTCAGGATGTCACTAGCCATTCTAGGTAGATGGAAACTTAGCTCTTTTTCTATAGGAATTGGTGTGCCCAGCTAAATGGTCTATTCATAAAAGGACAAAGTTCAGGTGTTAGAAATAACATGATAGTCGTCACCATATCTCGGAGCCTATCTCGACCATATCATCTTCTGTTTTTATTTTTGCAATTTTTGTGTTTCTCTAAGTGATTTTGTGGGGCACCAGTATCGAATTGTTATCGTCGCTAGGATAGAGTAGAGTGTTTGAGATTATTTAGACTATGAATCAAAAAAAATAATCGAGTATTGACACTTTGATAGCAATATGTATGTGTTCTCCCTGTCTCCGTCGCCTAAGCAAGCGTGGAAAGCAGGATTCATGAGAACTATCATGTAAGATGCTGATAAGGATCATGCGCTTGGATTCATTTGATCCAATCATCTTGTTAGTACACTTAATAAAATAAAGATAATTGTTTTATTTTCAATAAATCGATCGCTGGGGCCCTTGTATATACCAATTGAGTTGATATTAGTATAAGGAGTAAGACCAGTGGGAGCATACCTCAATCCATTAGGATTCATCCTAGCACCGACCTTCAGACAGATATGAGAAAAACCGTTCACCTTAGTAACATGCGCAAACTTCATCATCTCCATTTCTATATTCTAAATCTTTTCATGTGATTGAACCTTGATAGATTTTGAGTATCGTGTTTGAACGATTATCTAAGTAGAGCTTTGAATTCTTGTATGAATTTTAATACGCTGAGTGCAAAATCGTGTACAACAATTGGACTCATATAGGGTAATGATTCCCATAGCCGAAGAATTTAGTATGCCGACTATATAGTTTGTTTAGTGTTTACCCTCAATCTTTCACAGGTAGCTAGGGTTTGGAGTATAAGGTTTTATAGGTATACCTCTTGTAAACCCTCACAAGACTATAACTCGTCTGATAGGGACACCTATGGGTTTGAAGGCTTATTACATATGCTAAATGTAGTCACGATTCCTGTGAAAGTGAGTTAGGATTTTTATTTTATTTCTAGATTAGATTTGCTCGAGGACTAGCAAATAATAAGTTTGAGGATATTTGATAGACACATTTTTGTGTCTGAATTGTCCGTAATTATCTAATTTGATACTTATTGTGTTATTTTATGTGTTTGTAGGTATTTTTTGGAAATAAACATTTGTGGAAAAATTGGCTCAAAAAGTTGATAAAGGCACCCCAAAGGAAATTACTAAAGGCACCCAAGGAAAGTTGTTAAAGGCACCCCACTTTTGAATTAGGGGAACCCCCTTCTTATTTTAAAAATCTGAAGTTGACGGGAAAAGAAGCTTACGTGTGAAAATTTCTTAATTGGTTTAGGAGCGAGATTCAGGATTAAAAGGCTGTTTCGGCCATATCAACTTGAAGAAACAATAAAAACGTGTTTAAACACGCCAACATGAGCTATTTCAGGCCGAAAAACAAGTTCAAAATCCCATTTACAGTCGGAAAAGGGAACTCTTCCCTGTTTCGGGTAATCAAGAATATGAGTTTTTTTTGGATTGTGTTTTGGGTCCTTATCGAGTTATGAGGAGTTGTTAGGGTTTATACTAAACCTATAAATAACAAAGAGGAGGAAGAAAAATCAGGTGGGGAGGCTCGGGAAGAAAACATGATAAAAAAAGAAAGCTATGCTGCTGAACGGGAAAAACAGGGATACAACAACGATTTCTTCAACCCAACAACAACGTTTATCTTTAGCTTTACAACGTTTATCTTCAGCTGCAATGATTCCTTCAACCCATCTGCAACGTTTATCTTTAGCTGAAAACACTTCTCTTCAGTAATAGTGAAAATAGTGGTCTGCAATGTAGTTACACCGTTGCAAACCATTTGTATTATTATTTTTTCATCTAAACACTTTTTGAGCCATGTACCAATCTTTGAGGGTGTTTTGAGCATGATGAGCTAAACCCAACCATTGGGACAATGGAGGAAGCCATATTTCATGAATGAACGGTAACTATTTTTGATTCTTAATAACTTTTGCATCGGTTTTTAATTGATTTATGACTTTTTTAAATTAGTTGTGATTTTGTTTGATGGTGTATGCTGGGACTTAAGAGCTTTTGATGCGCCATGCCTGTGATTTACAGTTAATGTTTTAGAAATCTACTTTTGACAAAGAAACAGAGTCAATAAAAAAGCTATAATTGTTAAAGTATCATTGTAGAAATTATTCAGAAGTGATTTTGCTGGAATCCTGTGTTTCAGTTCTTCCCAATATTTTATCAAAATCTATTACTTTTTTTCTAGATTAAATAAAAATTAGGTCTAAGACGAATCTTTATAAGTCTCAGCGAACGAACTATTTTTACCACTTTTTTGAAACGATCATCACACAAAAAGCCAAGCTGACAAGGAGAAGCGCGAAAATATATGCCTCACATACTGTATGGGTGGTGGACAATACATGATTACATATGGACATCAGGTCTGCCACTATAACTGTTAAGATACTGTTTCATGTAAGGTTGTGAAAACGTAAGTCGCGGAACAAATTATTTTTTAATTTTGAGGATCAAATCATATAATGAATTGTGAATCGTAGATTCATGATCGTTTTTAAATATACCTTGAGAATAAAAATATAAATATGTACTTTGTAAATAACAAGAATATAATAAGGAGATTTCATAAACTCATTTAAAACAAGTATAAAAATAATTATATATATATATCTCATAACCAAGGGCTAGGCGTAGCTCAGTGGTTATTTAGTGTCATTCAAATGGACAACAGGTAAGTGGTTCGATTCATTCTAACAACCATGGCCTCATGTATCGCACTCTACAATTTTCCAAACAGATTCTCGTTTATAGCAATTGATTATGAATAAATGAAAATTTTACATGTGATAATTTCTTTGTTAAGCTTTTCAAAAGAATATTATAAATGCCAGTAATGAAGCGAATGACAAAAGATTTTGACCACGGAATTACCACTAAGCTCGCAAGGAAAAAGAATATTTGAAAAGAAACAGCCCACATGATTTGGAAAGTATTCCATTTCTGATAGAAGAAATTATTCGTAGAGAAAGCTAAAGCTTTGATTATATCAATTTGATTCCATGCACCATCTGCGTATGGTACGACTATATGCATAAATGGTCAAAGTTAGAATGAAGATGAAAAGATGACGGACAAACTAGCTTTATTTTATTTTATTAATAAAATAATCTTTAGGTTCAGAATTATCAGCTTGCTTAATTCATTTCGTGAAGCTTTAGCTTGCTGCTTGCCCAGCATTTGTCCCATTTTTTTTTGCCTTAGTTTTTGTCCCATATTTAGTGTTTTCGATTTAGAAAACTGTTGACAACTTTATTGGAGGATTATGGCATCTTAAGATATACTTGTCCCTATCACGACTACCACTTTCATGCCTTATCTGTGTATTTCAGCAGCAACTCTACATGTAACTTTGTGTCTTTATCTACCGCGCATGTTAGAGATTCGTCATCGGAGCATTTGATTACCAAACAGGAATGTCACCAACTCACAGTATTAGCTATGTACTATTAGGCAGTAGCTCTTTTTTCCTTAAGGGCAGGTGCATTTACATTTTAAACAGGATAGATAGTCTCACGAGCATCCGCCAAGAGTCTAAGACTTCCCTGAGGGTATGCATTTCTTGGGCACTTTTTTGGGCTCCCTGTAACATTCATACAAAATTGTATCTTCTATGTCAATTCTGCTGCCAAAAGAATAAATGAAAGTCTACGCAGTGTGGTGTGGTAGCAGTTTAAAATTGTCCACAAGCTTGTATGTTTAGAAACCTTTTAACAAGTTATTTTTTTACTTCCAAAAATAAAATAGTCAGAAGTTTATTTGAACATAATTTTAATATAATTTTTAAAAGTAAAAAAGTAATTTTTTTGTAAATTGCTTTCGAAAAAGCAGAAACAACTTTGCTTACGGCAGGCATGCAAACACCCTTCAAGCATTTGCTCCAAAACCCTTCCCCCAAATGGCAAGGTATAGATAAATCCCAAATGGTACCCTTCTCTGAGTTCTCTCTATGAAAGATATCTTAGTTGATTAGAGGTGTTATTTTTGTCACCGTGTCAATTGTCAAATAGCACAAGTGAGTGTTGTAGGTGTGTGTTTTTTCCCACCTGTGGTCGATCTTTGTTTTATGAACTTACTTGCTGGAAACATTGATAGTATAGGATGAGAAGGTCACATATTCTGATATTTGTTCGACCCAGTGTTCCTTCACATGGCAATAAGAACATATTCTTATAAAGGTACCCAAAAAAAAGTCAATGCATGGTTAACAATTGAAAATAATCTAGAGATAATCCAAGTTAATGCAAACTTATTTAGATTGACGACTATAAATAGATATGGTTTCCAACTCAAACTTGACATCTGCAATGCGACCGATCGACAGGTAGTGAGCAATAGAGACGAAACAAGAAGAGAGGTCTTACATGAAGACAAGTCTTTGTTTACTAGCCAAGGATGACTTGCCATGTCCTTTTCCATTAGGGTGTACGTAGCATTTATCTCACTCTAACGGTGATCAGATTTTTTTGTTTATGATCATAATTAAGTGCAGAAACAATGTGATACCTTTAGATTGGTTCATAGCAAGTCTCTTCGGCTAGCTTGACAAGCTCTTTTCTCTCATGCTAGGCTTCTTCTTCTTCCTCCGGCAGTCCATCGTCAGCAGCTTAATTTATTGCGCAACCTACTTGCTACCCTGCTAAACAATTTAATGGTTATGTAACACTACTTTCACTGTAGCTAAACCCAAAAAGGTAACATATTTTAAAATGAGTATCTGCTTTTTGGTGGCAGTTTTGTCAATCTAATTAAATATAACACTTCTTGCCATCCTTTATACAGATAGCTTAAATTAATTTGGTGGCACCAAAGGAATCCTTCTTCCCCATAGAGCTCTTCCTCTACAGAGAACGCGCTGTGGGTGGTGGCATTTGGGCCTCTTCTAATTATTCTTTCTAGGCATTTGGCAAGATTTTGCCTCTTCTGATTATTCTTTCTAGGCATTTGGCTGTCTAAGTGATTGTTCATCAACGGCCCTGGTTGTAATAGTACCGTTTAGTATTATGCCTCTATGCAAAGTATTTTAGATTGAGCCAAATAGGGGAAATTATATGATGGGATATTTTAATTGTAGATCGTAAGTGTATGACTATCGATGAGATAATATATAAAATACGGATCGTTCACAGAGATTAAAATATTGTTATCTTTTAATTTCTAATAAATATTATGCCAAAAGATAAAAAGAAATGAATTGAGAAAATAATAAAATTACTAAAAAGAATAAATAAATTATTAAGAGAAAACTAGGGCTTTGGATTTCACCAATTAAATCATGTAAAATTCTCAGGCAATCTTTAACAAATATTCATGCTATAACTCAAGACTATCAGACCAAACTGATACATCTCAAAAAATATAATGGGTAAAACATATACTAACAACTTTTATTGTAAACCAAAGTAATTTAATTTTCTTCACTTATAAAATGTCAATAGCCAAGAACTATTCAAAACTAATAAAAACGAAGCTTAATAAGAAGAGAAATTAATAAAACAATTAAACCTCAAATGAATACTTTATTATAAAAAATATCTGATCCTCTTACATAATATAATTGACTTCATCTTCAACCCCAGTAGAAAGATTACTCCATTATAGCAAAGAAAAAGAAAAAGAAATAAAACTAAAACTCCTAAACTAAACTACTACTCTCCTGAACTAGAAAATGAACTCCCCCCTCTTCATGTGTATTTGACCTGTATTTATACCCAAGCCTTCAAAATCTTCAGCAATCTTCTCATTTAATTAGTATAATATTTAATTATAATACGTACTAAATAAATGGAATAATAAATATCGGAAATATGGAAAATATGTACATTTCCAGCTAATGGTTTTATATCTTCCTTGTTTATGAGATTTTATCATCTGTTTTCCATATGTGGAAGATATTATGTTGATCCTCCAAATCTTTTACGGACAAGACAAGTTAAATTTTCAAATTTGGTTGCATATATTCCCACAAAAATAAATAATATAATCTCTCATATATATTTCCATTCATGATGTTTTCCTTCCATTTCTTTCATTTTCCTTCCAATCACAAGCTACAAGTCACAAACTTAATTGGGCTCATATTTACACCCATGAATAATTTCTTCTTCAGTCATAATGGGATCAACTCATCTATGTATTGAATAGCAAGGTAATATGTGAGACTGGCTTCTGTTTTTGTCCAATTTACGGGCAAAGTTCCACATTTTGGTGCAATCGAGCTTTATTTGTCAAATACTGCAAAACTAAAGAAAATTAACAAATATGTACAAAATAGAGAACTAATAATTGTAAATTAAGATGTAATTTATGAAGTGTTTACACACTCATCAAATACCCCCAAACCTACATTTTGCTAGTCCTCGAGTAAAACCAAAAATGAAATAAAAATCCTAACTCACTTTCGCAGGAATCGCGACTATACTTAGCACGTGTAACAAGCCTTTAAACCCTTAGATGGCCCTAGTGGATGAGTGTTGTCTCATGAGGGTTTACAAAGAGATATACCCATAAAACCTTTACTCCATCTTTTAACTATTTGTGAATGATTTGGGGTAGACACTAAGCATGCTATTAAGTTGGCTACTAAATTCGTTGGCAATGGGAGGAATTACCCTATTTTGAATCCAATTGATGTACACGAGTTTGCACTCAAGCGTACTAAAATTCATATATAAGAAGACAGGGGTCTACTCAGATAGTCGTACAATGAACCACAATACTCGGAATCTAAAAAACCAAAATCACATGAATAGATTAAAAAGATGGATATGGAGATAGAAGTGTGTGCATGTTGACTAAGGTAAATGGTGCTTCCCAGAATATATGTATGAACATCGTGCCATGATGAACCCTAATGGATTGAGATATGCACTCACTGGTCTGAGTCCTAATTCTAGTATCAACTCAGCTGGTATATACAAGTAGTGGTCGATTTATTGAATCTATACAATTTTTTTTTTAATTTTATTATCGACAACATGATTAGATATTTTGAATCTAAGAACATGCTCCTTGTCAGCAGATTACATGATAGTTCCCATAGATCCTGCGTTCCATGCTTGCTTAGGCAACGGAAACAGGGAGAACACACATATTGCTATCCAAGTGTCATTTTTTTTTTGGTCAAGTTTAATTAAAATAATGGGGCCTGATTTCAATCACTCACTCTACTTCATCCTGGCGACAACAAGGCGATACTAGTTTCCCACCAAATCACTTAGAAAAACACAAAAGTTGTAAAAATAAAAACAGAACGTGATATGGTGACGACTCCGAGATAGCGTACGACTATCATGTTATTTCTAACACCCAAGCTATGTCTTTTTATGAAAAGAACATTTAGTTGGGTCCCTCAACTCCTACAACCAAGAAATTTGTTTCCATCTACTTAGGATGGTTAGTGTCATCCTGAATTGTTCACAAGTCTCTAAATTTTGGAGTTTTTGGTACAACAAAAAAATTAAATTTTTTTCTCCCTTATCCTCAAACTTAAATTGAACATAGTCCTTGATGTTCTAAAGATAAATGAATGAAAGCCTGAAAAAAGAGAAATTAATGAACAAAGTAAAAGAGATAAGGAAAGATATATTCAGCATCATGTACCAAAAGCATATGGGTTGCCTCCCATAAAGCGTTAAGTTTAAAGTCTTCGGCCAGACCAAGAAAGGATTAGTCACAACTTACGAATTATAAAACAATAATCGAAATAATTGTGGGTCCTTAAAGTCAACCGAATTTAACTCACAAAGTTGACCACAATAAAGTATATGAAAGTGGTGGTCAATCTTAAGAAAATGTGTCGATTCAGATTTCCTAAAATAATTAGGTTTAGCTCCAATATTCAATATCTGACACATTTGAAATTCATATATTCCCACATTTGGTAAATAAAATTTGGTGGGACAACAAAGTGAATTATGGTATTATTGCCTGGGTAGACCACATCAACCAGAGGATGGGTTTCTAACACCTGAAGTTCATTTTGGACATTATTATCCGGTTATGGAAAAAATTCATGAAGATAATCTCTTAATATGGTAGAGGCACATAAGTTAAGTCCCAAGTGAGGGACCTTTATAAAATTCAAAGGTAAACCACGGGGAGAATGATATTCACCTCCAAACCTAGAATGATCAATGTCTTTGGACAAACTGGTCATAATTTCCTTAATTTCTAAATTATCAGATTTAGGAAATTGGTCAATTATTTCATCTAGATTGTAATTAGGTGATCCACCTTCATTCAGATTTTCTACGAGTCCATTATCTTCTTCAAGGACTATGGTCTTTGAATCGGACTCAGACACACTAGTCTCGGGATAAACTCGTTCCTCTAAACCATTATCGTCTTCATAATAACAAGGAAATATTTCACCGCCTATAACAATGATATCTCTAGTTATATCATTTTCCTCTTAAATAGGTGAATAATCATCAACATTGTTAGGATTGGAACTAGAAACATCATTATTATCATAAAGCTCAATTGTTGTAAAAAATTCCTGATCATTATGACTATGAATTTCGAACTCTTCATCAATGCTATCCTCATCATCATAATAATATGAAGATGATTTGAACCTTATCTAAACAAGTAGTGTTTTCTATTCTAACCCCGTCTTCTTGAATAGGCAAATAATTATCATTGTTGTCAAGGGTAAAATTGGAAAAACAATATTGGTAATTAAGTTCAATTAAAGCAATATTATGAGATGACCATTCTTCTTCCGTTTCTCTAAAGGTCTCACGAATTTGTTCCCATACTATGTCACTCCTACGTGAATTTTCAGTCAACTGCTTGAGTGAATCTTTTAAAGAAAGACTAGCATCATAAGAAGTATTGGGTATCAACTGTTTAATTAAATCCTCCAAAGATGGAGAACAAACATTTTGCTCAATATAATATTTCTTGTTTACCCGTTCGTACGACTGGTGAGCGTGCGAACAGTAATGGGGATCAATATAGTATGAACCATAACCTACAGAGGGTTGGTAGTGGTCCCAAGTACAACCCACACTATGGTCATAGCACGGGTAATGTCCATTTTGAATTTATGTCGGATTTTCAATGTAATGGTCCTCAAAATGCAAATTCGACATTTTCTTTGGATGCACGTGCAAATGCAGGGTTAACTAAAATAGGTAGGCTCAGGTTACCTTTGCAAAATATACCTACAGTCAGAGACTGGTCAAAGGTACAAGGCTAAGTTTTATGGAATTTCGACTGATAAAGCCCAGAGGGTTCAGCGGTACTTTTCCACATGTTTTCCTAAAATTCGGTGTCTGACGGTGCAATATGCGGTGCAAGTGTGTTTTTTTCTAATAAAGGAAATAAAATAAAATAAAAATAAAAATCTAACTAATATATAATAAAATCTAATCTAATTATTTACAAATAAAATAAAATCTAAAGAATAAAATAAAATATAGGATTTGAACTTACCTTTGTTAGCAAGATTTTACTTTCACTTTTTATTGAGATAACAAGTAATATCTGAGACTGACTTCTATTTTTATCCAATTTATGGGCAAAGTTCCACATTCTGGTGCAATCGAACTTTATTTGTCAAATACTGTAAAACTAAAAAAAATTATTAAATATATACAAAATAGAGAACTAATAATTATAACTTAAGATATAATTTATGAAGTGTTTCCACACTAATCATTATAAAAACAACATACCCCATTAGTCAATGTATTTAAGAAACGACCACGAATTTGATTGATTTGTCCATTAGTCTTTAGTCCTACAAACGTAGGCGGTTAATTTAAGCGCCAAGCTAAAGATGGCAAATAATACAAGAGAGAGTACTCTAGTACCAAAAACCAAAATTCTCAGGCTTGTTAATTGTTATTGGCGGAGAAACCTGTACGTTACTACAAAAGAAGTAAGCCTGCTAGAATTCTGTCTGGTGCATTGTGACTCGTGAGAATCCTGAACTCCAGTCTCCAGAGTAACAACCATAGTACTAAAAGTTATGTTGGAGAAAATGAGTTTTAAACTAAATGTTTCTGGTCTTGGTGTGATTTGATCTTAGGACCTAAGGGTTCTAAGGATGCTCCTCATTTCTTTTGAGTGAATGAAACTCTTTAGTTTAGTCTCACATTGGGTAATCTAGAGAAGGATGTCCACAATATAACTATTCTCATATGGATAGTATGTAAAACGTGGGTGGAATGGGGTGGGCAAACAATACATGGGCTAACTTATGTATTGGGCCTGCGTATGTGAAAGACATCAACCATGGTCTATTATTTTTACCGAAAATAATTTTACGAGAAATCTAAAACCCTAAAGGTTTCTTTTTATGTTTATCTTGAGAAAACTTGATTTACAAGAAATCTGAAACCCTAAAGGTTTCTTTTCTCCTATAAATACAAAACGTTTTCAGAGTTGAAATCCATCCCAGAAGCGGTTACTATCCTGTCTTCTTTTCACCATCTTCTCGCTTTGTTTTGCGCTTTTGAGTGTTTATTTCCCTTCCTTCCCTGTTGCTAAGTTCAAGAGTGGGTAGTTTGTATTGTGCTAATGCAAGCTATATCGGGCAGTCTTATCCTGGACACATCTTCGCACATTAGGGTTTGGCATTGCTATTCTCGAGTATACCCGTGAACTAATGTGTTAAGGACAACTTGGTGAACCTGTGATTCAGCACTCGTAGTTGTCCGTGGTAGAATTGTTTTCATTTTAGTTTTTTTATATTATTCTGATACATCTAACGTTGTTGTTCATTATTCTAAGATTCCAACAAGTTCCTATAGTGAGGTTTTCAGGTTCAACTGTCAATAAGCTCATTGAATCTGACAATACATTCCAGTGCCTTATCAAATTCAGTACTCTCCATGCCGAACATAAACCGACAGTAGCTAGGAATTCCGGTCCACAAACCACTATCGATACATAACCCAGTGGCCTCAAGGATGGCTCCCCTGATATTAGAGTCGTGAGTTTTATTTCGTAACATTTGGAGGGTCCATTTTCTTTCAAAGTTTCATTAGTGAGCTTCAACTTTTTGCCAAGACTAGCAGATGGTTTCGCCACCATAGACACACCAGCACTGCTTCCCAGGACTTCCCATCCACATTTTTGGGAGTGTCTGTGTTGTAACATTGTTTTTAATCAAATTAGTTCTATCAAATACTTACCAGTTGTGATAAATTGTCAGGACAAAAAACAGACGAACAAAAAAATCAAAGAATGGTCGAGGGAATTACGAGAACATGGAGATTGTAATGATTAAAAAGTCAATTGGTAACATTGCTAAAGGACGAATTGTATACCTTCTTTTAAGCGATTAGATTGCCTCCTCAGAATCTCTTTATGCTCCTTGAGAGCCTCCAATAGGGTCACTGCATTCTGCTCTTGGAGACCCAACAATCTCTTGATTGCATATTTAGCAGTTTTATGAGGCTTGCTTCACCCATGAAAGGTATTGAATGTTTCAACCAAATGAAGCTGGTTTAATACCAAAAACCCAAATGCAAACCCTCCAGCGAGTATCTCAAAAGATAGACCTCCTAGAAGAGAGACAAAGTGGTGCCACCTGAGAAACTCAATCCTGACAGGATCTCCTCCATGATCCAGCCACCCCAATCGCCTGTATTAAACTCCAAACCTGAGAAAGAAGTATCAATCACCACTCTAGCCCTAAACTTAGCACAGACTGACAATATTCCACGGATCTCCTCACTGCAATATAGCAAGCCGGTCGGGTTGATTGTTGGACCGGAGAGATACACCCACGGCTTATTTACAGTTGAGAGTGAGCATTCAAGAGTCTTTTCATTAAGCTTAAATCCTGTTTCCAAGTGGGTAGGGATTTTCACTATATTTGCATTCATAAATTTAGCAGCACATACATAATTCCCATTTGAACCAGTTGGGAAGCAAATGGTGCCTCCTTCTTGGATGCAACAGAGTATAAGCTTGTTGAAAAGAGCTAACGGAGAGTCCGCATTAATTATTTCAGTTGAGTTATCAGTTGGAAACCCATATTTGGACTTAATAAATTTCTGGATGCTAGTCTTCATATCAGTTTCGGACTCTACCATGTTCTGTCTTGCGGAACTCTCAAAGATGGCAGCCTTGACTGGTGTAGGTATTGGCAGGAAGCTTTGATCTACATCCATGTGAACCAATGAAAGGTTTTCCATCTCATAAACAGATAGCTCTGCATGACTAAATGCTGAAGTAGCAGCACTTGAAAATCCAATCATCTCAGGCTTTATCTTTGTACAATCCCTCTGCAGAAATAACATGATATCAGCATAAATGTAAATAAGATAGGTTAATTGACTTCTGTACACAACTTCTCTAGCCAACCAGCATTCAGTAACAGCAATTTATAACCTATATGTTACAATCAATTTATTGGCACCTCTTTTCATAATTGTTTATTATGTGCCACTGCGACTTAAAGACCTTTTTTTTTTAGTTTTCCTTGATTAGACGAATTGTTTCCAGTTATAGAGATTTCATATGAGGACTTCAAATTTTAAATAGGTATCATATTCAATTTCAAATGACTATCTAGCTCGTCATTCAGCTTTGGAGTATGAAATGAGTCTCACCTGTAACTCGGGACTGTTTCAAGTGTACTGCGTAGCATTAAATCGAAACAAACATGATATGTTTCAGGTGGTCAAAACCATGATAATCTGTATACCCTAGAATAAACCAAGATATACAACAAGTAGGAGAAATAAACCTGTGCAGGTGGATGGCAATCAGCAAGCTGAAATGCTAAAAGCTCGTGGAATAGACAACCATAGAAGTATTGGCTGAACAGAGCTGGGCGGCCCTCTAGTAGCTCAACAGTCTTCCCCAATGCCTTGAATATGGTTTTCTCTTCTGAAATGATAAAAGCAACTTCAAGATCTGAATAAACCTGAAACAGAAGTAAGAAATATTTATTTAAAGATGAATAAATAGATGTTATATTGTGTATCACCAATCAGCTTCAAGATTTGCCTTGGGAAGTAATGGAGTTGAGTATGATCTTGGGTTGGGCACCAAACTCAGCATAGTATTAACAAGCAGTTGTATTTATCGAGCAACAAATTGTACCTGATTCTTGACCAGACCACATATGATAGCTGCATGCGGAGGAAGAGTATTTCCTGCTAAATATTTCAGGACTCCAATTGAACCAGGCAGACTTGATAGCTCAAAATGATCAGATATGTCCATGAAAATGCGGGAACCAAAATTTCTTGTTGTGTCTAGAAGGTGACCAAAAGCTGAACTGGTGACCGACTCAAACTGAGCCATCCCTGTAATCACAAACTGTGGTTTTAGCTTCTTTACCAACTCTATCATAAGATCTGATTGGCGTGGGGCGTCAATGACTGTAATCACTTCCTCTGGATGCTTATCATCTGTACCTCCCTGAAGTTGGGGAAAGTCCATTACAATAGCCCGTTACACAAATGTGGTAAGTGTTCGTGAATGCTTCGAAGGTGAAGTTTCTTGCTATTTGAATGAGACAGGGGGAAGGTGTGTAAAATTAGAAATGTAAAGGGATCCTATATAAAAGCAAACTTACAGCAACTGAAGTTGGAACATACCTTGATTGCCAAAGATGTCAACCATTGCTTAGGTAGGTGTCTCGTCAAATGTTCATCAACAATGGCAAGACGCGGTGAGAACAGTCGAAGGGAATTTTCGATCGCAACAGCTCTTGAAGGAAATACAACTACATTCTTAAGTATATATCAGGAGAAGTTGTCAGGAGTCCAGTTTGAATGTAACAAGAAAATGGATGAAGTCAGCAATCAGCATTCTGTAGAAATAAAACTAACTCCCTTGCGTTTTTACATGGTCAAAAGAACTCTTGTTCTTTTTAACTTGACATCTCACATATGTCTTAGCAGGGATGGACCCATGATTCTTCCTTCAGTAGGGATGGAATGTCACTAATTGACAAGGAGGCCGAAGGCGCGAGCCAATTTTTTTTGGAACGCATCATATAATTAGTGGCCAACAATGATCCACCTATAAAATACTAGATAGATAGACAAATAAAGATTAAAACGAACAAAAAAAATAGCAAAAAAAAATGATTACAGAAAGATATTTATACCTATAGAAGAAAAATGGGAGAAAAATGTGTTGAGAGGAAGAAGGTTATCTATAAGCAAGATTTGAATTTTAGTTCTCTCATAAGCGTGGGCTAAAATTTACATAAGCAGAATCTACATTAGCTAACTACAACTTCGGGTGGGATAAACCTAAAATTTAACAAAATTTTCCATGGTGAAATCCCTTCACATGACGAATCCAATGTTACTGAACAACAAATCATAGATCATTGGATGGAGTCATATAAACAAGTTATTACCATGCTATTTTCTGTCCTGCTGAAGCCAACTATATTGGGACCAAATTGAGTAGTGCATGGTAGATTTCAATGCCTCGGAGGGGAAACTCATGTACTCTGGATACCTTGGAGGTCAACTAAAACCAAACAATATAAAGTAAGAGAGACTTGTTCTTACATCATTCTCAAGAGGAATATGATGTTTCCTTTCAGAAATCCTGCAATGAGATTACGAAACTGGGTGCTTCCAGCTGGAGGCTCATACTGGAAAAATGAGCTCTCTTCCAGAGCACGCGTGAGATATGCTAGGAAAGGAATCTTCTCATCACCAACAGCATCATCATTGAATGATAAATCCAAGGAACTGCTGATCTCTTGAAAGCCATTTTTAAGGAAGTCGAATATGCTCTTGACCTGTGTATAAAACTCCTCTTGTCACATTTGATCTTCTTCGGCGTTTATAAGAACAAATTTATATTCGTACCATACCTGATTTGGTTGACGAAGTTGACAGCTGTAGACAGATAAAGCATGAGAGATATCGCCACCAGCCTTCCCGTAGGCCCAGGCTGTTCGTGTACAGATAGGCTGATCACCAACAAGACCCGTGAAGAACTCAAAACGGCGGTGACTATTCGCTTCGATTTCAACTAAGGCCGAAATGTCGGTATCTGCAGCCTAAGTATATAGAGAGAAGGTAGCACTTAAGTAAACTCATGTTGCCAGCATATAAATCATTTGGTAGATTATAGTTTGTGCAGATTAACGGATAAAATTCCTCTCACATCAGGTGACTAATTTTACAGTATAAAGACCATACACACAGAGAAAGTTATTACCTGAATAACTTTTGTCTGCCAAAGCTCTGTAACCTGGAAGCCACGGCGCTCAAACAAGCGCTTACAGACACCTTGTCCCGAGTTGAGACAATAATTCTGATGCTTCTTATTTTTCTTTAATACTTTAACCGTACAGGAGGCTCTCTTATATAATGAGAGTAGTTTTTATATAAGGTAGGAAATCTAAATAAATCCTAAACATAACAGGAAATCTACTCAAATACTAAACAAAATATATTGTTAACAAATCCTAAAGACTATGAGTTGGCATTTGTATCAGGATTGGTTTTCTGACTGGATTCAGAATTGGTCTTCTGGCTGTATGGTTCAACACTTCCCCTCAAGTTGAAGGGTAGCTGGCGAACATTCAACTTGCTTCTCATGCTTCGCCTATCTTGCTCATACAGGCCCATGGATTGGTTTTCTGACTTGTCATCACGTCGATATAATCTCATCTTAATTTTGCTTTCTTGTCTCCATAGATTTTGTATGTATTCTATAGCTTGCTTGGTAATGGTGGTTACTTGTCCACTTTTCTAGTTTTTATGAAGCTTGATCGTCGTAGATTCAGAGGCTTCGCTTGCTGAGTTGTCACGAAACTTAACCATTTAACAGGTTCAGAGGTTCCGCCTTAAACCGAAAATCTTCATGTTGGGTCTTTACGAAACTTAACCAATTAGTTGGTTCAGAGGTTTCCGCCTACCCAACAAATGAAACATCTGGGTTGATGATTCTGAGTGGTCTACCTGTTGAAGTATTAGAAGTAGAAATAGTAGATGCTGGTATTTGTTTTGTGGTTCTCTGTTGGTTAAGAGACTCAAGATGTTATTGGTGTTCTCTGTTGGTTAAGAGATTCAAATTGATATTTAGAAGCTGGTGTTGATGGTAGTATGGTGCTGTTGTGCTGCCGTGGTCGTGAGCTTCTATGGTTGTAGTGTGTTCTGTATGGAGTGGAACTGAACTGGTGGTGATGCAAAGATGGTATGCAAGGAGATGATGCTATGAATGCAAAGTGAAAATACTGGTGGAATGGTATGAACGTGAACTAGTGGTGATGGTTGGAGAGGAGCAAAGCTCCTCCCATAGGATCGAACCCCCTCTGATACCAAGTTGAGACAATAATTCTGATGCTTCTTATTTTTCTTTAATACTTTAACCGTACAGGAGGCTCTCTTATATAATGAGAGTAGTTTTTATATAAGGTAGGAAATCTAAACAAATCCTAAACATAACAGGAAATCTACTCAAATCCTAAACAGAATATATTGTTAACAAATCCTAAAGACTATGAGTTGGCATTTGTATCAGGATTGGTTTTCTGGCTGGATTCATAATTGGTCTTCTGGATGTATGGTTCAACATCCCGGACGGCCTCCAATATTAAAGATCATGATTCTCATAGGTTTAATAACAAAAATTCCTTCCTCAACTGCCTTAGCAACTAAACCTAATCCGAACTGATACTCAACAAACCCCTAGATAAGAAGAACAGTTACATGAGCTAACTTAATTTGTAGATAAAACAAGAACAAGAATACAACATGATGAATTGTTTCTCAAATATACTATAAACAAATGTTGTTCAATTTACATATTTCAAATAGCATTCGTTGCAGGAAAAACTTGTAAAGATAGAAAAGTATTTTATCGTATAGTTCATACAATCATATGATTTTGCCCAAATTTATTATGACATAAGTTGTTGGAAAACAATAACTAAACAAATGAGTTTTAAATCTTTTATTAAAATATAAAATATTCTGTTATTTGGTTTCGAGCTCCTGACCTATTGGTCACTTTAAATGTTTTGGTTTTTTTCTTTGTTTTTTATTATGAATGAAACACTTTATTCCCACATTGAGGAGTTTTCACTTTTTAAGTTTCATTAAGAGATTATATAAACAAACTTTTCTCAATCTATTTTGACATCCAAGGAAATAGGGTTTCTCCATATTTTTGGAGAGACCAATAGAATAATAATTTATTATTATCTTTCTTAAGTTTTTTAAGATTTTCCTTGAAGGTTTTTTCTGAGTTGCTAAGCTCAAGTTGAGCATCTACTACGAGTGCTAGTAGTAGGTGTTGTAGAGTGTTTTATCTTGGAGACATCAGCCCTGTGGAGGCTATAACATCACTCTTAAGTGTAGCCGGGCGCTAATGTCTTAAGGACAGCGTGTTGAACACGTGACTTACTCTGTTTTTCCAAAGTTTTGTTACATACCATCTCGATGTTGCGGAGATAAGAGGAGCTCATCCGTTTTGACGAATCACTTCCGTTAAGAGCTAAGTATCAACAACCTTTGTTTATTTGATTTTCTTCATTTTTGATTATTGCACCCAACAATCTTAAGACATTATTATTTAGTAATAATTATAAATGAATGATCGATTTGTGAATCGTTGTCGTTGATATTATATTAGAAAATTAAGGATGTTAATTTTGAAGTGAAAAAACAAAATTGAGTTTTCTGGGCAGCTGTAGAGTTTCGAGTATATCTCTTAACTTAAGGAATTTCGATAAATCCTTTTAACAGAGTATAATAGACATCCTGACAGTTACCTACACCAAAATTCAGAATTTTTGGAGTTGTAAAAGTATTTTTAAGATATTTTTCAAAACTGAGAAACGTTCCTGAAAAATTCTGATGGGCAGAAAAATATTGTTGACTATGAGTTTTTGAAAAGGTGATTCAAATGAAGTTTGTAGATCTAGATGTTATCTTTAAAACTCATATTTATTTTTTGATTCGGACTTGTGGTTTGTGAGATATGGTATTTGCAAAGATGTTGTGCATGTTTGTCCAAAATATCAATAACTGTATCTAAGCTCTAGATTAGTATGAGATCTTGCAACCATTTGTAGTGGTACTTTGTCACCTTGGATATAATATGAAAACCGGTACTAGTGAGTGCTTTTATCCATAATAGACTTGAGATTTCAATTTAGTTGAAATATTTCTCATAAACAAATTAGAGAAAGTAATAAATTGATTTTTATGACTTAAAGTGATAATATCTTATGTGTTAGATTAGTATCACATTGCTAATGAATAATGAGATGTTGAATCAGATATGTATGAATTGTACATTATGTTATAAATCACTTTGGTTATATATGCTTTCTGTAGTATCATTTGGCGTAAATCACATGATTGGTTAATAATTGTGCATTAGCAATTTCAATGGTGATTTCTAAATCATTTCGAATATGTTACCTTTTGTTGAAAATATAAGAATCATAATATACTAGTGTATCATAGTCATATGGATAGTGAGGTATAAAGTATCTTTTAATAACTAGTGCAGCAAGAAGGTTAAGCGAACATATGTGGTTTAATTGATATGTATATACACAAAAGTGTTTGGGTGTTTTATTACCAAATTTTGTTACTTATTGATGATTGTGATAGTCTAATGTGGAGAGAGACTTAAGTAACTTGGTAACTATATTTTGGTAACAAACATTTTGATAAGATGAACACTTATTACCTATTGGTAATTTGATATTACCTATGTCAAACGAGAGTATCAACCAATTTTTTGAATCCTAGTTGGGAAGAAGTTTTATGACCTTAAATTGAATGATAGATTAAGTGCTAATCTGTGATAACTTCTGTTTTTAGTTGTTTGCTTATCTCCTCGGAATATAGAATTGTTTATTCAAATTTGAATGGAACAATTGACATTCTTACTGTGTTAAGTAATTCTACTTTTCAGTGGAGATTATAAAAAGAATTGGTTGGTAAATGCCGGAAGTGCTGGAACGTGTGCTCCAGAAAAGACATGTTTTGTCTTCTACCAAGAATGGGAAAGATGCAAAAGCATTTTCATGAACAACTCGACTATCAAAACAGTTGAATAATTAGGTAATGATGTGCAAGGCTTGTCAGGTATGAACATTAATCAAATTATGATATCATTCTCAATATGTGCATTACGATTTAAAACTAGTGTCAAATGCTATCTACCTAAGTTACTATCAAATGTTAGACTTGGAAATATGGTCTTGTGATGCTTTGGGTGTTAGCTTAATAGAACAAGACAATAGTAGATAAAAGGGAAAATCGTCAATGAATTGAGAATGAATACATGAACATGTTATATCATAATGTCTGTATAGTGTACCATTATATGGTGTGTCTTAGTTAGATGCAACCTAAAGGACAAATAATTGTAGTTTATTATGTTGAGAAATCCTGATAACTGTGGGGGGGCCTTATGCCTCAAATGCGGGGTATAAGATGGAAACAAATGTTTGTTTGATTTCTCAAGCATATTTATAGAAGACCCTAAACTTATATGTATCGTACACTGTAGACCTCAATTGTAGGGGTCTAAGGTGAGAATGAAGAGTCGATTTTCTTTATCAAATCATTGTGTATGATCACCAGAACTGTACTACAATAACGATTGATGGCCATCAGCTGCCGGTTCCGAAAGATCGGACTCCCTTGCCGTAGGGTCCTAAACAATATGGAGTGAAGCAGCTGGGGAAGTCTTACTCATTTTAGTGCGCCGCCTACTGAGCAACAGAGCGATGTGCATGGGCCATGTGCATCGAACGGCTCATTGAAACCTCTCTTCGTTTCAAACCAGAGAGGCAGCGGTCTACAAACTCAGGTGTCCAAGGGATAGAGAAGATGCGAATAAAAACCCAAAACCCTATGGAGACCCTAATATTCTTGCCGAATTTATAGCTGGGCAATTAAAAAATAGAGTTTTATTTCGAAAGGCAATGAAAAAAGCTATTGAATTAACTGAGCAAGCAGATACAAAAGGAATTCAGGTACAAATTGCAGGACGTATCGACGGAAAAGAAATTGCGCGTGTCGAATGGATCGGACCGGAGTTAGTAAAACCCGGGCGGTCCTCCGTCGCCCGCTTCCCATTTTGAGTCGGGCAGCCTCGTTTAGCTATGCATCTGGTATCTTCTTTCGCTTATTGACCCTGAATCCCCCTTACCGGTTTTTTTCCATTGTCACCGGGTCGCGGTTCGGGGCTAAGGAGTTCAGAGAGTACTTCCGCATACTGAGCCACGCGAATAAAAAGGTAGGAAGTGGCCTGCAAGCACGGGGTAGTTTTTTGATGGGTTTTCGGTACCCATTCCATGGGCTTTCGTATCCATTTTTGGTATTTTTAGTGTATATCGAAATAAGTGAAAATCGGATTCCACTCGATGAATCTTGAAACAAGAATGACCCACAGCAAAAAAACTGGGGAGTTCAATCAAAATTCATTGGTATTTCGACTAAAAAGTTATAGCTTAATTCAAATTCCAGATCGAATTGAAGAATACGGGCTCGGGCCCCCCCGGAAGGAGGCCTTCTTCGCCTTCCACCTAAGCTGCGCAGGAAAAGCCCAAAGCCAATCCCAGGGAGGCAATTTCTATTTCTCTTGCTTGCGCTGTTGAGCCAAGGTCCTTTAGGAACTCGACTGCGAAAGAGAGGAAGTGAAGAATGAACTTGATACATGAACGAATCATTCAAGCTGCCATTCTACTATTGGTAGAACCAATCTTGCTTGCACAATGGAAAGAGCCACTGGTTTATCTCTCCACCGAATTAAATTAGCCAAAGGTGTGCGTTCATGAGCCCATGCTAAAGTTTCAATCAATTCCTGCCAATATCCACGCCAGGAAATTAAGAACATAAATCCAGTAGACCAAACAAGATGTCCAATTTCTCTATCCGATTGCTTATATATTCATATATTTCGAAATTATCGCGGATATATTCAATTCTTTTTTATCCAAAGTAAGCCGTGATTCTCGCGAATCACCAATAAATAAGAGCTGGTTTTTTTTTCGTTATTAACCGAACAGGCGTTCCGTCTTGTAAATACGGCATATCTTGTCTAGGAATTTTTTTGGAAAACGAGGAATGAACTGAGATAGACGATTGAAGGAATGGCGCCAGCTAAAAAACTTAGGAGAGAGGGAATTGAAAGAAGGCTCAGAAAGTCAAGTGAAAGTCGCCAAAAAGTGGCGGATTGCTTTTGAAACCATGCCCCCGGCAACAAACACGCATGAACCATTTCACGAAGTATGTGCCCGGATAACCCAAAGTCTCGATAGTTAGCTCTCGATCTTCCGGTCGAAAAACAACGTCGACGACGACGTGTAGGTGCACTATTACGTGGTGGGGATTGTAAATGGATTAATCATTTCCGTTCCAGTGTTAAAGGACTCCCTCTTTTTTTTAGGATTTTTTATGATATTCCGGAGCAGAATGAAGATAATGTATTGGCAAGAATGTTAGACCATAAAGAAGCTATCAAATCCCATTTAAGTTGGGTCAGCCTTTTACTGGGGTTCCATACCCAACCTAGAGTAGCGAGATGGGGAAGTAAAATCAATCCTTGTTCATACATGGGTTTTTCTGGTACGAAATGGGCCACTTCAAATAAGTTCATTCCTCCAGCCCAGAATACAATTAATCCGGCAGCACTTGCCATTCGTTGGTTATTAGGAGCATCCCGAAAACGTCCGGGTCGAAATATGGCTTTTAAATTAAGTTCCGAATTAGTGGATGCTGCCAAAGGGAGTGGCGATGCTCCCTGCCCCCATCGAGAAATAGAACCGACTAATCCTAAGGCAAAGGGTCGACAAACTCAACGCCACTATTCCTGAAAAACTTGGAACCGGGCCTTCTTTTCGCACAATTACGGATACGAAAATAATGGGAAAATTGGATTCAATTGTCAATTGCTCCTATCGGAAATAGGATTGACTACGGATTCGAGCCATAACGGGTAGGAGAAGAGCCCGACTCGGTATTGTGAAAAAAAGAGAGGAAGCAGAACCAAGCCAAGATGATAGGGAATAGGGATCAACCCCTTCTTCTTGCGTTCTTGCGCCAATGATCTTATCGTTTCCGAAGGAACTGGAGCTACATCTCTTTTCAATTTCCATTCAAGAGTTCTTATGTGTTTCCACACCCCGTTGAGACCTCGAAAAATGGAATGATAGGCAGGCCCTTGTATCATGGTTTGTTTTAGGTTCTATGATAAGGGGAAGGGGGAGAGGTGAGGAAGGCCCCCTTCAAGCAGACTACTTCACTAGCTTGAATTCATTCAAAGTACAGGAACTGCTTTAACAAAAGGGCTCGAACTACAATGATCTGAGACCTTCTTCCCGGGTAGAGAAAGACAAAATTAATGGCTATATTCTTTATCCCCTTCTGGTTTCATAGCTGGAGCTATCTTTAAAATGCATCGAAAAAGGCAGTTGAAGTTGTTCTTTGGTTGACTTCCCCGGGTTCGACCCTTCCTGTTGTTGCAAGCTTGGTGATTTCGTTTACACGCGCGCCAATGTTTTTCAGGGGAGTCCATCATGCAATCAAAAAAATTGATCTTATTGATAAATCGGTGTCTTATTCACGGAACGTGAGGAATATCCAGAAAGGCATTTCGGGAATCGGTCTGATTTTCTCTCTGTTCGTTCCGTTTGAAGAAAGGAAGGATCCCAAAGAATCGATCTTTCTTTTAGTTGTTGAATCTCTCTTTGATTGATGGAGTGCCTTCGAATCGGTATGACTTTAAAATGGCTTAGAAAGGTTCGGAAAGGGGATTCACAGCTCGTAGTATGGGTATCGAAAGAAATCAGATTTCTTTTTCGATCAAAAGTACTATGTGAAATCTTCTTTCCTCTTCCTCTACCCCTATCCCATAGGTACATGTACATCGTTTGAATCAATAGAGAACCTTTTCTTCTGTATGAATCGATATTATTACATTCCAATTCCTTCCCGATATCTCCCAAGGAAAATACCGAATTGGATCCCAAATTGACGGGTTAGTGTGAGCTTATCCATGCGCAGTGAGCTATTACGCACTCTTTCAAGGGTGGATGCTTCTAGGCAAACCTCCTGGCTGTCTCTGCACCCCTACCTCCTTTATCACTGAGCGGTCATTTAGGGGCCTTAGCTGGTGATCCGGGCATCCACATCTCCGGGTCAGGCGCTGATGAGCACATTGAACTATCCATGTGGCTGAGAGCCCTCACAGCCCAGGAATGAATCTTTTTATCGAAGGATCAGAAAAAAATCGGTCCGGATCTCCTGCGGGAATGACTTGGAAGATCCAAAACCAAAAAGAGTGGTATTTGCTAGCAACAACATAATGGAGGCAGTCAATCTATATCCCCGAAGCATTTCGTCGCTTGCTACGCCCTTCCTCGTCTCTGGGTGCCTAGGTATCCACTGTAAGCCTTTCCTCGTTTGAGTAGTCTTTTCCTGCCTTTTCTTTATGATGGACCTTAACGTCCTTAGTGACCTTGCTCCCATAAGCAGCCCTTCTGGTGAACCGGCTGAGAAGTAGGCCTTGTTAGCTGTCCCCGCCAACTAGAAATCCTCAGAAGCGAACCGAGGAGGAGGCCGGTCTACTAAAAGTAAAAATTTAATCCCTTGTTAAGAGGCAATCGCTTTAAACTGAAGAGCATTGTCAAGATATCGGGCGGTTTCTACTCTATAAAGTCCCAAGTGTATAGAACCCTTCCTTATTCCTCCGCGTCTGGTGTTGGGTATTGCCTTGTTACTCCAAAAAGGTCTTTTACTTTTTTTAGGGGTTAAATTAATAAAATTCCTTTGATCAGAATCCAGTTCAAGGGATTTTCCTGTTGACTCATGTTACGCGTGCTTCTAGTATCCATTGATTAAAAGGGTATTTGTCTTTGACCTTCGTTTTTACATTCGGTAGGAGACATCCCTTTCAGGGGACATAAGAGTCGCGGGCATGCCGGTTACATGCTCTTTCGTCGAGAACCCCTCCTTATGGAATTTCAACTACTTCCTTTTGAGGGATCCATTACGGACAGACACTTTCCATGTCTTTTGAGGGAATCACTTTATAGACAGTACAACTTCTGTTTATGAATCGCATTCTGGTGCATACATCGAGTTCTATGAGTAAGCATCGGGTTCGCCGGGGATAAGGTGGGGGTGTGGTTTTTCGGGACTACACTGGCTTTGTCACAGGAGCTTTTTCGATTTATCTTGGCTAAAATACTTCAGTTGTGGCATAATTTCTAGCTACTATCCATGCAATCGAGCTGAGCTACAGGCCCCACCCCGTCTCCACAGGATCTGTTCTCGGGAGTACCCTCAAAAAGGAACCTTTCCTCAGCCATTTCATTTCGGGTGTTAAGAATAGTGAATTACTATTCTCATTAATAGCATTTAACCAACCGGGCAACCATATGCTTTGACCTGCATTGAATGCTGGGCCATTCGTTGAAGATAAAAGTACATCGAAGTTAACAACATTTGAATAAAATAAATTTTATTGTCGAGGATGTTGAGTTCTCGACAGCAGTCTTCTGAGATCGAGTTCTCACACGAGATAGAATAGGTTAGACATATGCTTGAATTTGTGAAATTATTGTTATAAAATAAAGTAATGATCCCTTGGCACATACTCACGTGACACTAAAATTAATACGCCAAGCATTGTTTGTCATTATTGTCAGTATGCTACATTAGATGGATGTTGAGGCAGTATAATTAAATGGTTAGTCAAAGGTGGACAAACTTTAAGGGTTTGGTTAGTGCTAGGGGGTAAAGATACAAACTGACTACACCTACATATACTTGACTTGAACCAAGCAATAAGTCATTGAACTAACAATATTATTATGTGATGATGATGATTTCTAGTGATGTGATACTAATGAATTTTGATATAAGTGTATTTAAACTAAATCTATTGAAGGTGCATATGTTTAGCATGTCATTATTATGTGTTTTACAACCATTAACAAATTTGTGTTGTTTAAAGTTTGACAGAAAACAAATATGTTGTTGACGTGGTCTACAGAACCAGAAGGAACCAAAATCAAATTTTGATTATATAGTTTGTGCCAAATGTGTTTAATGTGTGTTGTAAAATAGGTGTGAAGGTTTCCCATTTTAATCCTGGAGAATCACAGGGATGCTCTGATCAAAGGACAAGAGAATTGGGATGCTTGAGGTACATGTTTAATTTCAAATATGTGATATATATGGCACTAATCTTTTGAGGAAAATGTAATGACCGTACCAGTATTTAGTACATGTATATTGTATATGCCTTTATATGCTTTACAACCACCTAGAAAACATGTGACTTTTACGATTTGATTGAAAGACTAAGTTGTTGTAGACAAGCATGATCTAAAGGATCATTGGAACTAGAAGAAATTATGAAGGAAATAGTCTTTGTCAAACTCGATATGTTTAATGTGTGTTGTAAATGTGTAGTGAATTCGGTGCACAAATACATTTGTGACCCCAGAAGAATTAGTGGGATGATATGATCATAAATTTTGCAGTACTTGAGGTACGTTTGAAATTGTGTATGTGCATGATACATATTGGACTGACCTTAAGAGATGTTGTGATTTCAGGCTTTGGAGAGTCTTAGCATATGTGTGCGCCCTCTTTAATTGTATCAGTGGTTGGAAATATTCCAACAAACATGAGGAACTCGACTGAGATGAAATCAGAGCTCGCTCGCTTAATTTGAATCATGAGAGGAAGTTGAATGGATAAATCTTTTTTTAAGGCATTCCTCTGTGACCGAAGCCTGTGACCACCATTGCTGAAACTCAATTGACTATGAAGTTCTAAAGTAAATGAGCAATTGGAAAAGTCTAGACAAACTCGGAAAAGGATAATTCGGTAAGATAAATATTCTCTAATGAAGTGATTTTTGTAGACTCAGTGAAGTTAAGAGAAAAATTTAGTGGATCCTTTGACGAAAGGATAATCTAGAGAGATAGTTTGTTTTTGCATCAAGGGGGTTGTGGCTTAAGTTCATTAAACAAACTTACCATGAAGGATACTCAACTTTGTTGACTGGAGATCCCAAGATCAAGGTTTTGAATGAGACAACTAATTTGTGGTGGGTTAAAGAAAACACTATCAGAGAATTTTATTCTCTGTCCCTTTCCTATGGTGTAGACGTGATAGTATGACTGCATGTGAAGGATGACTTTTAATAAGTCTTAATGAGTTCTATAGTTACAATTTACGATTGAAGTGGGGTGTAACAGTAAAGATTCTTGATAGAACTCACCTATCTGAATGTGAAAGTGGGCCGCTTCCTATGAGAATGGAGCTGATTCTCTAGAGCGTTCTAAGAAACGGGATATTTTTTCAGGGGCAAAATGAGCACAACTGCACGAGCTTGGCAGTAACCTTGGAGATATCATGCGTGGTGGTTATCGCGAATTACACCAAACGCTAGGAGTTCAAGACATCGCCTTCACTGTCTCTAGCAAGTAGTTCCGGTAATCTCTCACTAAGTAAAGGTTCAAGACCTCATGAACACCTATGCCTATATGGTATTTCCTGTTTTCTACGTGATTTTCATTTTTTTCATCAAGATCTAATTCATTTTGAGAAAATGATTTTTATGTTGTTTTCTAGGGTCTTGGTATCACTGATACTTAGGACCTAAGGGGATCTAAGGGATCACTAGCTCATTTTCACTTTGGTGAACATAAATTTTAGTCCCACTAAAGAAAACTAAAGATGAAAGCTCTCTATACTATTATGATTTATGCAATTAATAGTATGACCCTGGGATCAGCACACTTTGTGTAAAGAAGAGGACACTGGAATGGTTAGTATGATTTCAACGCACGCACGGTCCATATGTTTGTTCAGTCAAGTCGGGTCATGGTATTTAGGATGTTGGTTTACCAAGATCTATTTGTGTTTTTCATATTTTACTGAGGTTTTCATTCATGTGGGGGATTGTTGGAAAACAATGACTAAACAAATGAGTTTTAAATCTTTTATTAAAATATAAAATATTGTGTTATTTGGGTTCGAGCTCTTGACCTATTGGTCACTTTACATGTTTTGGTTTTTTTCTTTGTTTTCTATTGTGAATGAAACATTTTAGTCCCGTATCGGCAGGTTTCCACTTTTTAAGTTGTTTTAAGAGATTATATACACAAACTTTTCTCAACCTATTTTGACATGCAAGGTTTCTCCATATTGTTATAGAGACCATTAGAATAATATTTTATTTTTATCTTTCTTAAGTTTTTTAAGATTTTCCTTGAAGGATTATTCTGAGTTGCGAAGCTCAAGTTGAGCATCTACTACGAGTGCTAGTAGTAGGTGTTGTAGGACGTTTATCTTGGAGGCATCCGCTCTGTAAAAGCTATAGCATCACCCTTGAGTATAGTCGGTCGCTAATCTCTTAAGGACAGCGTGTTGAACATGTGACTCACTATATTTTTCCAAAGTTTTAATACGTACCATCTTGATGTTAAAAAAATATAAGGAACTCATCCGTTTTGACGAATCATTTCCGTTAAGAGCTAAGTATCAACAACCTTTGTTTATCTAATTTTTTTTATTTTTAACTATTGCACCCAACATAAATCGGTATAAGAAACAACTTCGTACACGTGGGGTGCCATAAAAAAAGAGTTAACACTCTTCCGGAAAAGATAACTGATCAAATGTAGCACAAATTTATTAGCTAGGCCATAAGACTTTAAAAGTCACTTAAATAAAGGTGCGGTTCCCTCATTGGACAAGGCCTTAGAGAGCCATCTGCACCGTAGCCCTTCTTCTTCCCATGAAAATATTGGAAAAACCAAGCAAAATGTGAACCAAAAATTTTTTTTGGGTAAAGAGAAAAGGTTTAAAACCTGATGCGCACTGTAGTTGCTTAACGAATATAAGAATTCCTCCCTCGCATTTTCAGTAATCAATTTTGACATTGCCTCTGGATTAGGATTTAGAATCTAAACCAAAGTAAGAGAAGATTAAACAAAAGAATCAGCAACTTATCTGTGCGCTTCGAATTTTAATAGTATAACTCTATAAGTAAACAGAAATTGTAGTACCTGAGGAATGCAACCAACAATTCGTTCGAGTTGTAAGTTATGATCTCGACAATAAGAAAGAAGATTAGATTCATGAAACTCAACTCTATCAAGTAAAGATTTCTTCTTTTCATCGCAAATAAGTTGACCATTCTGATCAAGTGCATTTAAGTATAAATTGATTCTTGCCACTTTTATTGCTCTTGGATTGATACCAAATCCATATACCTTTGAAGGTGACCATTTTTTAGCAAGAGCAATAGAAATCCAACCATTACCACAACCAAGTTCAGCAACACTTCTATCTTAAAAATAGAGTCAGGATGTCCATTTAATCCTTCATAAAAAGAATATGACCAATCTTCTGGTATACATATACTTGGGATTTCCATCATCTTTAAATGTTTTATCTTCAAGAAGAATGTCATGAAAACGAAAATGAAAGGAATGTTTGAAGTTTGGTTAAGAATACTTGTGCTTCAGTTCTTGTGCTAGGATTTTCAAGGTTTTCAAGTAGAGATTTGAATGCATTGTATGCTGAATCTCCAGAAAGTTTACATTGTTGTAAAAATTTTCTTCCATTTTTTTAGAGACAGAGATTAAAACTAGACTGGTATAGTAGTAGACATAGCAGGGGTTTAAAAAGACGAAGGTGAAAAATGATGAGTCACTCTCTCCGTCTCTCTCCCACATCCTAGGGACTGTCGGGACGGTATAAAAAACGACACCAGTCTTCCTACGTAAATGATTCCAACTGTTTTAATTGCCAGGTGGTTGTTTTCCGTAGCTTGTTTTGCATGGGATATTACCGAGCTCATCGAGATTTTTGACATTTCAAAAACGAACTCTCATATGGGACCACATGTCGTCTAGGTAAGACGTCCTACCATTCCAAAAAAAATATTGATCATTTTCCAATTAATTTTTAAAATTATTATGTAAATATTGACTCAATATTGATCAACCGCACTAAACATAACCATTATAGTGTAAATATACGGGACAACAAAAGGTGGGAGAGAAACTTTCTCTCTATTAAGTTCAAGTCTTCGAGCAAAAGTACCCAAACGGGTATATATTACAGCGAAGAAGCCATAAGAGTCACCACTTATCAGATTAATATTAACAATCACATGACACGGTCTACCTATATGTGTCATCTACATGTTATAGTAGAAGGGATCCATAAATGTAAGCATCCTCAACACCTGTTCATCTACAAAAAAAATTCATGGATAATCATCATTTACGAAAATTGTCTCATTAAATTTATGCGAAACTTCTAATAATGTTGGTCACTATGAAATAGTTGTCTTCTTCGATACTTCGCCAGAAAAATTTTAAGGGATAAAAACTGGATCAACGAATAGATACACCATTTCGTGCTTTGTTAATTGTCTCAAATGTGTTTCCTTGGTAAATCTTTATTAGAAAAACCACTTGGAAAAAATATGAAAGATGGAGCTCAAAATGGTATTGACGATGTTGCCTATGTTTATTATCAGGAAAAATTGTCTGCTGTAAAAACCTGAACAAAACTAATATAAGTGATTATCTGATAACCGTATCTTAAGAAACTCTATGGTATACATCTCTTTAAATGATGATTACCGTCATATAAGTTGATATCTCATTAAAAACCTTACCAGGAAAACCTAGAGGGACAAACTCTGAGCATAAGAAAACATGAGTACTCAGAACAATGATAGACCCGCAGATGTTGTCTCGTTAAAACCTTGCTCGGAAAAACCAAGAGGGACAGAAACCAGGACGAAGGAAAAAAAGTACAACATTTAGAACTGCGGATAGCAGTGGACTCGCATGCCTCGTTAAAACCTTGACAAGGAAAACCCAGTGGGAAAAAACCTTGACAAGGAAAAAGAGTACATAGCGTAAATGTCCAAACATGTCCAATATCCATAGTCTTCCGCAACTTTACTCCCCCTGATGAGTAGCCGTCTCAGTTTATCATTGTGCTTGATAATACTTCATAGAGATCACAAACCGTCTTTTAATGTCTTTATCGACTTCCTTAACTTGAGAAACTTGGCACGATTTTCCTTTGTGCAATTTCTTTATGATCATCTGATTGTGCTAGCGTTTTATTCTCCACTAGCTTTGTCTAAACAATCATAACCGATCAGAGGAAGAACAATTATCCTTTATTACAAGACTATTAGCTAAGGGAATATCTTGCTACTTAAACAAATCTACTGAAAAATCAAATATCAAACAGTCTGATTAGCTTTCTTTGTGAGAGACATTATGTGATCCTTTATGCAAAGATCAAGCTTAAAGGTACCACGAAGATGAGGAACTTTTCTTCAGGCCAATGTCTCGATATTAGTGCTGGGTAGAACCAGACTTTGATAGGTGTCTTAAACACTTTAATTATTATAAATTGATTATGCTTTCTTTGTTATTTTTCTTGTAAGTTTCGTACTTTACGTTTTTTTTAAGTTTTATAGGTATTTTGGAATCATGCGGCGTAAAAAAAGAGAAAGAAGGCTTAATTCATTACTCGATAGTTTTGGGCGTTGATGGTTCGAAACATAATAAGGTTGCAATACTTGTAAGGGATGGAAATAGGGAAGTGAGACAGGGCCTAAACTCGTTATGGGGCAGCCACTTGTGTTTAGTACAGAGATCATTGGGGTACCAGACTGTTTTCGCTTAAGGCAGCTACCTGCTAACATTATGGATGGGGGGCGGACAACCAGGGGCGCCTATATCCAGTGTCTTTCTTAAACCTAAAAAAATCACATCGAGCTATCACTTAGCTTTTCTTCTTTAGAGCATCCACAGTGGTGCGACCAAACCCAAAGAGTAAAGACAAAAAAAATTTGGGTTTGCTCCACCTGAAACACAGTGCGCAGCGAGTAAAATTTGATCGGGCGTAAGAGTAAGCTAACGCCTGTCGTTAGGCGCATACACAACTATCCGTCTGTTAAAATTGTGTTATACGGGCGTAAGAGTAAGCTAACGCTTGGTTAGGAAGGAAGCAGGATAAACGCTCGGTGTGAGACGCTACCCAAAATAATGTCTGATGATAGACGCGTGCTTAGCATCACGCCCCATTTACAGGAGTGTGTGTAGGCGAATGCCTGATTGGGCGTGAAACTAGCCATACGCCCGTTAACCCCTACACGTGCAAATGGTTTGTGTGATAATGCTCCATCAGGCGGTGCGCTAAACGAGCGCCCGCCCCTATACTATATAATCTTGGGCTTTGGTGTTCAAACTTCAAAGATTTTACGGGTATGTCTTACCAACTAATAACTGTAAACTCGTGTCGTGACTCTTATTTGAAGATATTTTCTAAACCCTCGGTTATAACTTCTTCCAATCTCATCTATATAATGGTAATAACATGCATTCATTCAATGAATTTCATTGGGAATCAATTATTCAATCAATCGTGTTGAAGCACTATTGAATTTAAGGTAATCAATTAGCATCACGCCTGTGTGTGGGGCGTAAGCTTAGTAGTAGGTGTTACCTTAGACGCACGCCCAGAACAAGCGTTGCCTTAGTCACACACCTAAGTCAAGCGTTGTTTTGGTTGACGCCTGGAGACTGAGCGTGTGTCCGGCCTTACGCTCCACTGGACGCAACGTTGGGTGAACGCCTGATGAAGCGTAAATCTGGTTCACCCCCGGATCAATGAAGCGTATGTCTAGCCTTACGCCTTGCACGGTTAGCTGCACGCTCCACCATATTCTGCTTTGGTCCAGTTCTGGGATCAAATATGATCCGAAACAGTGGCAAAAATGGACCAAACCCAAATTTAATCGCACCACTGTGATCCATTCTAGACAGACCAAAGATCAAATTTGGGTTTGGTCCGGGATTGGATCGCCCCACTGTGGAAGCTCTTAGGTCCGTCAGGTCCAAACTATCACCAACCAAGTCTCCCAACGCCGACCTCTTTTAGGTCTCAGGTGTGTTAGCACAAGTCAACAGAGAAGAACACATATAGCATGGGTCAGTGAGATTTTAAAGTTGCAGACGATCAGATGGGTTCGCTGTTGAAATTGAGATGAAACAGAGAAATGGTTACAGGGTGCGGTGATAATGGGTTTTGCTGCTGTGGAATTGTGGTTACTTCCGGAAAGAGATAAAAGAACAGAGAACAAGATATTTGAAGAAATAGATGACATGGGTTTTGAATTTGAGTTGAAAAAAAAGAAGAACGGAGAAACAAGGAAGAGGAGACGGTGATGTTTACTTTGCTCATGGCTATTGTTTATGCCAAAAATCTTTTCGACTAAACAACCAATCAAATTCTTACACATCAAATAAAAATTGAAATCGAGTAACAGATAAACATCCTTATATTAATTTTATTAAATCATTTCTATAAGTTACGATACATATGATTACTCAACTTATCATTCTCGATCTAGCATCTTTACATTCTATTCAGAAGATATAAAATGAGAATCTTTACTTAAAACAGTTAACCTCTATGGACTCATACCTAGAAATTTCCTCTTTTTTCTTGTTAAGTTTTCTCTCCTATTTTTTCCCGACCGCCTCTTTGTTGTCTGGCTTCTTCTATTTATAGATTTATTAACTGGGTCCCTCTTTGTGCATCGTGTCATTTCCTCCAGACTCGTCATCGTTCCTTGATCGATTCTCCTTTGGTTCGATCCCTTTTATTTCGATATATCGATAGTTCTTTTCTTTTATCTTCTGCTTGGTGCGATCATATGGTTGCCAGATCACTCTTAATTGATTTTTGGTACGATGCTTGCATATTCAACACGTGTTTTCCTACTTTTATAACCTTACTTTATCTCGATCATTTAAATAATACGAGTAATCATTACTTCTACTTTCTCGATCAACTATCATTTAATGATGTTTGTTTTATTCAATGTGATTCAACTTTCTCGATATTATGTGTCCTTCATGCTTTCATCGTTCAGCTTTCGGGAAGCGTTCCGTATCTTTTTGATATTCGATCTCTTCAATTTTGATTGTGTGATTCTTGCTCTTTTTAATTTGGTTGCTTCCTATCTTGATTTTCTTCCACATGTCGTGCTTTCCTGCAATGATCCCTTTTAATTTGGTTGCTTCCTATCCTGATTCAGGCTATTAGAATTCAAGGAGAACAAATTCAGTTGAGGAATCGCCCGAACAGAAAAGGAAATTTCTTCCAAAATTCGAATCAAGAGAATTAAAACATCCTCGACAAGGGAATGGAAAAAGCTTTGCTCAGCAATTTCGAGAAAGAACGTTTACCAAGCTAAATGTTTCATATTTCAGATTATTCAATATATTGAAGAATCGGCCAAATTTTCAATGGCCAATAACAAAGGGTAGTCAACCAGAGTTTACACAACATTTAAAAGACTATTGTGAGTATCATAGCTATAAAGGGCATACAACAAACAACTGTAGAAATTTTATAGCATTAGTACAAAGAATGGTCGATGCTGGAGAGTTAAAGGAATTTGTTTAGAAAGTTGAACCAACAAAGAAACATGATGAAAGCAAGGCAATACGCATCCCATATAATGAACAAACAATTAATATGATATCATATGCGGAAAAGAATGATACAGATTTGAATGTCGCAATCAATAAGAAATTGTGCAAGAGAATTCGGAACCATGAAGTCTTTAAAGTTCAAGGAAGGCAAGCAGAATTATGGGAAGATTGGATGGCATATCCATTAACATTTTCTGCACAGGAAGTAAACCAAGAAATTGAAATGCATAATGACCCTCTTGTGTTAACATTATTGATATCAGGCTGGAATGTAAAGAAAATACTTTTGGATGGGGGCAGTTCATTGAATGTGATGTTCTATAATACATTTTGTAAAATGGGTTTTAAAGAAGATCAGTTGATCTTGTCACGATACATCATTTATGGGTTTAATGGAATATCTTCCAAGCCAAATGGAGATATTGATCTTGAAGTTTCAGCTAGACCGATCAACATTCTGACAAGATTTAGTGTTGTGGATGCACCATCACCATATAATGCTATAATTGGAAGACGATGGGTTCACCAATTGAAGGGTGTAGTATCAACATATCATCAATATTTACGATTTCCAACACCGCAAGGAGAGATGAAGATAAATGGTGATCAAGAAGATGCTAAGTTTTGTATAATGGCAGAGACAGGAATGAATGAGGAACGGGAGCATCTACAACATAAAAAAAAAATGAACGAAGAGTTAAAGCAAAGGAGGAAGAAATAAATCAATATTTAGAAAAGAATGCAAAAAATAAAACGGTAAATGAAAAAGGAGAGAGCAGTCAGAGTCAAGAAAATCTGGTAGACCAACATCATAAAGGGACGATGTAGCAATTAAAGGGAACCCCAACTCCAATTGGGATTCCAAAACCAGTCTTCACCCCAGTAGAGGAAACAAAAGTCATAAATATTGGCACTGCAGAATTGCCCAAACAAGTGCGAATTGGGATGTTAATAAAAACAGATTTGGAACAACAGTTAGTTAAATTGCTTTGTGAATTTGTAGATATATTCGCTTGGAGAATGGAAGATATGCCGGGGATCGATCCCAATATCGTACAGCACGAATTAAAAATACGTCCTGATGCAATTCCCTTTCGCCAACGGATACGAAAGGTCGCACCAGAATACCATGAACCAGTGGAAAAAGAATTAACTAAACTTTTAAGTGCAAGATTCATTCGGGAAGTACGATACCCCACATGGATTTCTAATATGGTGATTGTCCCGAAAAAGAACGATGGAGTAAGAATTTGTATAGATTTTACTAATCTAAACAAAGCATGTCCAAAAGATAGTTATCCGCTCCCGAACATCGACCAATTAGTAGATGCTGTTGAAGGACATGAGATGTTATCATTTATGGATGGAAAATCTGGATACAATCAGATAGCATTAGCAGAAGCAGATCAGGAACACACATCGTTCTTTACTCCACGGGGATTGTATTGTTACACCAGAATGCCATTTGGGTTACGGAATGCAGGAGCAACATATCAACGTTTAGTGGACGCGATATTCAAACCATGGATCGGAAAAACTTTGGAAGTTTATGTGGATGACATGCTAGTGAAAAGTAAATTATCTGATGATCATTTACAGAACTTGGCTGAAATTTTTGGTGCATTACGAAAATATAAAATGAAAATAAATCCAGAGAAATGTATTTTTGGTGTTACTTCAGGGCGATTTTTGGGATATTTGGTTACAAAAGATGGAATTCAAGTTGATCCAGCAAAAATACAAGCAATAACAGATATGCCATCACCAAACAGTATAAAAAGTGTACAGAAGTTAAATGGGTGTTTGGCTGCATTAAGTAGATTCATTGCGAGATTATCAGAACGATGCAAGCCCTTTTTTGATGTACTTAAGAAGAAAAATAAATTTGAATGGAACGATCGTTGTGAACAAGCATTTCAAAGTATAAAATTACATCTCGCCACGTTGCCAGCATTGCAAAAACCAGAGCCAGAAGAAATATTAACTTTGTACATAGCGGCAACAGAAAATGCAATCAGTGGGGTAATGGTACGAACAAATGAGAAGATTGAAAAACCAATATATTACATCAGCAAGACTCTGAATTCAGCAGAAAGAAATTATACCAAGATTGAACAACTTATTTTGTCAGTAGTATTTGCTACTCAGAAGTTACGCACTTATTTTCTTACTCATTATGTTCGTATATTAACCAAAGCACCATTGGAGTCAGTTTTAAAGAATACAGGAAAAGTAGGAAGAATAGCAAAATGGAATGCTCAGCTGGAACAATACAACATTGTTTATGAGATACAAACGGCGCAGAAATCTCAAATTCTAGCTGATTTTCTGGCAGATTTTCCAATTGAGGAAGAATATGAAATTCAAGGATTACTAGGGTGTGAAGAAGAAGATCCATTAGATATTCTGGATTCAAATAATTCTCGACGATGGGAAGTTTTTGTTGATGGGTCACGAAATAAAGAAGGAGCAGGAATAGGTATCGTGATTACAGCACCAAGAGGAGAACGCATGGTACATTCATTTCGTCTTGAGTTCGAAGAGCATACGAATAATATAGTAGAACATGAAGCAGTGGTCCATGCTTTCAAACTCATTATTGAATTAGGAATAAGTGATGTTAGAATCACAAGTGACTCGCAACTGGTAATTAGACAGATCGAGTTAAAGTATCAAACGAATGATGAAGATTTGGAAAGGTATAAAAACCTTGTGCAGAATTTAACAAATTGTATTCCAAACATTGTTTTTCGACATTTGTCCCGAGAAAAGAATCGACATGCCGACGCACTTGCGTATGTTTCATCTACGATAAATGATCCAACAGCTAAAGCAGTAAAAATTGGGAGAATATATGAGCCGTCCATAAGAGCACAGACATTAAATAATATAGAAGAGGATGGTGCGATGGAAGAAATCGATGACCCAGCAATACAGAATACCCCGCTTACATCGCAACAAGAAGATGACCAACCAAATGAACCAGATTGGAGAGTCCCGATACATCAATATTTGCAAAATAAAGTGTTACCAACAGATTCTAAAGAAGCAAGGAAAATTCAACTCAAGTCAAACAGCTACCAACTTCGGGATGGAATTCTTTATCGAAATTCTTTCCTTGGACCGTATTTCGATGTTTATCTCAAAAAGAAGGATTGCAAATTCTTAAAGAAATACATTATGGAGATGCATGAAATCACAGCGGAAGACGATCGTTAGCGTTAAAAGCCAAAATGCAGGGTTATTGGATTTCTATGATAAAAGATTCGGAAAAAATGGTTCGAAGATCCGAAGAGTGACAGCGATTTGCAAAGAAAATCAAAGCACCAGCTACAGAATTAAATTCGATACTTAGTCCATGGCCATTTGCAAAATGGGGAGTTGATATAGTTGGACCACTAGTTGAAGGAACAAAGAAAAGAAAATATTTAATTGTGGCTACCGATTATTTTACCAAGTGGGTAGAAGCAAAAGCATTAGCACGAATTAGAGATATTGATGTTTTTACATTTCTATTCGAGAATATCATTTGCAGATTTGGGATTCCCGCAGCAATAGTTTCTGACAATGGAAAACAGTTCCAAGGAAAGAATATCGATATGTTATTTGAAACATTTAATATTCAAAAGCATAAGTCCACACCTTTCTATCCACAAAGCAATGGGCAAGCAGAGTCCACAAATAAAAAAATCGCAACAAATCTAAAAAAAACATTAGATGGACATTATAAAAAGTGGTGCAAACAGTTACATAACACATTATGGGCATATAGAACAACAAGAAAAACTTCAACTGGAGAATCACCTTACCTTCTTACTTATGGAACGGAAGTGGTAATACCAACAGAGGTTATTTTACCCACAACCAGGACAGAAGCATGGGAGAAAAATCTTAATTCAGATCTCATGTTACAAAAGTTGGACGATTTGGAAGAAAAAAGAGAGGTGGCACTCCAAAAGATGGAAAATTATCAAAGGGGATTAGCTCGAGAATACCACAAACGTGTAAAATCACGAAACTTTGTCCAAGGTCAATATGTTTTACGACAAATAACGGAATACCAAAGGGACAAAAATGCAGGAAAATTCGCACCAACTTGGGATGACCATACATAATTCAAGCATCTGCGGGGCAAGGATCATATTATCTTCAGAATATGCGAGGAGAAGTTTTACAGCATCCATGGAATGCACAATACCTAAAGCTTTACTATCCGTGAATAATAATGCAATGATAACACAAAATACAGGTATATAACCAATTAATTCAGTAATTTCTTTCCAGGAACATCGTATCTTGGAAAACATTATGATTATTAATATAAATTCCATTAATCCAGGAATATCATATACTTTGAGCGCTCAAAAATTATTCCAGGAACATCATATTCTGGATGATGTTGCGATTGACGACACAATCATATACAAAAGGTAAACATCCTTAAAGAATTTCACTAACAATGAAATTCTTATAAAGAAGGGGTTCCTAATTATTGGTTTATCAATTTTCAAAGTACAGTTCGGGACCAACCATGTATCTTACCCCTGGCTCGGGTTTGTTTCGTATGTGTGGGATCTCGAACAACATGATTTGAGGTAAAATGCACTTCAATTCATGGTACTTGGAAAATCATATGATAACCAAGAAGATTACTTAATCCAATTTTCTTGTGCAGGGAACAACATTAAAAGCATATCAAAAAGATATGAAAGAAAATTCTTGAAAGTACAAAATGGTGAAACCAACAACAGATGAAATTATAAAGGACACGATCAAACATCGGGAATACTGGATCGAGATGGTGGTGGTGGAACTGTAGGCACAGCAGCATGCTTACTAAGCACTGAAGGATCGGATTGTGCACGATCTAAAGCAGTATTGAAGGACATCACAATTTTCGCTTTAGCATCCTGTCTAACCCAATGAACAAAGTCACGCCCAAAGTTGATTTCTTTTTGAAGCTCTTCGATCTTTTGCTGATCTTTTTCTATTTGAGCATCAAGACGTGATCTTTGATCTTTTTCTTCAATTAATTCTGTAGTTAATCCTTCAGATTTAGAACGCAAGGATACAATTTCTCGTTCACGAGCCTCAATCTTGGAAAGCTCAACAGCCAGTTGAGCTTGTAAATTCCGAATTTTTGTTGCACCAAGAGTCACATTATTTTCAGAAATCTGTAAATCTTTAGTAACGTTTTTCACTGTATCGTTCACAGCATTGAGTTCAGTTTCTGCTTGTGTTGCTCGATCCTTAGCTTCATTGAATTTTCTCTCAAGTTCTGAAAATACAAGAAAATTTTAGATAAATTTTATAGCATAATAAGCCAAATGACCAGGTAAACTAAAAATGTACCTCTAACAACAGATTTAAACTCTATTTCTTTCAGAGATAGCAATTTTACAACTTCTTTGTATTTGGATTCAGCTTTATTACGCCTCCAAGTGGCTAAATCAAAACTATTGTTCAATTGAATTAGTTTTTCTCTAACCACATTCATCTCTTTGAAGATTTCCTTTGCATGATCATTCAATTGTGCCATTCTACGATCGTACCTAAATAAGGTTTCCAAGTTTTCCACTGGACCCAGGATAAAATTTAAATTTTTCATATAAGTAAATAAAATAAAAATGAAAGAAGAATGAAAAATAAACCTTGATTTTGATTCTGAAGATCTTGATTTTGAACTTCAGTAATCTGGAGTCGTTCCTGTAGCTGCTGATGTTGGTCATTGTGTTGTTGAAATTGTTGAAGTTGATGTTGAAGAAGACTATTTTGTTGTCTCAAATCATCATTTGCTTGTTGTAACACATCGTTCCCTTGTTTCATTCTATTTGATTCACTCTTGAATAGTAACCCCAACATAGTGGCCCGAGCCTTATAAAATTTGAAAGCACTAAACAAACAGTTGGTACCATATTGAAGTTGGGCCAAGGCTTGCTGTGGAAGAGAGTATAATGGAATTTCAGCAATAGCTAAAACTTCAGTGAAGGAAGACGGAGGATTCAAAGGAAATGTTTGCTCAAGAATATCGTTCTTAGACCATGCATCCTGAGTCTCATCTATAGGGATCGCACTAAGTGAATCCCGTAACCGAGACATGGAACCGGTATCAGATTTAAGAATGTCAGGATATGCTGAAGTATTCAAAAGTCCCTGAGAAAGAAACCATTTATAAGCCTCTTCTTCATCACCGATTAGATTAAAACCTTCATCAGTTCTGGCACCGGAATTTTGATCAGAAAGAGATTTCTGAATAGAGGGATCGACATTTATCTCAGCATCAACCTCAACAGTAATAGGAGAAGATTGGATTTCTTGTTTGGGCTCATCATATGTTTACTGTGGGCTTAGACGTTGATACGCGTGCCTACTTCACGGCAGCTACCATGATCATTGCTGTCCCTATAAGAGGAGTCGGTCCTGTACGTGAGGATTCTATTACATACGATGCTTCTAATCGCGAGAAAGGAGTGACTTTTAATGAGATATACTCCCTTTCAAGAGATCTACGGCGATACATCTACACGAACAACCAGTAGGCTGGATCTTCTTTCTTTATGCTATAGCTTGAGCCAAACCTATCTATATGAGAAGGGTACCTGTACTTGAGCCTGCAACCAACAGGAGTAGCCGAGGTCTCTGTTCGTATCAGGCTGGTTAGAAAGGATTCGCCTGTTTACCAATGTCCACAGAAAGGTCTTAGCCCTCGGGGGACAATCAATCTTATCTTCCAAAGCTTTCTCCAACTCCACAAATTACCATCGTATCCTGGTCGTCCGTGAGAGCATGATAAAGAGACCTAGTAGAGAAATGGCCATTAGGCGTTAAGCCCCAGATAATAAAGTCTTATCTGCCTCTGATTTTCCCTGCGTGAATGGTATGGTAGCAAGAAGCACGTTCTCGGGAAGAATTTTTAGAAATTCCAACCATAATCTTCAAGGTACTCTAACATAGGCCTCCGAGGTTCTCATCCATAGCCACATCCATAGGCTGACTGAGAGGACGCCCTTCAACCCAATTGTTCTGCCATTCACTAGTAACCTACCTAATTTATTGTAGAAATTCTCGGGATCAACGATTGGACCATGCAAAAAAGAAATATCTTTTCTCGGATAAAGGAGCCCGGGCGAACAGAAGAATCTGATAAATCCTCCTCATCTATAGAATGCTCAGAGGTGACCAGAACTCCTTCGAGCCATAGTAATTGGTCAAAAGAATCCATAATAAGCTGCCCAGCGCATCCCAAAATCGACGTACTTAAAACGGTTCGAGGGGCACATACGCTCCTTGCGCGACCTAGGACTAAGGCTGGGGAAGTGGTGTTTCCAGTGGCGGACGGGTGAGTAACGCGTAAGAACCTGCCCTTGGGAGGGGAACAACAGCTGGAAACGGCTGCTAATACCCCGTAGGCTGAGGAGCAAAAGGAGGAATCCGCCCGAGAGATCGAACCAAAGCCTCAATAGGTACGATCGGTTCCGAAAATACTCCAGCAGTACCTTCAACTTTAGTAGGGATCGAAACACAAGGAGCGGTCGTACTAGAAGGAGGAGAAGTTTCTCATTCAGTACGATTGCTAATCTCATTTGTTTCTTCAACATGAGATACTTCATTCATTACATCAACAATATCTTCATCAATAACAACATCATCTCCCTCTTCTTGAGGAAAACCAGAAAAAACTACCAATGCACCATTATCAGGTACGGGGGTATCAAGCACAAAATCAAAAGGTAGTGGGGAAATAATATTATAAAAATCAACTGAAGTACCAGAAGTAGGTGCAACAATAGGATGGGATTGTCCCGATACCACAATTTCAGCTGGAATCGAAGAAACATGAATAACATCAATAGGATCGGGCTGTTCCGATGACAAAGCAACAACAGAACTTCCTTCTCCATTATGTAAATCTGAAGTTATCCCTTCTACAACATCAGCTGTAAGAGTTTTGGGCTTTTTCTTCTTTTTCTTTGCTTCAAGCACTAACTTCCGTTTTCCTTTACCTTCAACTGCGGGTTCGACCCTTTGTCTACCCTCGACAATCTGAATACTATGTTCAGATGGAGGAAGAGGAACTTCGATATCAAAAGAAGGATCGACCTGAAACCAAAAAAGTTTAAACATTGTAAGAAGATATTAAGGATCGATACAATATATCTAAAAGAATAAAATATGAAATGAAAAATCCGAACCTTGTATTCAAATCTATAATCATCAAAGTTTAATCTCCATGGACAATAATTCGGGAAACAGTTTCGAAGATGTTGAATTTCATTATGAGGGATGTCACCATATACCCAAGGTCCTTCAATCAAAATAGGGGTACGATACCATCTGTAATCGTGTTCCCGACGGATTCTTTCATTAGAAGGAAAATCGACTTTGGTATATGGAGCTATTTTAATTCTAGGGTCATCAACTTCTCGAAGTAAGGGAAACCCTTTGGAACATTTGCGAACTGGGCTAACACTCCATTTAACAAAATTTTTAACAGTGATGCCATCACCATAAGTATTCTGGAAATTCTCAGGTGTATAATGAATACATTCTGAAAGATCGGGAACGTAGCAAGTAAGACGGGTGCGACCCTCACTGCGAAGAATGCATTCATCAAGAATTTGCCACCAATTACCATTATACTGTGTGATGGATCGGGGTTGAGTATGGGGAGCCCTATTGCGAGTAGCAAGAACTGTGAACTGGAAGGGATTATTCTTTTCATACAAAGGGAGACGAAGGCCAGCCTCTAAAGCACCAGCAGAAATTAACAATCTGTGATGGCTATATTGAAAATTTCTCATCGAATCATAGGTCAACATATCGGAATTATCATCTAAGAAGGAAACTTTAAATCCTTGAAGATTATGTTTTCTCTTGAATTCTTCGATATCCATGGATCGATAGCTATAAGTAGATAATGCCCGTTTACTCTTGGGGGCAGGATTAGGAATATCAGGAGTTAAATTACGTACAGTGCGAAGTGCAGCCGGGGTGGGAATACCAGGAGATGAATCATGACGAGAGACAGCGTATCTCGAAGTAGAAGACCTACTCGATCTTCTGCTCTCACCTTGATTACCAGTAGCATCATATTTTCTATGAGGCATAGTGTGAAATCTGAAGGAAAAGAAGCATAAGAAAGAGAGAGTTAATATGAGAAGAAATTATCTAGAAATAATTACAGTGTAAAAGATAACCGTTATTTCAGTTATGGAAAGAAAACATGAATTAAGAAAAATAAAATATAACAAGATTACTTACATGAAGAAGAGAAGTGAACAAAAGTTTGTAAAGAAGAAATCAATTGATGAGGAAAGAACTCCTGAGTAGTGGGGGAAATTTAAAAAGTTTAAGGAAGATAAAGTGCAATAACTATGAGAAGTGAAAGACAGTAAAAAGTTACAGGGTATTTAAAGGATAGTCGCCACAAAATGGGAAAAGGAAATAATCCGGTAAAGATTTGATTTTATCGAAAAAAGCGTAACTGACACAATCATATGTATGGGAACAATAAATGCAAATCCGAAAAGATGGGTAACGTGCTAGTACAATTAATGCCAGCGGAATACTCGGATAACGTGCGAAAAAGAAAGTTAAAATGATAAGTTCTCTCTCCATTTTTCAAAATCTTGGATCGACCACTAGATGATTTTGTAAAAGGGAGAAGAAGGGGGCAAATTGTTAGTAAATAAAAGAAGCACGACAGGTGGAAGAAAATCAAGATAGGAAGCAACCAAATTAAAAAGAGCAAGAATCACACAATCAAAATTGAAGAGATCGAATATCAAAAAGATACGAACGCTTCCCAAAAGCTGAACGATGAATGCATGAAGGACACATAAGATCGAGAAAGTTGAATTACATTGAATAAAACAAACAGCATTAAATGATAGTTGATCGAGAAAGTAGAAGTAATGATTACTCGTATTATTTAAATGATCGAGATAAAGTAAGGTTATAAAAGTAGGAAAACACGTGTTGAATATGCAAGCATCGTACCAAAAATCAATTAAGAGTGATCTGGCAACCATATGATCGCACCAAGCAGAAGATGAAAGAAAAGAACTATCGATATATCGAAATAAAAGGGATCGAACCAAAGGAGAATCGATCAAGGAACGATGACGAGTCTGGAGGAAATGACACGATGCACAAAGAGGGACCCAGTTAATAAATCTATAAATAGAAGAAGCCAGACAACAAAGAGGCGGTCGGGAAAAAATAGGAGAGAAAACTTTACAAGAAAAAAGAGGAAATTTCTAGGTATGAGTCCATAGAGGTTAACTGTTTTAAGTAAAGATTCTCATTTTATATCTTCTGAATAGAATGTAAAGATGGTAGATCGAGAATGATAAGTTGAGTAATCATATGTATCGTACCTTATAGAAATGATTTAATAAAATTAATATAAGGATGTTTATCTGTTACTCGATTTCAATTTTTATTTGATATGTAAGAATTTGATTGGTTGTTTAGTCGAAAAGATTTTTGGCATAAACAGCTATGATTGAATGTAAATTGAGTTTGAATGAATTGGAATGATGGGTTGTGTATGAAATCGAACTTGCAGGTTGAAAGAAAGCTCATCCAAATTTGATGAGGTGCCTCTCAGTTACCAGTTTCACGCTCACAAGTTGTTTGTATAAATGACTGAATGAATATCCAGTTTGTTGCAGCTCCTATTGCTCACTGAACCAAGCTCTTTGTCACCTGTTAGCTATGTGTTTGTGATCATTTCTGTGATGAGGGCTAGTACAGGTTTCGAATGCGAGAAGAAAGAGGCAGGTTATTCGAGTTTGATTCCAATTATGAGTTTGTGTTTCTTGTTGGGAATTCAGGTCCAAGTTTTGTTGTTGCTGCCGTATTTTGGTGGTTAACAGCTGAGATATGGAAAGTAGAGTTTGAATTAGATTAGGAAAGTGGGGTTGTAACCTGATTCGCAGTTTCAGGAGTAATAGGCTAAAAGAAGCTGATACAAGGCTTCAGAAAGACGCCCCATCTCTGACTGTTTTCACATCACAGAGAGGAGCTCCAAACCCCTTCCATCTACAGTTTGAGAATCTGCACCACCTCACCTGCACTCTCCTAACCCCTCTACCACAGTTTGCATATTCACCAGTTCCGTCGCGAGCCTGCAGCAAGCTATAAACAGTTTCTTGCACCATCAGCAGTTCACCAGCTCAACCATTCCATTCCACCTTCGCAGCTGGATACCATCACCACTATTCCAGGCAGACCAGGTCCACAAGTTTGCAGTTCACGGCAGAGACGAAACAGCATGCTACATCACCACCGACCATTACCATTCCACCTGCCTGCTTATTGTGGTTTAGTTGGTTTTAAATTTTGTCTTATGTTATTAGTTTTATCATGAACTCCATTAGCTAAATATTTATTTGATTAGGAATAATTTCGAAACTATGTGATATGATTTATTAAAGTTAATCTTTTTTTTAATATTGTGTTATTGTTTAACTTTTATCATGCTTATGACCAAGAATTGTTTTTAAGTTGTTCGAGTGGTCAATTGAATATTTTGTTCGTGATTCTAATGTTAGATAATTGAGTCGTAATCCGTAATTGTTACGACGATTTAATCACAAGTAGCGAAACATCAACGTTGCAATGGGACGTTGTGGAATTTGATGTGTAAAAGATAACCCTAAGTTAACATGTCGAACTTACGAACATGTGGTTAGGATCAACCTGACTCATAAAGCATACCGGTCAATAAAGTTACATTAGAGAGCTTATTCAAAGTGGCTTAATTGGTTAGAAACGAGTAGAGAGCTTATTCTACGAAGTGACCTTGGAGTCTAATGGACTTGTTGAACTCATAACTTGTCTAGGGTTTTTAGTAAACGTACTTTGAAGAAGATTTTGCTTGATTCATGTTCACTAGTAGAGAAAGACTCCTTAATCATTCTCATCCTCATCCTCATATCGTATTCTTTTATTTATTTTTCCGTATTTTTGCATTAGTTGACATTCAGAAATTTATCGACAAATTTAGCTCAACACTCCCTTAGGAACGAACCTGCTTATCATTATTCTACTAGTTAGTGTAAGAAAAGTAAGGAATATATTTTTGACAAGTTTGACACCTTGACCAGACTTACATTATTTCTACAAACTCAATATCAGGTATCTATAGCATATTTCAGTTATTGTACCATTTCCACATCTTTGGTGTAATACAAACCACAGAATGGTACATCTCTTTCGTTGAGATATAAACTAATCAACCTTACAAGTAAGATATCGTACAACTGTAATTGTATTAGATTATCCATTTAAACATATCTAGGCCTTTAAGGTTGACAAAAATTTATGTACTCCCAGCTACAATGCTCAACCAACAGATTTAGACCTTGTTTTACCAAGATTTTACATCTCGAACGTCTGCTTTAAGCATTTTTGTTCTTTGGAAAACTCTTCAGGAGTTCTAATCAAATTGATGTTGTATACATCAAGTCTAGAAAATCCAAAGTTTGTTCTCTAATGATCATTCATAGGCATATATGATTGTTCACATATCTCAAGATTAATAAGTATTCACTTAGACGATTGTACAACATCTTTCTAGATTATTTCAAACCATGCAAAGCTTGATTAATTAGTTATACGGTATAGTTTGTCTGCTGACGATTGAACTCATTAAGGGACTTTTATGTAGATATTTGTACCTAAATTTACATATATATGTATATGAAGTAACCACAACTATTAGATGCATGTTGAGTCCTTGAAAGACTAACAGACTAATAACAAAGTGGTAATTGCATCTATAACAAAGAATATGTTTCTTTGTAATCCATCTCAAGTTTTTGTGAAAGACTTTGTGTCACATATTAGTTGATTTCATTTTCTCACTTTGCAGTGTTTATATTTGTGTTAATTCACTATCTTCCTATTATATCAGGTTTTATACATAAAACCCGACTTACTAGTGAAACATATGGCTAGGATGAGGAATTTTATATTGGCTTTGAGTGACGCAAGGTTAATATAATTATCACAAAAAGGTGATCACATTGAGATGTTCTCTTTGGGCTAACCAAATATGAAGGCAGAAATTAGTTTTCTTTTCACTTGCCATTTTTTTCTTTGTATTATTACAACAGTTAGTACCTAAAAATTGATTCTATGAAAAACAATGTACTGTAGTACTATGTTTAGATTAGGAAATCAAAATTGCACAGAGCAAGCCTAAACCACGGTAGTATCCGTTCCGCTCTGCTTCGGTCACAATGAGAGAAAATAGGTTAATCTTAGGGGAGGGAAGCAAAGAAAGTTGAAGAAAACGAATGTATTGTATTGTGTGTAGAGTTGTAAAACTACTGAGAAAAGTAACAGAGATTGAGAGATTCGTCATCTTGTTATGTTTTCCAAATGGGCTTAGGAGCCTATTAATAATAGTAAAGAGCTCACGCGTTTCCTTGTAAAATTGTGGAGATAGTGAAGAGGTGGAGAAGTGAAATTCGTGGGGTTAATGGCTTAACCGCCTTGGAATCGTCGAGAAACCATTATTCCACTACTCCATTTACTGCTTCAGTCTTTCCACTAATTTATAACTTCCTGATCATGGGATGTCGTTATTCCCATGTTGCTATAACCACCAAACCAAAACCCATGTTTTATATCCCCATTATATTTCGATTTCTCATAGAGTTAATGGAGTCGTAGACTCAAAACACGCGTGAGTTTGTTGTGCAAGACTGACACGAGCATAGGTGCATGAGTGAAGAGATGCAGAGTTGAAAGACTTGCAAAGGTGGAGAAGGAGTGCAAGCGTCGCTGCTAGGAGCGCTAAGTGCTTAGCACCTGTGCTAGAACGGACTAGCGATGTTAGCAGCGCTAAGCACTTAGCGCTTGTGCTAGCACGGACGCTAGTGTTGCTGGTAGCGCTAAGTTCTTAGCGCCTATGCTAGCACAGGCGTTAGTGCCAAAGCTAGTGCTACCAGCAACACTCCTAATGCTTGTTTGACCCTCTGTTAGTTTTTTTACTTTTTGGCTTTTTCTTGGCCTTTTGGCACATGCGCATGTGCTATTTATTTGTGTTGGGACTGTGGCTAAGGTTCACCAAGGCTAGCACTTGCTAATGCCATGGTTATTTCTTGTGCACCACTAGCTTTGACATTCTTTAAAGTCGTGGCCATGTTTATGGCATATTTGAGTTTCTCAATCGCATGAGATTTTAATGTTAGCATTATGCTTAACTTTTATGCAGTGCATTCAGAACATATTCAAGAGATTCAGCCATGGACATTTACAATCTTGACATTATGCTTAATCTGACTCTGCAATTAGATGATATGCATCTAAATTAGCATTTTTATCCAGATATGGGGTAGCCTCTATTCTGAATGTCCGCAGTTTTGTACAATTAGTGTTTGATTAACACAAATAATAAATGCACATGAAATAGCGGGGGTTTAGCTTGGTAAAGCCCTAAAATTTTGAAAGTGCATAAATATCTAAAGAGCTACAGAGCTAATAGAGCCATGAGCTGAATATGTATTCTCAATTCTCTTGCAGAATGTAAGATAGCAATATGTATTTATAATTCTGATTCTGGGTCCGGAATTTATACATATTTAGTTCATGCTTCTGCAGCTAGGCGAAAAGCAATATTATAATTTCTCCTTTGTCAAAAATCCACCATCAGCATTAAGTCCCCTGCTTAGCGCGGAATAATAATGTGTTTCGTGGTAAGCGCTAGATGGTGGTATTGATGCTAAAGAATCTGAGAGGGTAATGGTAGCAGATATATGTGGTTTTTGGTAGAGATGACCATTCTTACAGGCAAAAGAAGTAGGGGGTCACGGCTGCAAATCTTGTTGGCGTGGATGAGTTAAGCTTGTCACTTGGTGAAGCTTATCACTTCCTTGTTGAACCGGTCCCACTGGTGAGGCTTGTCACTTCCTCTTGGGAACGGTCGGCCTTGGAGTCAACAGTCGGTCTTGGAGATGACCGTTCTCCTCGGGATGAGCCACATAAAATTCTACTTATTTAAATTTTAGGTTTCCCACTTTTGTCTATTTAAACGAATATACGGCCTCAACCATTTCCACTTTCATTCTTCTCCAGATCTTTGAGTAACTTCACTTCTACACTGCAACATGTCTGACAACAATGATAGTTCCAACCAAGGTAGTTCTTGCGTCAAGTGTACTACTTGGATTGCAATTCCGGTGAGTTTCTCCTCTCTCTCAGCTTTCATATGTGTATTATGGTGAAAACCTGAACTTGATTTGATTGTCGTTTTCTTTTTCTTCTTTTTTTAGGTTTCTCGGGTTAAGAAAGTACCAAAGAGGCATATGAGTATCAGGAGCTTCAAAGCACTGGTAAACATCTTTCTTCCCCTTTTTTCTTTTGATGTCGCCTATTTTCTTTTGGATGCGAGTAATTCACGTGAACTTCTCTCTTTCTCTTTCTCTTTTTTTAATCGAGTATATACTCACATTTTAAAAAAAATTACAGCACGGATTGGAGATTAGAAATGTAGGAGTTAAGGAGGGTGAATGAATCGTACAAGTGGAGAGCCGAATAGAGGTTGAGATCGTCTTTAAGAACTTTTCTAACATCATGGCTTTCATTGCGAATATTGACTCGATCTTTCGTGATTCTCTCAATGCCGGACTTCCTTTTGATTTGGAAATGGAATCAACGTCTAAGAAGTATGAAACAATGGGAGGATTTGTTGTGCAAAAATGTCATGTGGATATTTACACAAAAATATGGAAGAAGTACAGACATATTGCTACAACAGAGCTGGTGAAGGGTTATCCTTCTATTCTTGTACGGCTGTCGCAGGGCTTCTCCCCATTATTGCTGAAATGGTTGACACGCCTTCGTATGCACTTAGTGTCTCAAAAATTACGGAATAGGACGAGATGTTGACTACTTGCAAGAATCTCCGTTTCAACATAGACTGGTTGCAACAATATTTGGAGAGTTTGAGGGAGGCTCTTATGGCGGCTTTGGCGGAAGGGAAAGCCTTAGAGGAAGAATCCTCTAAAATTGAAGAAATGACTCAAGATCTCCAAGCTCGTTCAGAGAAGTATGATGAGAGATTGGGAAAATTTCATCATCGTGAATATCCTCTACTCAGAGACCTTTTCTAGGCCATAAAATAAGTAGCCAAACATTATTATTTTTTTGGGTTTGAATAATCTGAATAAAGACTGCTTCAAATGAATGTAATGGGTTTTGAATTTGAAATTTCAAATATATGTTTTAGAGTTATATTGAACTTATGAATGAAATAATGAATTTTTTTTAGGCATAATATGCCTTGAGCCATTTTCCATTAATGATTGTTCCTTCAGCATCTCCATTCATATTAACTAGCTCGTAATATTCGCTCATCATGGCCTTAGAGATCACATAAGGCCCTTCTCACTTTGGAGCCAATTTTGAAGTGGACATATCTTGTTAAGGTTCTAAGTACCAGATCTCCTACCTGAAATACTTTTGGCTGCATTGTTTTGTCGTACGCCTTGGAAATCCTTTGTCGGTAAGTCTCTGTATATTTTTCATCTTTGGATCGCCTGGGTTCGAGTACGTCCAAGTCTGCTACTCTAAAATTGGGTATTTCTGACTCATCTCAATAAACTCTGCTTGCTACTGCGATTTCGTCTGATGGGACTTTAATCTCTACAGGTAGAATTGCATCAGCCCCATACACAAGAGAATATGGTAAGGTCCCTGTAGAACCTTTCGGAGAAGTTTTGTATGCCCATAAAGCAATAGGTTGTTGTTCGTGCCATGTCCTTGGATGATCATAAACAGTGCGGCTCATAATTTTGATAAGAGTTTTGTTGGTGCTTTCAACTTGTCCGTTTTCTTAAAGGTAGTATGGCGTGGAGAATACCTGTTTGATGCCATAACTTTTGAGTAATTTTCGCACATATTTATTTACAAATGGAGTACCATTATCTGTTACGATGTGCTTTGGCACCCCAAATCTGTATATAATGTGTTCTTTGATGAAGGCCGTTATTGTCACTCCAGTTGTGCTTCTGAGAGGTACAACTTTGACCCATTCGGTGAAGTACTCTGTGGCGGTGAATATGTGCTTGTGTTGCTTTGACGAGGATGGATTGATTTTTCCAATGAGATCCAGTCCCCAGGTATAGAATGTCCAAGGACTGCTTACTGAGTTAAGAGGAAAACAAGGTGTGTAGATGAGGTTGTCGTGGATTTGACATTGATAACATTTCTGAACAAATGAAGCTGCGTCGTCCTCCGTCGTCGGCCGATAGTATTTCTCATGAACTTGGAGAAATAATTTTCTCTTGCCTTGGTGTTCACCTTCATGCATTTCTTTCAAGACAATTTAAACGTCCTTTTCTGCTAGACATCGTAATAAATTTCCACCAAAGCTCTTTCAGTAAAGTATTTCTTCATGCAAAATGAATATTTTGGCTTTTCGAATCAAGTGTTCCGCTTCCTGCTTGTCATGGGTTAGAATATTATCTTGAAGATATTTGATATATGGTTCCCGCCAGTCCCCAGTACTTTGTATAGTTAGCACTTCTGAATGTTGCGGTGGAACCTGACAATTAGGGCATGACCCCTGTAACAATCGGGATTGAGCCTCCATATTGGGCCAGTAATACCCAAGACGTTGGAGACGTCTATATAAGGTTATTACTAGCGTTTGACTACACATTTCACGGTTTACTTGATTTAGTCTGCCTTGTGCCTCATTGTCTGCCAGACATCTTGACAGAGATCCATATGAATTTCTGTGATATAATATCCCATGTAATAAGAAGAAATGCTTTAAATCTTTGAGACTGACCGTTCCTTGGATATGCAAATTGTTGAGCTCTTGGATAATGGGAGTCCTCCAGTCGTGACTTGTTCTTCATTAGGATTTTCCATCCACGTTGAGGGCATCATTCGTCTTTGTACAGTGAAGGTTGATTTGAAGTCTTCGAATTGGAGTTTCAAAGCTAGAGTCACCAGGCGGTCAACATATCCGTTGTTGGTGCGCCCCGTATGTACAATTGTTGCTTCATCAAAATGAGTTAAAAGCCTCTGCGCCTCATCCCTATACAGGGATAGTGTTTCTTCCTTGAGAGAATATATACCATTCATCTTATTTACTAATAACTTCGAGTTTTCCCTTATTTCGAGACGTGTTGCTCCAACTTGCTTGGATAACGATAATCCCAATATGAAGGCTTCATACTCAACAGAGTTATTAGTGCATTTGTAGTCCAACTTGAACGAATGTGAGAACACCTTACCGGTTGGAAAAACTAGGACAACACCGACTCCTCCTGTATTATTGATTGGGGTAGCGGAGCCATCAAAGTATAACAACCAGGCTTCCTCTTCGGCGAGTGAGATGTCTGGGAATTCACCAGGTACGTCTTCATGAGTTGTAGCGTCGTCTTCCCATGGAAAAGCCACAAGTAGGTCTGCAACAACTTGTCCTTTTATCACTTTTTGTGATACACATGATATATCGAATTCTTATATTTGTAGCAACCATATTGCCACTCATCTTATGAGAGCAGGTTTATATAGCAAGAATTTTATAGGATCATCCTTAGCTATCAAAATTACTTTATTCGCCATCAAATAATGCCGAAGCTTCTGAACGACATTCACCAAGGATAAGCATGCTCTTTCAACCTTAGGGTATCTCAGCTCTGCATCTTTTAGTATATGACTGAGGTAGTAGATGGGACATTCAGTCCTTATGTCATCTTCTTAAGCAAATAGGGCCCCTATGGCCACTTCACTGAAGGTCGTTTAAAGAAGTAACGACTTTCCAGGAGTTGGAGATTTCATAATAGCTGGTGATAATAACAATTGTCGAATCTGATGAGATGCCTTTTTCTATATGGATGACCAGATAAAATTTGCCTCTTTCTCAACAGGGGTGTAAAAGAAGCAACAAATTGAGTTAATCCAGGAATAAAGTGTCGAATGTATGATACCTTTCCCATGAAGCTTTTAAGTTCCCTTACAGTATGTGGCGGTGGCATGGTGGTGATAGCCTGTATTTTGGTCGGGTCCACTTTGATCCCTTATGTTGTTACTTGAAATCCTAGGAATCTCCCGGATGAGACACCGAAAGCACATTTTAGAGGGTTCATCTTTAAATAGTACTCACGACATCTCTCAAAAACTTGACGTAGGACTTCTACATGGGATGCTCTGGTTTTGGATTTTACTACCACATCGTCGACATAGTCTTCTACTTGTTTATGCATTATGTCGTGAAATATTGTTATCATGGCTCTTTGGTAAGTCGTGCCGGCATTCTTCAATCCGAAAGGCATCACTGTATGATAGAAGTTCCCGATAGGACCCGATAGGAGTTAGAAACGCGGTCTTCTCAGCATCGTACTCGTGCATCTTTATCTGATTGTAGCCGCTATAACCATCCATGAATAAAAACATACCATGTTCACTAGTAGCATCCACAAGCATGTCGATGTTTGGGAGAGGGAAAGTCATCCTTGGGACATGCTTTGTTCAGGTTCCTGAAGTCCACATAACATTTTATTTGTCCATTTTTCTTCTTGACATGGACAACGTTAGCCAACCATGTGGGATGTTGAATAGGTTTGATAAAGCAAGACGGTAGTAACTTCTAGATTTCGGTTTTGATTTGTTCTTCGACTTCATGCCTGAACTGTCTGAGATGTTGGTTGACGGGTTTGGCGTCAGGAGCAACATGTAGGTGATCAGTCATCAGTTTGTAGTCTAACCCTGGAATTTCTTCGTAGGTCCAAGCAAATACATCTTGGTATTCCTTGAGTAGATTGACGAGCTCCGCTTTTTCTTCTGATGATATGGCCTAGCTAATTGAAACTGGTCGCGGATTTTCTTCAGTTCCGAGATTGATAGCTTCAAGTGTGTCAGCTGTAGCATCTGTATCGTCTTGCAATTGTCGTGGTGCATATTGGACCTCTTCATGATATTGCTCCTCATTGTGGCTGCATATCTGTTGGTGAGGACACTCTTCATAATCCTTCCATGTTAATTTCTAATAACGATTGTGAAGGTAGACTACTCTTCCCTTGCTATCGTAACTTGTCACGAAACTATTGCCTCTTTTTGTAGGTTGAAGATTTGTGACACCAGGGACCCCATTATGGCATCAATAGGGTCTGGGAGTTGCTCCTGATGACCCGGCCTTTGCGTCGAAGGTCAATGGTTCTTCTGCTATCGATGCCCAGTCAAGCAACGACGAGTTTTAGTCTTTGTTGGAGGGTTCAACGACATCATCCTCTGGTTTGAAGAGTTCAGTATCATATATTGGAGTTTAAGGTGATGAAGATGATACTATGCGTATGATATCTACATTCAGCACTACTTTCACACATTGGTGGTAGGTGGAAGAGACAACTTTGTTGTCATGCAGCTGTGGGCGCCCCAATATTATATGGTATTCAGGCTCTCTCATGACGATGTGGAATTTCACCTTGGATACAATGGGACCAACTTGCAAATTTAAGTAAACATGGCTATAAGAATTAGTGCGAATAACTTCGAAATCCTTCATCACTATAGAATGTTGTATGATCTAGCTTTGCGGGACCTGTGCCACTTTGAACGTTTTGAGTGTAATAACATTGGAAGCTGCTCCTTTTTCGATAAGGGCCCTCTTAAACCCGGTCTCATTGATGTGAGCGGTGATGTATAAGGCTCGATTATGACCTTCTTCCACCATCATGTCCTCTTCGGTGAAGTTGACATTGTTTACAGTTGGGCTATCTGACATGGTTGTTTCTATTTCCATTGGATATGTCACCAAGTGTGTGTCCGTGGATCTGCCGTTGAGTGCAGTGAAGGTATCGACGCATTGATCCTTGGAAATGAAGAATCTCGTACAAGTTCTCAATCAGAAAGACAACTTCCTGTTTACGGATTTTTCTGTAGTGGTGAAACTCTCAATATTTCCAGGTGGAGAATCACCGGTCGAGAAATCTATCCCTAGTTCTATGGAGCCTGGGCCTCGTTTGAAAGTTCTACGACACCCTACTTCTTCTATTAATTTGACAAGAGAAGAGAATAGAGCAACTACCACATCTTCCAAGCTTGCTAGAGTTCTCGCTTGAGGTTCTTGTCTTTGTATCAATTCGTCTAGAGTAATTGAGGTTTCAACCACATCAGTAGTACCATTGGAGAGATGTGGGTTGGTGGCGCCATTGAATACTGGAGAGGGATTATGCACATTACCTTTGGCATTGACAGGGTAAGTGTTGGAATTCGTAGTGATTGAATCTGACCTGAGACCAACCATTTTCAGGCAATTGAAGAATTGGATTTTAAATAGTTAAAATATTGGATTCGTGACCGAGAGATTCATCTCCCACTGTGGTCGCCAATTGTTAGTACTTAAAAATTAATTATAGGAAAAACAATGTACTGTAGAAGTACTTTTTTTAGATTCGAAAATCAAAATCATACAGAGCAAGCCTATACCACGATAGTATCCGTTCCTCTCTGCTTCGGTCACAATGAGAGAAAATGGGTTGATCTTAGAGGACGGAAGCAATGAAAGTTGAAGGAAACGAATGTATTGTATTCTTTGTAGAATTGTAGAACTACTGAAAAAATTAACAGAGCTTGAGAGATTCGTCATCTTGTTATGTTTTCCAAATGGGCTAAGGAGCCTATTTATAATAGTAAATAGCTCACACGTTTCCTTGTCTAATTATGGAGATAGTGAAGAGGTAGAGAAGTGAAAGTCGTGGGGTTAATGGATTAACCGCCTTGGAATCTTCGAGAAACCATTATTCCACTACTCCATTTACTGCTTCAGTCTTCCCACTAATTTATAACTTCCTGATCATGGGATGTTGCTATAACCGCCAAACCGAAACCCCATGTTTTATCCCCCCCATTATGTTTCGATTTCTCGTAGAGTTGGTGGAGTCGTAGACCCAAAACACATGTGAGTTTGTTGTGCAAGACTAACACGAGCATAGGTGCATCAGTGAAGAGCTGAAGAGCGTAAAGACTCGCAAAGGGGGAGAAAGAGTGCTAGCATCGCTGCTGTGAGCGCTAAGTGCTTAACGCCTGTGCTAGCATGGACTAGCGATGTTGGCATTGCTAAGAACTTAGCGCATGTGCTAGCACGAACGTTAGTGTTGCTGGTAGTGCTAAGCACTTAACGCCTGTGCTAGCACAGACGCTAGTGCTTAGCGCCTATGCTAGCACATGCATTAGCACCAATGCTAGTGCTACCAGCAGCACTCCTAGTGCTTGTTTGACCCTATGTTAGTTTTTTGACTTTTTGGCTTTTCCTTGGCCTTTTGACACATGTGCATGTGCTATTTATTTGTGTTGGGACTATGGCTAAGGTTCACCAAGGCTAATACTTTCTAGTGCCATGGTTATTGCATGTGCACCACTAGCTTTGACAGTCGCATGAGATTTTAATGTTAGCATTGTGCTTAAATTTTATGCAGTGTATTCATAACATATTCAATAGATTCATCCATGAAAATTTGCAATCTTGATATTATGCTTAATGTGACTCTGCAATTAGATGGTATGCATCTAAATTAGCGTTTTTTGTCCAGATATGGGGTAGCCTCTATTCTGAATGTCCGCAATTTTGTATAATTAGTGTTTGATTAACACAAATAATAAATGCACATGAAATAGCGAGGTTTTAGCTTGGTAAATCCCTAAAATTTTGAAAGTGCATAAATATACAAAGAGCTACATAGCTAATTGAGCCATAAACGGAATATGTATTCTCAATTCTCTTGAGGAATGTGAGACAGCGATATGTATTTATAATTCTGTTGCCGGGTCATAAATTTATACATATTTATTTCATGCTTCTGCAGCTAGGAAAAAAACAATATTACAATTTTCTCCTTTGTCAAAAATCCACCATCAACAACAACATATTTTACATCATAGACAATAAGAATAGTAGTCGTTGTTACGACGGTTCGAAGCTTCAACCTTCTTTATGCAAGGAGGATATGAATCCATCGTACTGAAGAATGGTTCTTAATCACTTGCCAAATTCACATGGAAAAAATAGAATCCTAAAAGGATATGGTACCTAATATACCACCAACTTTTTGTTCGTAAGCCTTATACACACTCCTTGTATAATCAATACATTTAGATCTTTAATAAACCAAATCCATATTCCTGATTTTAATTAAAATGTCAACCTAGTATGTACTTGAATCTCCAAGTTCTGAATTCAATCAAGATAAAGTTTTGTATGATTTATTACAAGATCTGAATTCAACAAGAACAAGTCTTGTAAGATCTTTATTATATATATCAAAACTATCTAGGTTGATTAACGTACTACTTGTGATGTTTCAATTATACAGATAAACACTAAAACACGGAAAAAAGATAACTCAAGACACCAAAAATTTTGTTAACAAGGAAAACTACAATCTAGGAGAAAAACCCCGGGACCTCGTCTATCTTGAACACCATACCGTATTAAGCCTCTACTGATATTATCCTACTATCAAACTTCGGATTAGAATGTATTTGAGACCGAATAACCCTCCAAGTTATTCAGCTGCACTTGTACTCTTTATGTCTCTTGGATCTCGTAAGACCCTACACACTTGATTCCCCTAGACGGCGTCCTTTACAGAACTCTGAGTTGCCCCACAGTCTTTCATGAAGACTGGTGCTACACTGCCTCCACGGACACTTATTTGACTTCCTTGACATATGTTTCAATCAAGGTAATGGAAATCTATTTTCTTTGAAGGATCTTCAGTTAAAAATGATACCAATAAAACCTCAAAAAATTATAACTTAATCTCTTCAAAAGTTATAGAGATGCCCAATTGATTCTACCTCACAAGATCTATCTAAATCAAGTATATATCGTAATCTTGTGGAACTAACAAGGTCAGAGACGAAGAACTCCTTATAGTTTTTATCAATATTATTCCTCGATTGATGGTTCTGGAATGGTCGTATATCAGAAGAGACAAACCTTTAGAATAGACAAGAACTACGATGATCATGATAAGATTTCAGATAACAAAGATCTATCAAGTAAAAGATACTTTGACGAGTCTTCACGAATCCCAAGTAAATTTTTCTACGTCGTAACCTAAAATAATATACACATTGTCTATAGATTAAGACTCTTAGTTGCAGAGAGTCTTCTATTTATAATGATGAATACGACTAGGTTGCTTAAACTTCAAGCAACTATTACTTGCATCCAAAGCAAGTTCGTGAACTAGTTTCCATGTTTACAAATTACTTTGATTCGATGTAATCTCTTACTGCTTAAAATATATTTTTACTTTGTTCCCAAGTAAAACTTGTTTCCTTAGTGAGAACATTCTAACAATAGACTTTTTTCCTTTAATAGATCCATAAGAATAGAAACCAAGTATTTTCGAAAGAAAGGCACTTCTAATATTTAATTTCCACTCAATTAGGAAAAGAATTAACTTACTCACAATAGTATGGTACCAAGAAATGAAACCATTAAGCGTGCGATAATTTTTCCTTGTAATACAAAGAAGAATGTGGGCACACGTATTTGTCAATTAAAGACCGTGCACAAAATAACTCACAAGTTAACCAATATGGTCTATGAACCATCAAACAAATTGTAGTTCAGTAACTACTGAATTCCTCATAGTTCGTGAAATGAAAAACAGGTATTGCTTCGAAAATCACAAGAATCATTGGTACCTCCAAACTTAGTGTGGACATTAATCTCAGATGGACCAAAAACTATTGGTTGGGTTCTAATATCCTTAAGGTCAGAACTACGCTCAGATTCTTTTGAGGACTGGTTATCTAAACGAACACCATCATCAAAATCATGTAATAGATTATCAAAGAAAGCCCGTCGACTTCCTCTGATTCACTGAAGGGTTCATCTAATAATTGATTGTCAAACACAGTGCAGGCTAAAGGATCATGAATAGTCCTACAGTCTATGGCAACATCCTCACTCATATTTCAAACCTCTACGAGTCTATCATCTTCGCTTGAGACTATTATTCCTGAATCGTTGGACTCTAAAACACTAGTCCCGAGATAAACTCATTCATCTAAACCATCATCGTCTTCATAATAACAAAGAAATATTTCACCATCTATAACAATGGTGTCTATACTTAAATCATTTTCCTCTTTAATAGGTAAATAAGCATTCACATTATTAGGATTGGAACTAGATTCACCATTATTATCATGAAGCTCAATTGTTATAAAAATTTCCTCGTCATTATGACTACGAATTTCAAATTCTTCGTCAATACTTTCCTCATCCTCATAATGACATGAAGATGATTGAACCTTATCTAAATAAGTAGTGTCTTCTATTCTAACCTCGTCCTCTAAATTAGGTAATATTCATCATTATTACCAAGGGTAAAATTGGAAACACTATTTTGGCAATTAAGTTCATTTTGAGAAATATTAGCAGCTAACCATTCTTCTTCAATTTTCTCCTCATCTAAACGTGCATTAATTTCACTGAGAGTGATAGTTAAAGTTGCAAGTTCTTTATTTTGTTCTAATGACTCTTCATAAAATTTCTTCACTAACATCCCAGTCTTACGTGTCGACTCAGTTATCTACTTGAGGGCCTCTTCTAGAGAAATAGAACTAACATTTTGCTCAGTATAATATCGCTCATTTACCCATTCGTACGACTGGTGAGCGTACGAACAGTAATTGGGATCATTATGGTATGAACCATAACCTCCAGAGGTTTGGTAGTGGTCCCAGGTACTATCCACACTATGGTCATAGTACGGGTAATGTCCATTTTGAAATTTTGGCCGATAATCATTGTATTGGTCCTCATAATACCAGTTTGGCATTTTTTATTTTTTATTTTTGGTGCACGTGCAAATACAGGTTCGACTGAAATAGGTAAGCTCAGGTTACCTTAGAAGAATATACTTACAGTCAAAGACTGTTCAAAGGTACGAGGCTAAGACTTGTGTACTTTCAGCTAGTATCTCCCATCAGGCCCAAGCACGGGTTCAGCTTACTTATCCGCGGGTTTTCCTAAAATCGGTAATCTGACGATGCAATTGGTGTGTGCAAAGTGTTTTTTTTATATACAAAATAAAATAAAATCTAAAAGAAATATATACAAATATTTTTTTTTTAATGAAAAATCTATAAAAAAAAAATTGTTAGGCAATTTCCACCATTAATGTAAAAGATCACCTTCACATCAAAGCTAAGAAAATACTCAAGTAAAATTTAAAAGATAAAATAAAAATAAAAATAAAATACATCCTAATTAAATTAAACCTAAAAAAAAATCTAAAACCCTAACCTAAAAATAAGTCCGCATCGGCGGCGTGAAAAACTGATAAGTTTATAGACAGTGGTAAGAAAAGTGTATCGTTCACTCGGACTTGTGAAGACTGATTTTAGACTTAATCCTAATTTAGACTAGAAAATAAATAAAATATAATGACAAAATTACAAGGGACTGGGACTCAGGATTCCATCAATTTTCATATTCATGTGGTTCAAATATTAATTCTAGACAATTCTTGCTCATATAATAAAAGATATTGACTCTAATTCTTTGGCAAAGTAGATTTTTAAAACATTAGATGTAAATTATAAGCATGACGCACCAAAAGTACTTACGAATAAGCATACACCATCAAACAAGATCACAACTAATTAAGAAAAATATTAATATCAAATTAAATTAATGCAAAAGTCATAAAAGAATTAAATATATTTACCACACATTTGTGAAATATGACTTCTCCATTATCCTAGTGTTGGGGTTTAGCTCATCACGCTCAAAACACTCTCAAAAGATAGGTGCATAGATCAAAAGTGTTTGAGAAGAAGGAAAATACAAGAAGAACTGACCAACTGAGTCTAAGAATGAATAAAAGGCTTTAATGAATAAACGACTCACTTCGGGCTAAGTAAATAAAGGACTGTTCTTTTATGTATAAAGATCAAAAACTGTTGCAGATACTGTTCACAGAACCGTTACAGAAGATATTGAAATTAAAATAAAAGGCAACAATTATTAATAACAGGTCACCCTATTACAACGATTTCTTTATCCTCTTCTTCACGAGCAGAGATGAATCTGATTTTTTTTATTTCTCGCTCTCTGGCCTCTGGGGGGCGGGGGGGGGGCCTTTTTTTTTTTGATCTTACTCGACTCCTTTATAACATCATCGAATTATCCTCCAAATCTTCCAATAACTCCACCAAATCTTAACAATTACTTCTCGGTGATTTTTTTCTTTTTTTTTTCAAACTTCTCGATTTGATTTTGATCAAGTCCCTGATTATATTTTCTTTTTCCATACTTGAGAATGATGTTGTTGCACTATTTGTCTTCGAACAGAATCCAAAGTTTCCCCAAATGTTTTCTTTCCTTCTTTTTATTTCACGAGAGAATTATTTCACTCGGATCCTTTTTTTGAGAAGAGGATATTTGTCGTGATATTTTAGTTGGTTTACTTATCTAAAAAACGTATAAAATCCTAATAATAAGGCAAATATAATCTTGTCTTAACCCTTGAGATTCTCTTCAAATCATACTCAAAATCTTCACAGATCGAGAATTACTTTTTGCCGCCAAAATTTATTTTAAAAGGTGGGTTCCCTGAGCCAAAGAACGGGTGATTTATAAATTCTCTTGGGTGTCCAAAACTGGGGTGCCTTTAACACTTTTTAAGCCATTTTTTCCACACAAATGTTTATTTCTAAAAAATACATACAAATACATAAAATAACACAATTAGTACACAATCGGCCACCGAGGTATACGTGCAATGTACGTGAAGAGAATATATTAGAAGATATTTAAAGATTGCAAGGTCATGATATTTTCCTTGTAATATTTATAGGTTCAGAAGTATTTAATCAAGATATACTTAGATTTTATATTATTTTCCTAGGTTTAATTCACTCTATAAATTAGAGCTCAGAAGTAATTGTAATCTAATCTCAGAAAGTTCTTATGATCAATAGTATAATTCATCCTATTGGGTTTTATCTGTGGATGTAGGTCGAGTTGACCGAACCACGTTAAATATCGGCTTACATTGATTTTGGTATGTAGATTTATTATCCATGATTTATTTATTTCATCATTGATGAATCTTAATATTTGTTTGTTAAGCCAATGATACCATCTTAATTTTGATTTACACATCGAAATTGAAGAGAAGGGAAGAAAAACTGCAATTAAAATTTTAGTTGAAATTAAATATAGTAAAAAGAACTAAGATATTAGTACTTGATATTATCTTTGTCTTAATATGCACATGATAAAAAGACCAGTTTTTCAGGGACGGGAAGGAATATAGTTTTACTTAGAGCATCTCCAATATTAGGGGTCAATGTCTTAAAAAATGATACCTAGGATTTAAGACATTTTCCACCAAATTCTCATCTCCAATGTAAAGACCAAGGTCGTAAAGAAAGATAACATGGTTAAATAGGGGCGAAAGAAAAAATCTAATATTTAGACTTTCTCCATGATCTCGGATTTTAAGTCCACATCATTATTTTATTTCTAAATTTAAATATAGTTTTTTAAATAAGACGTTGAGGAATGAAGATAAATTTTAACATGAAAAATCTTATTTTTATATTTTTTTATCATATACAGGTGATCCTAGTATTAGAGATGCTTTTATTGTTTATGATGTTTGCTGAGAGCACCCACAGTGGTGGGAGTAAAAGATGGACCAAACCCAAATTTGGTCTTTGGTCCGTCCAAATTCAACTACAGTGGGGTGATCAGATTTGGGTTTTGGTCCGGATTTTTTACTGTTTTGGATCAAAAATGATTCCAGAACTGGACCAAACCCAATTATAGTGGAGCGTTAACCTAGCCGTGTGTCTCGTGCCACGCGTGACGCTGGTTCTCCGTCTGGTGCCATACGTTTAACTAGACGTGTGTTTCATTTGTCAGGCGTAAACCAGAACTCCGCCCCATCAGGCGTTCATCCAAGAGCATATCCAACCAAGCGTAACGCCAGAAGCACGCCTGTTAATCAGGCGTTCGCCTAGATTAACGCTTGATGAAGAACAAGGGAAACAACTCACCATCTTCCAAGGTAACAACGCCTAGTCAAGCGTGTGCCTAGATTAAGGTTTACTAAGATACAAATTTATCATGCAAACTAAGATTGTTACACCATTGAACCATTCGTTTCTTGGGTAAGTAACAAATTTATCATGCAAATTTACTATTTTCATTATCATTGTTTTCTTGAATAAGTAAATTTATTTATTTTTTACGTCATTGAACCATTCGTTTAATTTTGTCCTAATTAACAGATTGTTTTTCGTGATTGAATCAGGGACATCATCAAGGTCATTCTTCAAAGGAATCGAAATGTGGAAACAAGAAACAATTTTCAATCGAAATGTGGAAACAAGAAACAATTTTTAATGTATGTTTTTCAATTTTCAAAATCATAAAATTTCACAATTGTTCATTTACCATTAGGCATCCATTAATCCTTTCTCATACAATTATTATTATTCATGCATGCAGTCAGAAGAAGAGAAAAAACAGAATTCTAATCCGTTGCATAATTCCAATGGTGAACATAATCATAATTATTTCACAATTTTTCATTTACCATTAGAGCCAAATTAATATAATATTTCAAATTACTCATCAGGCGTTCATCCAGACTAACGCCTGGTGACACATGCATATGGCTAGGGATGCGCATGATGAGTGAAGCGTAATCTTAAGTGAACGTCCGTCTTCTTTGAAACACGTACCAGCTGCACGAGTAGAAATTGACCGGGCGTTTAGCTAGGATAACGCCCCATCAGGCGTTCGGCTAAACACACGCCTGTCGCTGGGGCGTACCGCTAGGCGTGCGTCTATCATCAGACGTTCTTTTTGGTTACGCCTCCCATCGAGCGTTCATCCAGCGTCCGCCCCAACCAAGCGTTTACACAGGCGTACGCCCGTAAAACAAAATTTTAACAGACGTATACTTGTACATGCGCCTAACGCCAGGCGCTAGCTTAAACAAGCGCCCTTTTAAGTTTTACTCCCTATTCGTTGCGTTTCAGGTGGAATAAAGATCAAAAAATTTACTCTTTACTTTTTTGGTCTAATCGTCCCACCGTGGATGGTCTGAGTGACCCATAAATGCTTATTCCACGACTATCCAGATGTGTCAACCAAAGTCCACGGTAACATTTCCATTTGCCTCTCCGGCTCGATTTTCCGTATTAACCCATTTTTACTGTTGCAGTTTGTGTGGGTAGTGGGTACCTACCAAGTCCAAGAGTCAAATGCCTTTCCCTTCTATTCCTATCTAGAGAGAGATACAGAAATGAAAAAAGTGGAAAAACTGAAGTGAAAGAAAGGAAAGTGAAAATCTGCAATGCTATCACTAAAGCTGGTACGATCTCTAATTCTAGGAGAAACCGGTAACAGCAGCAGCAGCAACAATGAAACCAAAACCCCATTGCTTCTTTTCCTCCCAACCAAAGAAATTGTAAAAGACACATATAGATTAGCAACCATTGCTAGAGAAATGGGCATGGATTTATACCCTAACCCATCTCTCTCTCACATCATATTCTCATGGCCATCATCACCTTCTTCTTCTTCTTCTTCTTCTTCTTCTGCATCAAATGCATTACTACCTTCATCTTTTTGGTCATCTACATCTTCATCATGGCCATCTTCATTACCTCCAAACTTTGTTCCACTTCCATTTCCTTATCTCATCACTGCTTCCATTACCCAATTGCGTTGTTTTGTTCAACTCTCTAAAGGTCTATTCAAGCTTGTTTTTCACAACACTAACAAGAAGAAGATTCTTAGTGAAGTTAGTAATTGGGATTGTTCTTCACTTTCTTTGTTTTCTAGAGTTACTGGTGATAGAATTGATTCCATGGATAACTTTTCTAGGGTTCTTGCTGGATTGGGTTGGACTCTTTTCAAGACTAAGATTAATCCATCTCTTGTTTCTAATGATTTTGGGTTTGTTGGTCCTAGTTCTGTTTATCTCTTTAGAAAAGTCGATTCCAGTCGTGTACAGAATGGTGATTTTAGAATGAGAGAGTTGAGATTGCCTCATTTGGATTTCAAAAATGCTCCTTTAAGGATTTTACATTATGTACTTCTTATGACTGATGATGTCTTCTATCTCGCTTAATATCGGTTTGTATTGTTTCTCATTTCTATTAAATGTATGTCTATGAATGTGTATATGTTTACAAGAACTTGCCTGTTAGTTGTAATTTGTATTTTTGTTAGATTACAATTTGGTTTATGCTTTACTTGATCAGTGAAAATGGAGAACTTTACTTTCCTAAGTTAAAATAGCCTTCTTCTTTGTCAAAAGACTATGGAGATGCACTAGAGATAATGCCATTGTACACTACTGAGTCCAGTCCATATACATTTGGGAAACTCTTACCAAAATTGTAGGGTCTCCTGATATGTTCAGAATTGGGTTGCATATGCTTATACTTCAGCCTGTTTTCTGTGTTCTGTGAGATTTGTAAGAAACTGTAACATTTCCGTGAAGGGATTAATCTTTTGGTCTGTATTTTTATTATATAGGTTCGAAATTGGACACAAAGGGAGGCTAATAGTTTCCTCCATCGTATTTAGATTTCAACAATCAGATATGTTTGGTGTGAAATGGTTTTGGAATGTCTGAATGGATGTAAAGAAGGTGCGTGGCCACATTGATGTGTGAAGGATAAGAACATTATTGAAGCTAGTCAGAGACAAATTTTTGACGCTTCATTCATTACCATGACGACTTGAAGGTGAACGGCTTTGAGTCTTTGACTACTTAAGTTAATGAACTAGCTTGAAGACAAGATGGGGAAAATCTTGTTGGAGAAAAATGAGTTTTAAACTAAATGGTTTAGGTCTTGGATGTTCACTTATTTTCTTGAGTGAATGAAACTTAGGGTGGAATGGGGTGGGCAAACAATACATGAGCTAACTTATGTAATGGGCTAACCTATGTATTGGGCCTACGAATTAGACATCATCCATGATCTATTATCTTATAAGAAATCTTAAACCCTAACGGTTTTCAAAACCCTAAAGGTTTCTTTTCTCTTATAAATACAAAACGTTTTCAGAGTTAAAATCTATTCCAGAAGCGGCTACTATCATGTCTTCTTTTCACCATCTTTTCACTTTGTTTTGCGTTTTTGATTGTTTATTTCCCTTCCTTCCCTGTTGCTAAGTTCTAGAGTGGGTAGTTTGTATTGTGTTAATACAAGCTATATCGGGCAGTCTTATCCTGGGCACATCTTCGCACGTTGGGGTTTAGCATTGCTCTTCTCGAGTATACCCGCGAACTAATGTGTTAAGGACAACTTGTTGAACCTGTGATTCTGCCCTCGTAGTTGTCCGTGATAGAGTTGTTTCAATTCAGTTCTTTATATATATTATTTTGATACATCTAACGTTGTTGTTCATTGTTGCAAGATTCCAACAATCTTAACACATTAGTTTTTATCTCGTAACAATGGGAAAGAACGATGTTGAAAAACCACAGAAGTTCAACGGAAAGTATTTCAAGAGATGGCAATCCAAGATGCTGTTTTTCCAAAGTTTTGCCATGTTGTTGTTGTGGAGATCTAGGGAGCTCATCTGTTTCGTCAAATCGATCACTTCCAATACAAAAGAGCTAAGTATCAATAAATTTTGGTTATTTATGAATCGTTGACGCTGATATTATATCGGAAAACAAAGGATATTAATTGTGAAGTGAAAAACAAAATTGAGTTTTTTTGGTCAGTTGTAGAGTTTTGAGTATATCTCTTAACTTAGAAAGAATTTCGACAAATCTTTTTAACCAAATATAGTAGACATCCTGATAATTACCCAGACCAAATTTCAGAATTTTTGGAGTTGTAAAAGTATTTTTTAGGGATTTTACAAAACTGAAAAACGTTCCTGAAAAATTCTGACTGGCAGAAAAATATTGTTGACTAAATTAGGTTTTCTAGCCTATCTATGAGTTTTATTTTTAAAAACTCATGTGGGTATATTTGATATCCTCCAATATGTGGTGCACAGTGTGTTATATAAATTAAACACCTCTTAGTTCCATGTTTAAACTAATATATCAAACATGTTGATCGATAAATTTGAAATAAAGATATTTTGTCTCGCATATTTATTTGATATCTTGTCAATGATATTTGTGTGATTATTGTTCACAAACTATTTAGGTTTTACACTTTTATAATGATACTTTTCATAGACAAATAAGAAGTAGGAAACCTATGCCATTGGCGACACGGATTGTTGGCTTCGTGCAAACCTCATTACGGTCATAAGCACAAGGACATGCTGGAAACGTTAAAGGTTGATATCCCTGTATTGAATCTGTTGCAACTGGACAACTGAAAAAGAAGCCAGACTTGAAGAGACAAATAGATAACCGTAAAAAAGAGCCGATTAATACTTCCGTACAAAGCTCGTTGCGGTCATAACTACAAAAGAGATGGGCTTCTTATTCTCGAGCCAAAACTGCTGAAGATGAGGACAAGATTAGCATTGGATCACGTAAAAGTGTGGAAGCAGATGGCAAAGATTCTGGAATCGTCTACGAAGGTCCAATATCTTCTACAATCAAGAAAATTCATGCATCAATTTGTCTCGTCTTCAGTAATACGATTATGTATAGAGAGGAGAGACTATAAGATTCTGACTGTTAGGATTAGGGCTCATCAGGAATCAATGGATCATTAGCCTTAATGGGTAGCCTTCATGCTTGATGTTAAAGAGATTCGTGAAGTTTTGATTGGTGAAGGAGTCTATCATACAATAGTAGCCTCAGGGGCGCTCAAAGTGTTTAAAGATGTAGCAGGCTTGGTATCTCTTCTGTGTAGATGGAGTAATTATTGAAAAGCGAAAAGTTTGACAAGATTATTGAAGAACTGCCTGTTAGTAGTGCTTCCTAATTATGGATTTGGTAACATGGATATATTATGTGTATCCAGTGAAGTTAGTGCAATCTACAGAGATGAATGAACCAGTATGCATGTAGATGCTCCCAGGCTTAATATACTGCAGAGACACATTTCCCATGTGCTGTAGCACCTTTCCGCACTTAGTCAAAACCATCTAAAATCAAGAACTCAGGAAAAAATAATTAATCGATGATAAGGTTTGAATGGAGTATTGACTAATGAGGAAGAGGAGCCAGATCCACTGCATTAACTCCCCACTACAATGGGACAACGTGTTATGCATCAATCTTAGCATTTAGCCCCATTTAAGTTTCCTCAAGCTTATGCTTCAAACCGTGGCACTTCCATAAGTGGTGATGCTCTATCTAGACATAGAGGAAGATTAGTAAGGAGAGGAGCACCCAATACACCTGTACCAGTTGGATTCTGTGAGTCTGCAGTCACTATACATGGTTACAAGTGCCAGGAGTTCAATGTGAGTACTGAGGATGTTTACGTTCTTAGCCTTCAAAGAATCTCTGAGGGTCGTTCTAGCCGTGGTAATGGTGATGGAAAGATCAAACAACCAGTCTTACTGCAACATGGGCTATTGGTGGATGGAATGTCATGGTTTCTAAATTCAATGGGGTGGGCAAACAATACATGGGCTAACTTATGTAATGGGCTAACCTATGTATTGGGCCTACGAATTAGACATCATCCATGATCTATTATCTTATAAGAAATCCTAAACCCTAACGGTTTCCAAAACCATAAAGGTTTCTTTTCTCTTATAAATACAAAACGTTTTCAGAGTTAAAATCTATCCCAGAAGCGGCTACTATCCTGTCTTCTTTTCACCATCTTCTCACTTTGTTTTACGTTTTTGATTGTTTATTTCCCTTCCTTCCCTGTTGCTAAGTTCTAGAGTGGGTAGTTTGTATTGTGCTAATACAAGCTATATCGGGCAGTCTTATCCTGGGAACATCTTCGCACGTTGGGGTTTAGCATTGCTCTTCTCGAGTATACCCGCGAACTAATGTGTTAAGGACAACTTGTTGAACCTGTGATTCTGCCCTCGTAGTTGTCCGTGGTAGAGTTGTTTCAATTCAATTCTTTATATATATTATTTTGATACATCTAACGTTGTTGTTCATTGTTGCAAGATTCCAACAAATCTGTGAGGTAAACCTTTTCGCTTAGCATTCTACCAATTTTATAGTGAGGACAACTTTGTCAGGCTTTTGCTTAGCATTCTGCTCAAAAGCCATGTAATGGCAGCATGGATGGTGATTAACAAAGAGTCAATGAGCAATAAACTCAATTCCTGCTTGGGGGAAGGCTCTGCACGATACGACATAACATTGTATATGTGGTGTAACTGATTACTATACTTCGGTGCCGTTGCTTTCTAACGAATTGGATAGGAATCCCAAGAGTTGAATAAGGTTAAGCTGGTTAAAGACAGGATAAATGTGAGATTATGGTAAAGGTTGCGGTGTCGGGCACTCGGGCTTAATTTCTTCCAAATTGCATCAACACCAAAGGGGATGGAATGTTTCCGGAAGTTATCAGCTGAAGATAAGAATAATTGACCACCAGAAACTTGTTTAGTGAATAGGAGAAGATTTATGTGATTCCGTAGTTTAAAGGTTTATGTGGTAGTAAAATAAGCAACTGCTACCATTTATCAAGGTTGCTTTAAGAGCTATGTTTCCCCACAACTAGAGATAGCTAAATATTGTTGGGTATGTGGTGGATCCATGCCTGACTCAAGTAGGAAGTTACTGGGCAAAGCAAAAGCTGGCTAAGTTTGAAAAAATGGCACAGTTGCTATGTTCGGTTGCCAATCTGTGATGAGACTATGCGTTTACTGTATCCGTATATTCCGCTTTGTAAAAGATAACTTAATTGTGCCATTCAAAAGGTGGTAGTTGGGATACTTTGTACCAAGTAGTCTCATTTTTTTGTCTTTAGGCAGGCAATCAATCAAAAAATACTTCGTCATCCAAAAACTATAGAAATTAGAAAGACAGCAAGCTGACATTGGCAAATCAAAAAATATTTCGTCAACAGCAGGGTTGGAACCTGCGCGGGCGAAACCCAACAGATTTCACATTCGGACATATTGACCAATATCCCCAATCCTAGTTGATTTCAACTATTATAATCGCGAAATATGACCCTTGACTTACGTACTTAGCTTCCCAACTCTCAAAACACATCAACTTGGGAAGCTCTAGGTGCAGTGGCAATTACTCATTTGTATCGTGGAGGGATTACCATTACCCGGTTACATAAAAATAAACGGTCAATTAGTTAAGGGAGTTGTATATCAATTATCCATTAATTTATTTTATGGTAGAAAAATTAATTAAAAAATAAAGTTAGAAAAATTAAAATCAAAACGATCCGTTCCAATTAGTTAAATCAAAAGTTATTTAAGTTGTTGTAAAGAATTCTTATATTTACAAAGGTAATTAGGTCCGACTAAATTTTTTGCGTAGAGTTGGTCCTCAAGTCGACTAGGTCTCATTTTGCGCTCCCCTTTACCGAAAAATTAAAAGCTTCTATAAAGAGAAAAGCTTTTATCGTTTCTGCTGATTTCATCTTTAAGATAATGTGTGAATGCATCCTAAAGATTAATGGAAGTGTAACCATCGATCCATGAACAGTTGCTAATCTTCATAGAAAATCATTTGCTAATCTTCATAGAAAATCATTATTGAATTTATAAATTTTCCATCGTACTTTACCTACTCAATGCTAATGATACCAGAACCTCTATCAAACAGCTCTTTTTTCATGAGCACTACTTGCCACTTTCACACGCTCGTTGCCTCTAATAGAAAGAGGAAAGTTCACGCTACGACAGCAATCATTATCAAATTCAATTCAACTAATTTGAAACAAGAAGACCGAAGATTGTAGAATAAATTGGTTTAATAATCCTTTAATTTTTATTTATCAGTTTATTGGTCAAATAAAAGTAGATACTTTTATAACCTCGTGTTTGTAAGGACAACCCAAAAAGAATTTTGACGATTAATAAAACAAAATAAGGACATTAAGAAGTAATATCAACACATTCCCTATCCATATATTTTTTAATGGCTAATCTGTCCTTGTTTAATTAGTGTTAATGTTGATTAATTAGTCAGCTAATTTTGGTAATAGTTAGTGTTAGAAAATTATTTGAGTTATATTTTTAGAAAAGAAATAGAGAGTGTGTTATAGAAGAAGAAGAAGAAGTTTGGGAAAACTAGGTTTTACCTATAATCAATAACAAACATGGATGATTATGAGGAAGAAGGTAAGAAACATCATGAAGAACACAATATTGAAGGTTCAATGACGTTTAGAAATGACGATTTGGGATATTTGTTAGATGATCCAAATTTTAGTGTGGAAGAAACCCTAGACGACGATTTAAGGAGAGAAAACGATGAATCACATCAAAATGAAGATAATAATGCATCAAACAATCAGGTATTGTGTTAAGAAGCTCAAAAACCCATTTTGCATGCATTTGTATGTGATCATTAACAAAAAAATAATATTTTTGCATGCATTTAATGCCATAGACGTCCCAAAATCGTAGATAATGGAGTACCATATCTACCGATTACACTGGACTGAGCCAAAATTAGGGTATAATCGGTAGTCTCGTGAAGAATGATTGCTACCGATTAATCAAAATCACCAAATCGAATTTTGTTCAAATTTTGTTTTCATAATCGGTAGTTTAGAAATACTTATTATCTACCGATTATAGTTGTCGCCCCAAAAATGAATTTCTCCAAACTTACAAAATTTATAACTCTTCATCTTTCACAATCGGTAGTGGGTGAATATTTTTATCTATCGATTTAGAATCGGTAGTTTGTAAAATCACATATCTACCGATTGTGATTGTAGCCAGAATTGAATTAAACTTAAAAAAAATTTGCACTTTGTAATCGGTAGTTTAAAGATCAAATTTATCTACCGATTCCAACTTAATCGGTTGTTGTTTAACAAATTAAACCTCCAATTATACTTGTCTTTATGTACAAAACTTGTCTTGATTTCTTTCTATAATCGGTAGTACGGAACATAATTAACTACTGATTGTGGTTAATCGGTAGTATGTGGATATAATTAACTATCGGTTGTCGTTAATCGGTAGTACGGAAACATAATTATCTACCGATTGTTTTGTCTAACTCATTATTATTTTATGTAGATTGTTGAATCGGTTAATCATGTTTCATATGAGGGTCCTGATACTTCCCTACACTATGCAAATGATTTGGTATGCTACCTACCCACTCTTGTCTTGTTCTAAGAATGTATGTTACATGGTTAGGCTTATGATATTTGTTTTGTTATATGCGCATTAAGACATTTGGAAGTAAGGCGGAGGCAAAGGAATGACTTATCAACAAGGAAAAAGAGAAGATGTACGTTGTAGTTCAGAACAATTACGTGAGGGTTGATCGATTTGAAATGATTTGTGAGAGAGGTGTCGAGCAAAAGAGTCACGTGGGAAAGGATCGTAAATACGTAAAGAAGACGAAGAGGAAATACCGAGGTAATTCAAAGAAGATTGGATGCCCATTTAAGATTATCTTCAGTAAGCCCGACGGTAAGGAAGGTAAAATATGGAAAATGTTTAGAGTTTCTAATGGTCGTCACAACCACGAAGATCCAAAAAGTCTTGTTGGGCACGTAATGGTTGCCAAGTTAAAACCAAAGGAAATGGAGACAGTGAAGTCTATGAGGAACGTAATGAAAGCGAGTGCAATCCTATCTAAGATAAAGGTGGACGACCCCAACAAATTGTCTTCGTTGTCTACAATTAAGTCGGTGCTAGAAACGATCAAAAGGATGGAATGGGATGGTCGAGTGGTTATGCAACAATCAGAGTGGTTAGCCGAGAAACAAAATTACACGTTGAGAAAGGAAGAAAAGGATGGTAAAGTAATTTGTATTTTCTTGGCACATCCGAAGATGATCCAATTGGCTCAATGCGAATAAATTTTATTGATAGATGCTACTTATAAGAAAAACAAGTACAATATGTTGTTGTTGAAAATTGTTTGCCACACTTCGGAAAAATGCACATTTACGGTGGCTTGAGGTTTAATGGATGCTGAGAACGATGTGAGTTTCATTTGGATGTTGCAAACATTAAGGTCGATTTATAATGGCGAGCATTTTCCAAGGGTTATTGTAACGGATAACGATCAAGCCTTGATGAATGTAATAAAGGTAGTATTTCCGGAAGCCCAGAATTTTTTTTGTACGTGGCACATTCAATGCAACAGCAAATCCAATTGCAGACATCATATCCAAGCTAAAAAACGAAACAAAGGTACCAAGAGGTCGAAGGAAAAGGATGAACGTATAAACCAACCATGGAATAACAAGAAGAAGAGAAAAGGTTAGCTGATGAAAAGTGGGCCGAGGATGGAATAAAGTGGTCTTTATTTCTAAAATCATGGGATAAGCTAGTTTGTTCAATGACGGAGGAAGTTTATGAATACAACTTGAAGAACTTTGAGGATGAATGGGGCAAAAACTATCCCAAACTAGTTAAGTATTGCAAACACAATAGTCCATGACCGCATAAGGATAAGTTTGTGTTTGCATGGACATATGAATATCACAACTTCAAGAACGAGGCAACAAACATTGTAGAGGGGTCCCATGGACGATTAAAGAAAATAATAGTCGGTAGTCAAAATGGGGTTGTGTCGGTCCAAGAAGCAATCCATGAGTTCACCAATCGTGACCTCACTAAGATTTATGGTTCAATGGAAAAAAGTCGGCATAGATTCTCGTTGGCACATTTAAAACATAAAAATCTTCTAAGGGGTATAGTTTATAAAGTTTCTTGGTGGGAAATAAATTACATGATACAACAATTGGAGTTGTATAGAGATCACGATGATAAGACTACGGTTTACAATTGCAAGACGATGATAGGTATTGGACTCCTGTATCGTTACATGCTTGGTAGGTATATTGAAGTGATTGACATTAATGATATTTATCCCTTTTGGAAGCAATTATCTTTCACTCCAAACACCCCGGTGGTTGATGGTGTGTTGTTCGTGGAGACGGAAATGTTTGCACGAATACTCGGGCGTTACTCTACGTCAAATGGGACACAAAAGCAAATATTCATGCACTATTTAGAGGAATCCCTTCACCCCTGTCTAAAGGTTGTTGAAGAACCAATGAAAGGAAAAGCGATGGGCAGGTTGAATACCGAAAAGCCAAGGTCAATTCAAAGAAAATAGTTGAAGGAATGGTTATCTAGTCAACGAGAGCTTTCTAGGCATGAGCATACTGAAGCTGCGTATAAAGATGTTCCGGATCTAAGGAAAAGCGGTCGTCCAAGGAAGGATCAAGGTGGACCAAGCTCACGACAAGTCAAACCTAAGGTCTCTACGATTCCTTCTCAAGTAAGTCAAACCCAACCTATACACGGAAGACCAAATCGAGGTACGTATACAATATACGATGAGTATTTGGAAAAACTCTCTCTACTCATTATACCAATTTGTTTTCTCCACCGACGATTTCGATGGGGATGACAAATGTGGTTTTCACGTTGCTTCGAAACAAATAAGAGACTTTAGTGAGGCGGTTACCGAGAATATCACCCAATGGTAATATTTAAGAAATAAGATGGCCTCCCAACTATTGGAGGATAAGGAATCTATACTTAAATGATGAGAGAAGGAGATATACATGTTAGAGAACAAGAGTTCAAAGAGTTATATAATCGTTTAAAATTCCGAAAGGGATTGAAGACAATCGGGTCCAAGTATTGGATGGTAATGCCGAAATGTGGGTATCTTTTAGCAGATGTTTTGAACTGCGTGGTACATTATTTTTGTCCTGCTTTCTTAGGAGTGAATGTTACATTTACACCCACAAGGACGGTTTGTGATGAGTCGGTCAAGGATAGACGAATAATTATGGCATGGGTTAATATCAATCATTTTATCTGTTTAAGGTTAACGAAAGATTGTCCATTACCTCTATTGAGTAGGTGGTCGGATTACTTCCCAACTAACCATTGCAAGGAATGGTTGAAGCAATACGAGTCCAACATGGAGCATTGGAATCATTTAACAAACTTTCCCAAGGGCCCAATTGAATTGACCGAGGATGGTGAGTAGTTTAGTTGAACATGTATTTTGAATATTGCATTTTCAAGTGATAGAAAAATATTAATGCAATGTTTCGGTGTTATCGTCATTTTGTTTTCTATATACAAGTGATTGAAAAATATATTAACGCTATGTTTTTTGTGTTATCGTCATTGTGTAACAAGGAGAAAGTTTTTTGACAATATTATATTGTACAATCGGAAGTATTGAGATCACCATTCTCTTCCGTTTTGAACAATCGGAAGTAGATAATCATATTGTAATTCCGATTATATTTAATATTGTCAACAGGAAATCAAGTTAAAATCAAGTGAGACAATCGGTAGATATATGACAACAATAACTTCCGATTATACTAAAAAATCAAACACAAAAGCCAATTTCCTCTACATGGAGAGTTGTATCGTCATAGCATTTTCAAAAAGTTATTACAAATACTATAATCGGTAGATAATAATATACTCTAACTACCGATTATGTATCCATGGTAATTATTCCGTGATTCATATTCTGTCTTGGAGAATGCCTTTCACCTTAAGCGGCGTGGACGAACGTTAAATGAGTTGAATCTGTCCATCACCTTAAGGATATTGAAATGAGCTTCGTAACGGTAATTTGATCGTTTCCATCGTCACCATTCCTCGAGAGATCTCTCTATAAATTCATCATTAGTTTCACCCCTCAAACGATATCGATTGACAAGATAAGTCAAATTCACAAATGGATCAACTTCTCTGCTTATGCAATTAAATCGACAAAAAAATCAGCTCTATTACGGTTATTGGGGTTACCGGTGTCAACGCAAAAATGTTCGTGAATGCTTTCCAAATAACTTATACTCATTACACCATTTTACCTACATTCTTTTCCTCGCCTCGGATAGAATTGCACATAGCGTCTACATAACGATAAATCTTCTTCTACCGTGAACGGTTGAGCCATTAATCTTGAAGATAATTACTTCGATGTTGGAGATTTAAAATGTATTGGAGGTGCATAAATGAGAAGATGTCACCCTCCTTATATAGATTAGAGTCTCAAAGACTCTTTTAAAAAAAAAAGAGTTGTTGAGGCCTGGTGTAACAAGAGTGTACAGAAAATATGTACACTAAGTTCATACGAATATAAACAATCAGAAGTATCGGGATCACCATTACCTTCCGATTTTTACAATCGCTAGTTTATGAAACTTTATTTACTACCGATTATAGATGTTGCCCAAAATTTGAAAATAAAAATTTTATCAAATTTTAAATTTTTTCATATTCCATAATCGTCAGTCTAAGAAAATGCATTTACTACCGATTATAATAAAAATGTGTCCAGAAACCAATCAGTTCCATCAGCTTAATTGGAACATAATTAACACTCGATTGTACTTCAACATGTATAATCGGTAGTCTAAGAAAATATATTTTCTACCGATTATAGATGTTGCCCCAAATTCAAAATTGAAAAATTTGTAAAATTTCCAAAATTATCATATTCATAATCGGTAGTCTAAGAAAATGTATTTACTACCGATTGTAGATGTTGTCCTAAATTCAAAATTGAAAAATTTATAAGATTTCCAAAATTTACGTACTCCATGATCGGTAGTCTAAGAAAATGTATTTACTACCGAGTATAGATGTTGCCCCAAATTCAAAATTCAAAACTTTGTAAAATTTCCAAAATTATCATTTTCATAATCGGTAGTCTAAGAAAATGTATTTACTACCGAATGTAGATGTTGCCCCAAATTCAAAATTGAAAAATTTATAAAATTTCCAAAATTTGCATACTCCATAATCGGTAGTCTAAGAAAATATATTTACTACCGATTGTAGATGTTGCCCCAAATTCAAAATTGAAAAATTTGTACAATTTCCAAAATTTGCATACTCTATAATCGGTAGTCTAAGAAAATATATTTTTACTACCGATTGTAATGTAAAATGTGTCTAGAAACCAATCAGTTTCATCAACAGGTGTAATCGGTAGATAATTATCACTCGATTTAGGATCAACAGGTGTAATCGGTAGATAATTATCACCCGATTTAGGATCAACAGGTGTAATCGGTAAATAATTATCACCCGATTTAGGATCAACAGGTGTAATCGGTAGATAATTATCATCTGATTGTGGATCAACAAGCTTAATCGGTAGGTGATGCATACCACTTATCTACCGATCGTAATGCTAAATTTCAACAAAGTTACTTATGAAGTATGAGTTTCTTACAATTCAATCGATTATTCACAAAAGGAACCTGAAATCCATTCATCATCCATAAAGTAAACCATTCATTAACATTAAACATAATGTTAGAACTTATCATCCAAAAAAAATATTATAAACGACATTGTCTTCAGTACGAAAAATGATGTTAGAACTTACAATCTGAAACAAGTTTCTTGCAAATCAAAGCATACATCTTTGGACGTCATCAAGTCTAATTTCCTCCTCAAAGAAATCAACTACTGCTCTTTAGACCTTGAATGGTTGTTGTCGAAGATGTATTTTGTTCCTCTAGGTGTTCCTTTCTGCCATATCGGTTCTCTTTCGCAAAATCAAGGAACAGGAAGTGGTCATACATATCAAACCAAGTATGAGAAAATTGATTCTTAAAATATAAATAAATAAATAACAATCAAAGCATCGAAAGAGTTACCAAAATACCTGTAGTAGGCTCACATTCCCGACAATTTGGCTAGTTGCTTCCCTCGATGCTTTTCTTAACTCTTCCATCAAGAACGCATGGCATGCGGTGCCCCACGAGTAATCACGAACTTTATTGAGAGGATACAATAGTTGTAAAAGGTTGGCGTCGATCCGATTGCCAATACAATTGGGGAAAATGACACATCTCAATACACAGAGGAGATATGCAGTGGCTGCAGCATTCACTTCGTCGTCACTAAACTATGGATTCTTTTCTTCTTTATCCTTGGTGCCTTTGAACATATTCATCAAGTGGACCATGCTGAACTGTCTAGTTTTGTGACGAAAGCACCGGTTGAACTCAATATCGGATGTCGCTCTATCCCAACCAAGGGTACTTATGGGTGTAAAAATAAAGTTGTTCCTAGCTTAACTGCTTTATGTAATCAAACTTGACGGTTGTACCATGGTCAGCGAGACTAAGAATCTGCACCACATCATCTAGGGTGATCATCATCTCTCCAAACGACATATGGAAGGTGTCTGTCTCAGGATACATTATTTCCAGGAAGGCTTATATCGACACTCGGTCATGCTCTAACATTGAATTCTCGGCAGCAGTAGATAACCCCGAGTCATAAATTATTTGCTTGAACCTTTCACACTCACCATCTAACTGCCAGCCTTTCATTTTTCTTGGTGCAGTTTTAGGTTTGAGTAGACGAACCGCATGAGAATGGTCATAATATACACGACGAATTATAAAATAATTAGAATAGCCGTTAACACTTCTACGAATAAAAAGACAGTAGCTTAAGAATAGTGTTTTATAATTATTACCTCATTTGAATAAATTTCTTTGGCCCATGAGTCTTTGTATCCAAATAACGGATCTCCTCCATCTCTTAACCCAGGGATTTTTCTTCAATACCCTTCATCTTCAAAGAGGTGGGGACTTGGTGTCCTCCTTTCTTCTTAATTACCTTCTTTGTACCTTGTCCTTCTCCTTGTGTAGCACTTGGTTCTTCTTCTTCTTGGTTTCTAACTTGTGGAGCACTTGGTTCTTCTTCTTCTTGGTTTCTAACTTGTGGAACACTTGGTTGTAAACTTTGTGGAGTTCCTTCGGTGATAGAGATTCTGCTAGCACTCTTTTCTCTTCTTGTACTAGATGTTACTTTCTTACCCCCTTTACGACGAGGCCCCGAAACAATTGCATTTAAGGCTTGCTTAGCTAGCCTTTCCCTAAAAAAACAAAATAAAGAATAATTAGCTCGTAAGACATCGTTTAATCACTACATAATCGGCAAAAAAAAGTACATAAAAAATAACTGATTATTGATAATCGGTAGGTCGGGTCCTAGATTATCTCCCGATTATGCAACAATTTTGGGTCATAAAACTCTAAGCTATGGACACACATATAATCGGTAGTCAAATAAACAAACTAACAAACGATTACAAAACAATCGGTAGCTCGTGTCCTAGATTATCTCCCGATTATACATAAAAATTGGATCAGAAAACTCTAAGCTATGGACACACATATAATCGGTAGTCAAATAAACACAATAACAAACGATTACAAAACAGTCCGAAGTCAAATAAAAAACTTATCTACCGATTAGGTAAAGAGAAATCAAAGGTTTTAAGGAAAATATAATCGAGAGACCATAATCACATAACTACCGATTATGATCTAACACTAACATTTTTTCAATTTTAAAATATTTTAATCGGAAGTTAACAGCTGCTACATATCTACCGATTGATTCAAAACTATATTACTCTACATGAAACTATCTAATATAATCGGTAGTTAGATAAAAAAAATTAACAACCGATTAAGCCTAAACTTTAGTACAGAAAGAAGATCGGTAGTTAATGACTAAATATAACTACTGATTATAGTTAATGTGCTTGAGGAATGATGAATTCTTTCATAATCGGGAGTTAACAACTACTACATATGTACCGATTAATTCAAAACTATATTCCTCTACAGCGAAATCATCTAGTATAATCGGTAGTTAGATAAAAAAATTAACTACGGATTAAGCCTAAATTTTGGTACAAAAAGAAAATAACCAGACATAATCGGTAGTTAATGACTAAATCTAACTACCGATTAAAGTCGATGTTCTTGAGGAATGATGAATTCTGTCATAATCGGAAGTTTAAACCTATACGAAACTACGATTCTGGGTAAAAATCGAAAACCCTAGAAATTATAGTTGACGATTTCAATCAATTGAAGCAAAATAAACCCAAATAGTGGTATACCCTTATCTAATTGGGGCCATCATACACTGCTGGAGGGTCCAATTGTCAGAATCAGTCTCCATATCTAGATCATCATCTTCGTGTTCTTCAATAATCTCTTTGTTTCTTAATCTCGCAGCAAAATTTGGCTGGTTACTATTATCAGAGTGACGACTTGTATTTTTCTTTCGATTCATCTTTATATCGAAATATCGACGATGATTTGCTACGACGATTAATGACGATACGATGAATTGGTTTTGAAAATTTCATGAGGAATTTTTTTTTCACAATCGGTAGTCAAGAGGAAGAGAAGAAAAAGAGAATTAGATTTTTCTCATAATAGTAAATAGGAAGAGAAAAAGAAGAGTTAGAATTAAATGAAATGAGTTTAGATTTTATACTTTTTTTTAATAAAAGGGTATATAAGTATTTTTACATACCATTAAAACATCCCATAGCCGTATCTATTGAATGAATATAAATAAATTCATCCTAAATTTTATTTAAATCGCACTCAAAAACGTCAAATTTTATAATATCTAATGATCTTTAAAATACTACTTAAATATCCTAAAGTGGATATTTCACCCAATCTCTCTAACCGATTTTTATGTTTACAGACTAAATTACCCTTGTATCTTTTAGTAACAAATTTTGTAGTACGAGATGAATTTAAATCACGCGTCAAATTTTGGGACGCGTTCACAAATTGTAACTCATAATGGCATATGTGTACGGTTTACTGTTCAACTCTGTGCGAGAGACACAAAACTAATAATCTAACGATAAAAATTGGTGATCTCTGTGAACCAGCAGTTTCGATTTTATGTTTTCAATAATGCCAGAAGGCCCAGAACTCTTTTCCCCTTTTATCAGGCCTAAAATTAGTATAAACTAGGCCAAGTAGAGGTAGATCTAGCAAATGGAATATTATAATAATTAGAACAGGCAAGCTATTAATTAACTGAGACATTTTTTTTAGAACCACTTACTGAGCCATGAACCGCCACAGGTACAACCTTGCTCACATGCAAATTCATCGGGATTCATCGAAGTTGATCGATAAATTGAGCTTGAAAGTAAAATATTTTTTGCGAGGTCTATAAATAAAGCCGTAAACTCTAGCTTTATTTGATTAAAAGATTATGGGTGGTGATGGTGTATTTATTAAAATTAAAATCGAATAAATATGTGTATTCTGTTGGAGAATATTATTGTAACAGTAAGCAAACCAAACAGAAACTTGAAAGAGATTAATCGTTAGAACAAAACAGTACAGTTCAGACAACCACACAAGCACAGAGAGATGGAGTCGCCTGTTCAACAGACTGCCCTTAACTCAATATTTGTCAGGTACACCTTTAGAAAGATGTTGCTATACCTTTAGAGATGACAAATTTGAATCCAGGATAAAACAACTTGATACCAACCCAGTTAGCAAGACTCGTTGGCCCGTTATGAACTTAACAGTAGAAGAAAAATTAAGAAGTAAACTAGTGCGCAAATCAAAGCAAGAAGAGGGGAAAAGTCGTCAGGTTAGTGGCTGCGACTGGGGTAAGAAAAAATCTGACTTTTGTTTTTCTTTTAAAGAAGAAGAAGACTGTTGATTATCAAACGGTAAAAAATCAATTAATTAAACATATGTAATTCGAGATATTTAATTAAAAGATTTTGTTATTTAAACCTGATTTAAAATTATAAATTCAAAACGGTAAAATACTTAATGTACACGTAAAAGCACACGCAAGCTCCGCAAGCCCGCGGTCCGCGGTGCGAAGCACCGCACATGTGTGCATTTGCCCAGTAGTCCATTTCCTAAGTCTATATCCAATCCACTAGTTCTTTTTCCTTATATAGAACGTTTGTGGTAAAGAGGATAAACTTCCTTCTTGGTTTGCCCAATATGGGACAAACCAAAGGTTTCTCATTCACTAAGAAGTGAAAATGGATGGCTCTATTTTTCTACCCCAAGTTTGGACTAGTGACCCTTGATCCCACTAAGATATATTAAGTAACAAAAATCATTTTAAGTAAGAATCCATTTTTAATTCTAACATATTCTACTTTTAATTAGAATGAATTAAGATTTATCTAGAATGAAACAGGTTTTGGCTTGGATAATATCAGTTTAATCTGACACATTTTAACAAAACCAAACAACCATATGTACATAATATTTCTTTGTAAATTAAACTTGGGTTTCATCCGGCATATTTTGATAGAAAAATATATTTTCTTCACAATGTATCTGGTTTTATCCTGTTTATTCTGACAAAGAAACTTATTTTCGTCATGACGTATCTGGTTTCATCCGACGTATTAGATATTTTTTTATTTTTTGTTGAAACTTGATGCATCTTACATATTTTTCCAATAATTTTTAAGTCAGGATGTATCCAGTTTCATTCTAGCTATTTTCCAATAATTTTTTCTATTTTGGTTTAAGTCAAGATGCAACCAGTTTCATCCTATCTATTTTTTTTGAAAAAAAAATACTTTCAAATTTGTTATCAACAATGCATCTTGTTTTATAGATAATTTAAAACCCTGTCCAAAAATATAAGTTTTATTAGAATTGGATATATATTTTGGAAGTTATAAATTTTTTTGTGGTTTGTTTTTAAATAGGAGAGAAAAATGATTAAAAAAATATAAAAATAAGGGATATTATTATTTAGGTATTTTAGTATTTATTTTATCCATTTATAATATTTACTTATCCATTAAAACTATGTTCTAGAGATACTTAGACAATAAACCTATTTTCTTAAAATTATATATTGAATGTAAAAATGGTTTTTAATGGCGCATGTGAAATACAACCCGTAATATTCAATGTAAAAATGGTTCTTAGTGGCCATGTGTGAAATACAACCCAGAATAGCTCTTTGCATCGTGGAACCGCAAGTGCATTGCAGTATTTAACAGTTCTAACTATTTTATCTATGAAGTACAATAACAAGTGAAAACCATAATCAAGCCATTTTTCTAGTTTTTTTCACCGTAAAATCCACGGTCAAAAAACTTCTTGGGCGCACCTATTTTTTCGTTCAAAATTTCTCACAGATCCGTACTTTCTAAAATTATGTTTTTTGTTTTATTTTAATTCAAAACTATCCTTTTCATATATAGTTTTCTCGTTTATAGTTTCGGGTGATTTCTTTTAGAAAAATTGAACGGAGGAATTGACAACAACTGATTTTTTTCTAAGGGAAAACTTTGATTTCATGAACTGATTCTCTCAAGATTTTTATATCTCATAGTTTCCCTGTGATTTGACAAAAAAATATCGTTTTTTGTTTTTAGCTTTTTAGATCTAGGAACTTTTTTTATTCGGAATAACACATACCAGAAGCCTAATTTTTTTAGAGTTTTTATTTCTTTTACAATTTCAATCATGTAAGATGTGAGTAATCTTCTTGATTCTTCTTCTTTACAGATTACTAGATGCCCTAATTTGTTACCAGTTTTTTCTACTCTCAATTGTGATTTTTCTATATATATATATATATATATATATATATATATATAGGATTAACTTTACCCTGTATCGAAAATGTCTAATTAAGAAAAGAATAGATATTCGTGATTTCATCATGTTTAATGATGGAAATGCGTAATAATAAGCTTTGGTTAGTATTATTATGGATTTTATTTGTTGGGATTTGATTGGATTTTGGTTTACTATTCTTATTCAAGGGGGAAAATGGGATCTTAAAGAAAGCTAAAGAGATTTCAGTTCTTTGTGATTTAACAAAAGAAATAGCAGAAGGATAGGAGTAGATTATTACAAGATATTACAAGTTGATAAGAATACAAAAGATGATGATCCTAAAAAATCATATAGAAAACTTGCTATGAAATAGCATCTTGATAAGAATATCAATAATAAAAAATAAGTTGAAGTCAAGTTTAAACAAATTTCTGAAGCTTATGAAATGAGTAATTCTTATCTAGTTGTCTTAATTTTTTTAGCTCTTTTCTTTGCGTTTGGTTTGTTACCGTACTATTTCAATTCTAGGAATTACTACATAATCCTATATACAAGACCCGTTTAACCCCTAATCCATCCATCAAACCCGGTTTAACTCCTAATCTAAAAACTTGTTTTTGGACTGATTTTGTGAGTCGCGAGTCCAAATTACGTGAAGAAAATGAAAATTAGATTTTCAATATCCCATATATACCTTTCTCTTGTACGAACTATAAATCTAGCGGAAATCAAATCTTTCCAGAAAAAAATCGGCAATCCGGCAGCTCACAAATATTTCTTCTCTCTCTGCTTCAGTTGGTGTTTCGATTTCAAATCTCCAGGTATTTTTCTTTAATCTTCTTCTCTGCTCTTATTTTTGTTGTTTATGCTTTGTTATGTTTTTTTTTTTAACTGAAATCATGATAATCAACTTGATTTCATGTTTTTGTTTGTTTTCTTACACTGAAATCTCGATGATTCCGATTTTTATGATGTACATTTTGTTGAATTCCATGATCGATCTCGTTTTTGTTCGTGTTTTAGTTTTTCTTTTGATCTTTGAAACTGATTTTGTAATCGTTCTATTTTGTTCTTAGATCGTCCTATTCAGTTTTTTTACATGTTGTTTGATTAATAGGTTTTATTCGGTTTTCTTTTATTTTTCCAGGGAATCATGATTTTTGTTCTTTCTTCTGGATGTTTTGAGTGATTCTTCAGTAAATATTAATACGTACTGTTTTTATAGTATACCATCTTTGAATCATTACATATTTGTTTGCACAGTTTGTTTGTTATGTGTGAATCTATAATATGTGTGATACTTCTAAAATAGTACATATTATGTTGTACTGTAGATTTAGTATTCCTATCATCTTAAAATATATGTTTTGATTTTTGTGTTTTGTGTTATTTTATTTGGATCACATTTGTCAGGTTCAACATGTCAGGTGTTGGTTCTAATCCAAATAGCTTTTGCTACTCTCATGTATACCACAAGCAACACCATATTGCATATTTGGTTACGTTATCTTCGACTTTGGAAGATTTGAAGTTTACTATTTGTAATGCGTGGAGCTGGTTGACTCCATCAACTATTGTTGTTAATTATGTTGAAAATGGAGTGAAAGTCCCTGTCCTTGCTGATGTTTCTCTTCAAGGTCTTGCTGCATTACATTTTACGAAGAATTCAAATTTCTTTGAGTTGCATGTTGATGTTGTGTTATCCTGTGCATCTAGTTCTTTGAGAAGTGTTGATCTTGAAAACAGTGCTGAGTTGGTTTTGAGTGCTAGGAGCAATTATTTGAAAGATTCTAAAGAGGTTGCAAGTGTTCTTTTTTTCTGATGGTTGGGAGAATCTTTTTGAAGATAAAAACCATCTCTTCCATGGTGGTGTTGAAGCTGTTCGGTTAGCATATGAGAAATATTGTTTGTGGACTGGATATATGGTTAAAAAATTGAAGAATGACCTTGAGAGATTCACAGTGAGATGCAACAATGACTGTTGCTCTTGGGTGATTCACGCGGTTGCCATGAATGGGTCTTTGGATGTGTTTAAGATAAAGTATTACGTGGGTAGGCACACTTGTGATGCTGGTTATAGGTTGAGGAGTCCAACTGTTTTGAGGAAGCTTGTAAATCATTTAGTTCATGAGCCTGTCAAGCACAAACCTCTCATAAAGCCGCAAGATATTATGGATTATATTAAAGTTGGTGGAGGTATCAACATCAAGTATCACCACACATATCATGCACTAGAGTTATCGCATGAAATGATTTTTGGTGACGATGTAAATTCATACACTGATCTTGCTTGGTGGATCACTGCTGTTCGGGAAACCAACCCAGGGTCTTATATTGATTTTGATTTCAACGACGCAACAAAGAGATTCCACAAACTTTTTATTTGCTTTGGAGCTTGTAGAGAGGATTATAAACTTTGTCGTCCAATGATTTTTTGTGATGCGACATTTCTTACGGGGAGGTTTAAAGGAGGTCTAATGGCTGCGACATGTCTTAACGGCAATCAAGGTAACTTTTTTATATGGTACATATTTTTGATATGTATATGTTTTTTATGCACTTTAGGATCATACACATCATACATAAAGTACATATTGATATACACTGTAGGTATAACATAATTTTGAAGGTGCAGACATGAAGTACATATTGATATGGTCTTTTATATTTGTTTTCCAGGTTTTTATCCTTTTGCACATACATTAGTTCCTGGCGAAGATAATGATAATTGGCATTGGTTTATTGACAATCTTAAAAAAGTTGTGGACCATCGTCCCATCACCTTTTTGACTGACCGAGGTGAAGGTTTGTTGAGTGCAATTCCTGAAGTTTTCCCTGAATCTTATCATAGCTATTGTTTTTTCCACTTGAAAAAGAACTTACCCATCAGTAAGTCTGATGAAAAGTATAAAGAAGTGATGGACTATTTCCAAAAATCAATATATGCGCTTTCTCCAGCAAGATATGAAGAAGGTCTTCAAGAAATGGTTTATCTAGGAAGGCCTTGGGTTGCACAATACTGCCGTAACATTCCTAGGGAAAAGTGGTATAGTGCATACTTTCTAGGCTGTAGGTATGGTCAGACTTCTTCAAGCATTGCCGAGTCTTTAATAACTAGATTCGTCGCGAGAAGAAGTTACCTCCTTGTGCTCTCTCTGACACAATTAGGTTTTTATAAGTTTCTTGTAACACTACAAGTATATGTGTACTATATGTATAATATGTTTGTTGTTTTTTAATTTTATTTTATCGTGTAGGCTACGGGTAATGGAGTTGATGTCTGAACGTCATGAAGAAAGTCTTTTGATGGATCCAGAACTCTTAACCCATGTGTATCAAGCCTTGCTTGAACTACACATTCAAATTGGTCGTCCTTGGAAAGTTAGTCAGTCATATGCTCACGTCTTTGAAGTTCATTCCCCAAGGTTAGTTTTTTTAGGTAACATGCTATTTTGAACTGAGATATCCACTAAACTAGTGTTTAGGGAAAATATCAAATATGTATTGTGCAGATTATATTCTTTTTTTGTTTGTGTAGTGCAAATATCAATATATATTGCGTAAATAATATGCTTGTTTCTTGTTTGCAGGTCTCATATGGTAGATCTACAACAAAAGAGTTGTACTTGCCAAAGATGACGCGTGTATGGTTTTCCATGCTCGCATGCTACTGCAGCTATTGCTGCATCTGGGGGAAAGTTCCTTGATTATATTGACGAATACTTCAAAGTTAGTTGTTATCGCCAGCTATATTCAATCACTATCAGACCTGTTCCTAATCACGACAGGTAAGTTTTTTAAGCAGTACATATTGATTTTTTTTATGGTAGTATCATACATGAGAATGGTTTTAAGCAGTACATATAAACCATAAACTAGAAAAAACATAGTACATATTGATATTTAGTGTAACACACATCAAAAAAAAATGCACAAGTATAGTAGCTTTTTCTTATTTATGTTTTTCTATATACCACAGGCCTGATGAGTATACCGCAGAAGATACTATTCTGCCACCAATAGTACTTAGGGCTCCTCCAGGAAGAAGAAAAAAGAACCGCATCAAGAGTGCATGGGAGAGGAGCAAAAATCCTGTTAATGTTCAAATTGTAAATTGAAATCTCATCACAACAAGGCTACATGCAATGTTATCCGTCAGTACCAATATACGGATGAGAATTAATTTCATTACAGTTTTTTTTAGTACATTTTGGATTTAAATTCTTTTAGAAGACACTTTTCGCATTTTTTTAGGTTTCTTTTTTCAGAACTTGTTTGTGTGACAACTGAATTATGTTGTTAATAACAAAATGTGAATTTGATGATATAAATCTTATATTTTTCTCCATCTTAAAAGATGTATGAACAATTGGTTGAATGTCATTCACTCTATACATTTTTATTTAAATTTAGAATTATTAGTGATTTTTTATTCCCAATACATTTTTCTTTTATTTTTAGTAATCTTGTAGTTGTTATAAAAACACAAAAAAAAAATGTACATAAACAAAGTAATTTTTTAAAATCATATCAAAATGTACTTCATAGTACATGTCAATGTGTACTTGTTTTATGAATCTATTGGTTCAGAGTTTCAGAACAAAGTACATATCAATATGTACTTCCTAGCACTTATCAATTTGTTCTGCCTTTCTATAAAACTCTAAAATTAAATATAAACCTAACAATGCTAATAAAGATCATCATATATATATATATATAAACATAATAACTAAAAACCAAGTTGAATAGGTAGAAACCAAGTTCAATAAGTAAACACAATAAGAAAGTTACTAATACTATCCACAAAACCCTGCCCAGCAAAAACCAAAATGCACCAACTTATCTCCTCAGACCAAGAGTTACAAACATATCTGAATTACTCTGCAGTTAAACATGTATTTTCACTGGGAGGGTTCCCAACTGATTTTAGGATAAGTGGATGTCAAAAACCTGCAAGCTAACTTGATTCTTTTCATCTGAATCTTCTTCATCAGTTGTTCGTCATCTCCCAAACTTTTCCCATCACGATCAATCTTTGATCTTCTCTTTATAAAATGCATCACATACAGAAGGCAATCTGGCCAGATCCCTTGTTTTGGACAGCCATAGTCTATCAACCGTACGGTGCTCACCATCTTTCTTTTATGCTCATCCAAGAATTGATTGATAGGGTTGAACATGTATTCGGACATTTTCTTGGCATTTTCATAGCAATGGTCCCTGAATGCTACAGATGAGTTGTAATGTATGAATTTCTCTGTTTCAAACTCAAATTCCAACAGGGTCCAATGCTTGTTGTCGTGGCACATTGGTACAAGGATCTTTTCTATGTCATGGCTCATTTTCAAGATTGACATGATGACAGCAGTCACTTCTGCCCCCTTAAAATAGTCTGGCTTTTCGACATGATACTGAAAATTGGAAACGTTTAATAGGTTATTTCATAAAAGTATATATCAATATATACTTTTTTCATAACCAATGTTCAAAAGTATAAAAGAAGAAAACAACACACAACCAAGCAGCTGGATCCAGGTGCAACACCTTAAAGTATTTTCTTTCTTTGGCAACATTTGCTTGGTCGTCTTCAGAAGCCAGTTCAAGCTTATATTGAGCATAGTTGAGAATATATTGCTCTAATGCTCAGTTGAATATTAGATCTTCTATTGTAGACCCGCTGACGCAGATACCACCTTCATTCTATACTCTCCAAGCAACAGAGCTGCACATTTATAACAAAAACACATATTGAAGTAAGTTTTTTTGATATATACTTCAAAACTTACTTGATTTAAAATTAAAATGAAGGGTAGAAAGTACTTACATTCTCTTTCCTTTCTCAAAGTACGGAAGTAGAATCTCTATTTGTTCTTCTGTCATATTCTCATAGAGTAGTGACTTGTGAAGATCCATGAAATTCATTCTTGGTTGCTGATCTTTTCGAGCTTTGTAGGCTTTTCCTGTCTTTATCGTCTTTTTTTCTTCTCAGTTTTTGGCTTTTTCTTTTCAGAAAACATACTTCCACTATCAAATAATGGATCTTTTTTCTTTCCAGGATTTGCACGGGTTACCCGCCTGCTAACTTCTTCTCTAGGTTTGACTGTCTTCTTTGCAGGAACCTTTGGTTTTGCTTTTGCTTTGGTAGCAGTCATCTTGGAAAGTTTGGTTGCTAGGGGCACGTCGCTTACGTTTAGTGCTACCCTTGATAGTTATTCACCTAGTCAAGAGGACGAGGATAAAATTGGTAACACTACTTATTTAGACGAGGTTCAAGCATCTTCATATTATTATGATGAGGATAGTGTTGATGAAGAACTTGAAATATACAGGCAGAGTGATCAAGAAATTGTCACTCCAATTTTGCTTCATGATGATAGTGTTATTTCTGGTTCAAATCCAAATAATTTTAATGATTATTCATCTATTCAAAAGGAAGAGGATTTGACTAGAGATACCACTGTTTTAGATGATATAGAATTTTCTTGTTTAGAAGCCGATAATGGTTTAGAGGAACGAGTTTATCCTGAGACTAGTGATTTAAAGTCTAAAGATTCAAAGACAATAGTCTCTGACGAAGATGATAGACTCGTAGAGATTTTAAATGAGTGAGGATCCACCACCAGATTATAACCTAGAAGAAGCAATTGACTATTTTTGGGAATCTGACGATCTAGAAATTAGGGAAATTGTGACTAGTCTATCTAAAGACACTGAAAACTCTAAGTTTGGGGATGACTATCATTCTCACTGTGTTTTACCTTTAACTCTTAGAAAGGTCCCTAATTTGGGACTTGATATATGCACCTCTACCATTTTACAAGATCATCTTCAAACTATATTCCCTGAGCCTGTTGATGTCTAGAAAGAAGTTCAGTTGTTAGATACCCATCCTCTGGTAGATGTGGTTTGCCTAGGCGATAATACCAAGATTGACTTTGTTTTCCCACCAAAATATTTTCTTCCATATGTGGGAACGTTAGAATTTCAAATGTGTCAGTTATTAAGTTTTAAGACTAAACCTAATTACTTTAGGGAATCGACACATTTGCTTAAGAATGACCACCTTCATAGTAGTCAACTGTGTGGGTCAAATCTGATTGACTTTGAGGATCCACAATTATTCAGGTTATTATTATGTGATTCTAAGTTCTTAGTTGAGTTTTTCCAGACTTTACAACCTGATCATGTTGATCCTGCCTATAAGGAAATCCAACCCATGAAATATTTTATCTAAACCCTTTTATAAACCCTGAACCTGAACCACAACTAGAAGTAGTTGTCTTAAACAGAAAACTAGATAAGGGTGTGCTCGGTTTGTTAATTTTCTTGGCATGTTTTTGTTTCCTCTTATTTGGGATATCACTATTTGATTCAGACGACCCACAGTTGTTCCGATTATTGCTATATGATTTCATGAGGTGACTAATTCTTTCTTAGTCTGGCTGAATACTTTAAACTTAGCACTTCTTGGGAGGTAACCCATGCTCATGAAACACGGTAATATCTTTCCTTAACTCTTTTCCTTCGATTGGTAACAGTTTCACCTTGTTCATGCTTTTAATCATTCATCTTTAGAAACATTGAGGATACTGTTTGATTTAAGTTTGGGGGTAAGGGAGAAACTTTTTAATTAAATAATAAAACTCTAGAATTAGAAGCTTGTGAACACTTCAGGGTGACACTAACCATTCTAGGTAGATAAAAACTTAGCTCTTTTTCTATAGGAATTGGTGTGCCCAGTTAAATGGTCTATTCATAAAAGGACAGAGTTCAGGTGTTAGAAATAGCATGATATTCGTCACCACATCTTGGAGTCTATCTCGACCATATCACTTTCTGTTTTTATTTTTGTAATTTTGTGTTTCTCTAAGTGATTTGGTGGGGCCCAGTATCAAATTGTTATCGCCGTCAGGATAAAATAGAGTGTTTTGAGATCAAGCCCCATTCTTGCTTTATTCAAATAAAAAAAAAAAAAAAAATTGACAGTTTGATAGCAATATGTGTGTGTTCTCCCTGTCTCCGTCGCCTAAGCAAGCATGGAACACAGGATCCATGGGAACTATCACGTAAGATGCTGATAAGAATCATGCACTTGGATTCAATTTGATCCAATCATGTTGTCAATATATTTATCGTTTTATTTTCAATAAATCGATCGTTGGGACCCTTGTATATACCAGTTGAGTCGATATTAGTATTAGGTTTAAGACCATGTATCTCAATCCATTAGGATTTATCCTGGCACTGACCTTCAGACAGATATGGGAAACACCGTTCACCTTAGTCAACATGCGCAAACTTCATATTTTCCACATCCATCTTCTAAATCTTTTCATGTGATTGAACTTTGATAGATTCTGAGTCTTTTGGTTGAACGATTATCTGAGTAGAGATGTGTTGTCTTATATATGAATTTTAGTATGTTTGAGTAAACACTCGTGTACAACAACTGGACTCATATAGGGTAATGATTCCCATAGCCGAAGAATTGAGTAGGCCAACTAAATAGCTTGTTTAGTGTCTATCCTTAATCGTTCACGAGTAGCTAAAATTTGGAGTAAAGGTGTTGTGGCTATACCTCTTGTAAACCCTCACGAGACAAAACTCGTCCACTAGGGACACCTAGGGGTTTAACGGCTTATTACATATGCTAAATGTAGTCGCGATTCCTGCGAAAGTGAGTTAGGATTTTATTTTATTTTATTTCTAGAGATTTGCTCGAGGACTAGCAAATAGTAAGTTTGGGGGTATTTGATAGACACATTTTTGTGTCTAAATTGGGCTTGATTATCTATTTTGATAGTGTTTGATTTTATACTTTTTATGTCTTTTTATGTCTTTGTAGATATTTTTGAGAAATAAATCATTTGGGAAAAATTGGCTCAAAAATTGATAAAGGCACCCGTGGATAATTGATCAAGGCACCCACTCTTTGGATTGGGGGCACCCCCTTTTCATTTAAAATATTTGGAAATGGCGGGAAAGAAAGAAGTTACGTGAGAAACTTCTTTACAGTCTTTTTTCACGTGATTTTAGAGTTTGGGAGTGATTCAAATTGTGCCAAAGTGAATTAGACATCCCAACTAAGTTAAAAACACGTCAAACAACGTGTTTCAAGCCGGAAAAATAGCCAGCAGAAGTGAATTTGGACGGAAAAATGGAGTCCGGGTATGTTTCGGATAACAAAGATTTTGAGATTGAGTTGGACGCGTTTTAAGATTTCTAATCGACTTAGAAGACTCTCTAGGGTTTGCTTACCCTATATATACCGAAGAGAAGTGAAGAAATCAAAGGGGGGAGGCATCCAGAGCACCGGAAGAAGTTGACAGAAAACTGCTGCTGCTGTGAAGAGGAAGAACACGAAGAACATAAGGCTCCAGTAAACTGTCGCTGATAGTGTCGCTGGAACAGTCGTCTATTAAGCTGCTGAAGCAGTCGGTTCTCTGCCGCACTTTTAGTCCGATCTTTATTCTTGTTCCATTTTCTTCCTCATGTAACACTACGAACCATTTACTGTAACTCTTTTAAGCGTCTCAAAACTTCTGTGTTACTTCTTTTTTACCATTGTAAGCACTTTTCGAGAAATGAAACTATATTTTGAGTGCGTTTCCATTACAATGAGCTAATCACCATCACTGGGATGACGGAGGAAGCCTTTCTTCCAATAATTAAGTGGTATGTCTATTTTATCTATATTTTCTTTACAATTCTTTTATTATTAATTGCTTGATTAAAATTGAAAAAATGGTTTTTCTTTAAATAGTTGTGTTCTCTTTTGATGAGTCATGCTGGGTTGACTGCTTTTGATGTCTCATGCTTACGATTTACAATTATTCTTTCAAAAACCTATCTTTGGCATATTTAGATTAAATTGAGCATATAATTGTTAGGCATATCACAGAAGTATTGGTGAATGGTGGAATCTTAAACCCTAGTTTATTTCCATCTATTTTTAAAATCAAATCTGTTTAATCTTATTTATTTTTAGTAATTAAAAATTAGGTCTAGAAATTAAAACTTCACAAGTCCGAGAATCGAATCTATTTTACCACTATATTAAAGTCACATCATGTCACTCACATCATTTTGTTCATCTTCTGTTGGAATATGAATAGTTGACACTTCTTCTCCCGAAACTACTCCACATTCTGTTATATTTTCCCAAAGAGGATCTGTTGGAGTAGTAAGAGATGAGAATTCTCCTGTTGGGTCAGTGTCTAAATTAGTGGGACTCCCATCAATTGAGTCTCGAAAGTCTTCTTTATTTTCAGGCTACATGGGAGAAGCTTTCATGTAAATGTCATTCAACATTTACAGAAGCTTTGACGCATCAAGCGGTCCATCCTCATGTTGCATAGTGTTCGCTTCATTCCATTTCTCAAAGATTGTCTTTCTCAAATCTTCATATCTTGCTTTCCAGTTATCTTCCTCCACTTCCTTTCCTGCGCTTTCTTCTTTATCTTCTTCTTTTTCATCTTCACTCTTCTCTTCTTCAACTCTTCTTGTTATTCTATTCAGAATTGCTTTTCTTCATTGGTGTATTGAACCTTGAAATTGTCATTGAACTGTACCAAAACAACAAAATATGTATTCAGAAATATGTACTATAAAAACAAGTTTTTTCATGAGGTACATATCAATATATACTGTAGGATAAAAAACATCATACATTCAATACATATCATTATATATTGTAGGATAACACAACATCATAAATGTAGTAAATAAGTACATATTTTTCTTACCTCATATTCAGTTTTATCAATGTCTTTTTGGAGTTCAGCACATAACTTTGACATATTCCATTTGGCAGCTCTCGGAACAAACATTTTTTCTGGAATCGTCTTTATTTTCTCCGGTTCCAGCAAATATGTATGCTCTGCATACCAAATCTGTTTTGGAAAAAAAAATCACAAAAACAAAGTTAAAAGTAAATCATGATTTCATTGAGTAAAATACTAAAAATATTTTTAGTATGTATTCTTACTAACAAATAGTTCAGAAACCCTGTAGTATTCTCGACTGCGTTGACATTGTCATTTAATGAATTTTCAAGGTAAGAATGTATCAAATCTTGCCATGACACATTCTTTGCAGTTTCGAGATCCTCCACAAGAACAATGTACTTTTCAGTCAAGGCATGTGCATCTTTTGTTATGAAAAACAAAGTGATACACATGAACAGGCATATAAGCTTTACCAGGTCTTCAGCATCTCTCACTTCTTGACTTTTTTTCTCAATCCCTTCTTCACTTCCTTTTTCACTTTCTTCTTCTTCATTTTCTTCATCACTTCCATTTTCTTCATTTTCTTCACCACTTTCTTCTTAGTTGCTTGATTTTTTCTTAGAAGTTTCAAGACTTCTTCATGCATCCTCACTCTATTTACCTTTTTTGTCTTTTGTACATCAGCAAAGAACCTCTGGAAGAAAGCACTATTTCTATATCCACCCCTGGATGTCAGCATTATGTCTTCATGTTGTTTTTTTCCTGCTCTTGGCATTCCAAAGATAACACCTACTTCTTCTGGAGTGGATGTCATAATATGTGAAACTCCATGCCTTTTGAACTCAAATCTGAGCTCATCTGCAACTTTACTTCTCTTATAACACTTTATAAGATTGGTCACATCAGTTTCATTCTTCATCCAGTGATCTGCACCCAGATTTGTGTACATGAACATCAGAAAAAGGTTCCCATATGATTGCTCACTGATTATCCGCAACTGAGTTTCACTCAACTTAAGCTTTTCTGCCTTGATTGCTTTAACAAGTGAGAAAATCCCCATAAAACCACTTCTGCATATCTTCTTAGCAGGTGCAGGTGCTTTTGTGTTATTTGTGTTTTTCTTCACACCACCTGCATAATGAACATACTGTCAATATTCCTACAACATATGAATATGTACTGTAATATAGAACAAAGTATATACTTTTGATATGTTGATATGTATCTGACTCAATTCAAGATTAGAAAAAAGTACATATCAATATATACTTATCTTGTATGCAAGATCTAGATGCTG